>OX375867.1:92997661-93081278 GCA_947359475.1 Heligmosomoides polygyrus bakeri | reverse complement strand
TATGTTCCATTCGCCGTCGACCTCGTCTTCGTCGATTTCCAGGTTCTCTTCATCATGGATTTCCTCCAACTGTTTATCTTCGAACAGCCTCAAAATTCTTGCTATCCTATCTGCTAACTTCTTCTCCTCCCTAGATGGAGGCGCATCCAAAGGCGATCCACACTCCAGAGTTAGCAGGTGGATAACAACGGGTAAACTATAGCGTTCAACATGTGTTGTTACGGCTGTGGAGAGTGAAGAACTGCCTCGGTTCTTTAGTAGTAAGCATTTTAGCTAATCTGTAGCTTGAAGCATATGTTATATGTAAACATGCTCTATAACACACTATAATACCCCTAGGTGCATTACCTATACGATAAACATGGATTTTGCAAAAGTGCAAAACAAACGCAGTCCACGGGATCCAAACCCCCGACCCCTTGCTCACGAGCCCGACCACTTCCCTACTACGCCACCTGTGCACTGCGTTGAGTGGCGATACCAGCCCTCATCCCCGCGCGCCCGTCAGCTGCGGAGCATGTGAATCAACAGGGCGCCAACGGCGACTTCCGTCGCCTCTAACTCCGCGCAGAGTTGTATTGGGGTCGAGATACCTGCAGTTTGTTACTTCCCAGGGAGAGGCGGTTCTGCCCATATACAACACTTGCGCCGTTCCGACCTACCGTTGAGATAGTATCCTGGTAAGACTGGCCACCACCAACTAGGATTGCACCCAAAAAGGTCGAAGAAAATAAGAAAATAAAACTGAGTAGTACAGAAATAAGATTTCGTCGCAAATTTCAAATTTACTGAAGACGCTGGTGCTATGATCTATTAAGCACGTCATCCTGGGGCGGGTCTTATCTTTCAAAGGCTTCTTTAAAAAAAGGTCAGTTGAAAAATTCTTCGTTGTTAATGATTCAAAATATCCAGAAAAATTGGGGTCGTAGAACGTTTACATTAAAAAATAATTTTAAAAAATCGCAAAAATTTATATGAACCATTTGGAAAGAGACAAGCATAGAAAAATAAAAAGGGAAATATTAGATTGTGCAGAAATTAATGTAGGTTTTCGACCTCCAACTTAAGAGCGGGATTTTTCGCAAAACTTTACCTTGGAATAGTGCACAATTGTAAACTGTTACAAAGCTGGTTTTGTGCGCTTTCTCACTGTGCTATTCGTTTTTCATATAGATTACTTCGCGGCATTTTGTGGGCTATAAAAGAACGTGTCAAAGCAGCAATTTAGGTAGATTTACTTCTATGAGTTCAAGCTCGGTCGTAGTGCGGTGGAAACAACTCGGAACATCAACGAGGCATGGGGCCAAGGAAGTGTTAACTAATCCACGGTGATGCGCTGGTTTCAAAAACTTCGTCAAGGTGAATTCGATCTTGAGGATGAGGCAGGTCGCGGACGTCGCTCTGGCATTGACGACAACGAGTTGAAGACCTGGTCGAAGCAAATACATGTGTGACCGTTCGAGAACGTGCGAAGGAACTCTGCGTAAGCAAATCAAGTGTTTGGGAGCATCTGCGGAAAATCGGAAAGACGAAGAAGTTAGACAAATGGATAAAAATCGTCAGTTCGGAGTGTCGTTAGCGCTGCTTCTTCGCAACAAGAACGATCCATTTCTCGACCGAATCGTAACTTGTGACGAGAAGTGGATTCTCTACGATAACCGGCGACGATCGGCTCAGCGGTTGGATCGCGATGAAGCTCCGCGGCAGTTCCCTAAACCAAAATTGCACCAAAAGTAGATCATGATAACTGTTTGGTGCAATTTCGTGGTCTGCTTTTGGATTAATTCACCACAGTTTCTTGAACTCGGGCGAAACAATGATGACAGAGAACTACGCCCAACATATCGACGAAATGGGGGAAAAATTCCGACTTATGCACCTGGCAGTGGTCAATAGAAAAGACCTATCCTTCTTCACGACAACGCGCGACCACACGTTGTGCATTCGACGCTGCAGAAGTTGAGCGAGTTGGGCTACGAAACACTGCCACACCCACCATATTCACCGGACCTCTCGCCAACCGACTACCATTTCTTCAAGCATCTGGATACGTTCTTGAGTGAGAAATGCTTCAATAACCGAGCCCAGGCAGGTGGACACTGCCTTCGACGAATTCATCCGCTCCAGAACTCCGGACTTCTAGGCAGCAGGGGTAAATAAGCCAGTATCTCGTTGGCAAGGATGAGTAGACTCGAATGGTCCTTTCATCGATTAATAGTTGTGTTTGAGCTGAGATATGTAGTTTCAAAATTTGAGGTCCGAAACCTGCATCGATTCCCGGACAACCTAATACATCAAAATGGTTCAAGAATAGGGCTGTAAAAAGGTTCTGAAGTCGCTGTTAGCAGGTCAAATCATGGATTTAAAGGGGATACTAGGCGACAGCGGCTAAGGTAGCCTCACTTCTCCACATCATTAGATGACGCTAGAGGCCCTGATGCGCCCACCTCGCATTCCATCGCAATCGGCTGTTCGATGCGTCGCACTAGTTGCACCCTGGCCTATCAGTCTCTGGGGAATCCCCGCTAATCCGTTCAGGAAACTGCACGTTAATCGAGTAATTTCTCTTCAAAGCAACAAGCAGCAGAAGAAACAGCTGCGATGGCAATCGATCTCGGCTATCGACTGCAGCTGGTTGAAGGATGCACTTCAGAGCATGAGGACACAGCATGAAAACGCCTCGTAGGTGTCCTTCGGCATTCAAAAAGCGACGTGTTTGCAGTGTTGTCTCTGTCTCGTTGTAATAGAGATCTCGCAGTGGCTCTTTACACACATAGGGACACGAAGACGGAGACGAAGAGTCGTCGAGCGTCGAGGTGGGACCAACAGCGCTGACCACGGCGGGTAGAAATGGAGCCACAAGGCATGGTATGTGCTTGAGGGTGGGCGGAAGTTCGTCAAAACGATGGCAGGGAGTCTAAAATATTCCGCGATTGTACGCGAATAGTTCAGCGTTATTGATTCCGAGGCGAAGGGCAAGTATTGTTCAACGATCGCCGGTAATCTCGCAGGGAATTATCAACGGCTAACATGGTGGGAGGGCGCGTGTAGCGCAGTCGGAGGAGGCGCCGGCTGTCGCGTGCACCCGATACCAGGTTCCTGGTTCGGATTTCCCGCCCAGGCCAACCAAGCCTTCCATCCCTCCGGGGTCGGTGAATTGGTACCATACTTCTCTGGGAAGGATAGAGCACTGAGTTTTTTATCGGCAGGCCACCGCAAGTCATTGTATGGCCAAATACGCATTCAAATCGCCTCCACGACATCCCGTAGAAGTAGAATGCGTGGCGCATCCCAAAAAGGATTGAGTAACGCCGTCCTTTATCTTTATTATCCTTTAACATGGTGGGAGAGTTATTCTGTGGAGCTTCAACAAAAGTGACCTAGGCAATCATAAGTCTTTATAGTACGAAGTCTGCAACAGTTCTCATCGCAATCTGTTTCTATAGTAGCGGGACTCGTGCCCCACACAGGTGAAAGCTGTCTACCGCAGGAACTGCAACTACATTGAAAGAAAGAGGATAAGGACGCGCAATCTCGTCGCGGTCTGCCCCCATGCTTGGGTCTGTTTATAGTCAGCGACAAGTGATACAGAATCGCTAATGAGAAGCATGCCGATCGATCAACGTGAAACGAAAACCCGGCAAAAATCGAAAATAAAATCGGAATAGATAGGTTTCGCAGGGGCAATAAATCATCACCGTCGCTCCAAGCACTTGTCACAATCAATTATTCATTCATTATATAACTGGTCGATATCAATGGGTCTCGTACTGCCATATCACACGGCGATTGGAGTATAAACGCAACCAAGCTGATCTGACAAGGAGCTTGCTTGTTAATCTTAGAGGTTCTTTATACCTCGCCGTGAAGTCTAGAGCCAGATTCGTCAACGACATCGCCGGTATCGCCACACCGCAGATTTATCATACCGCCCTCTATGCACCTCTATGAAACCACATTTGTACCACACCACTTGTTAATGAATCGCGGTATCAGGGAGTTTGGCGAAACTTTTCGATGTTATCGTCCGGTAAGCGGTTGATGAATCTGCCCCCACCCCAATCGACTAATAACCAAAATCTTTATCTGCTCAGTTTAATAGCATTTATAGTTCAACCGTAGAGTGATACCGCTGCACCAGATCCATCGACATCGATCAACCACGCTGCATAATCGATATCGCCGGCTGTCACTTTGTTCAGCCGTGTGCAATTTCTTTTTAGTGTTCATAAAAGTGGCAGACGCCTTCGAATCGCTTTCTATAAGCTCATCGTGAATACTAATGGGCTTTTTAGGGCAAGACCCTGGAAAGACTCCTACATAGACTGGTGGTTTAGAACTTCGCTTAGGAAATCTCGAAAAGACACTAAAACGAAGACATTATGCGAGGCTCGTTTACAGCGGATCTCAAATGCAATGCGTCTATTCTTGCTATCTTTGTCTTAAACGCAAACAGTTTCTCTTTCAGGGAAGTTCTCACGTGAAGTTGGACGAGCATAACCAATGGAGGAGAGAAAGGCTCTTCACCTATAGGCGTGAGTCCGTTGCAATTGTTTCAAATTTAGGCCCAGTGGATGATAGGACCCTTTGTTAGTACCAGAATAGTCACCATTTGCGCGATAGAACTGCCAGTGTCTACAGAGTAAGAATACTATCTGACTTCATCGCGGCGAAATGGGTAAGGGATTCATGAGGAAGGGTGACAATGTGGTGCGCCGGGAAGAACAACACCCTAGTTTTCCATTTCTATGGCTTTTATTTGGAATACAAAGATAAGAAGAAGGAGTCATTATCAAGAAAAGAACTCTAGACAGCCATAATCGACAGAATCGCATGCGTTACAGAACACGAACCTAGTCTAAGGATGGGGGTGGGGAGGGGGGGGGGGGGGGGGGGCGGATAGTTCATGGTCAGATTATGAAGAGAAAAAAACTTTCTTTCCGGAGCTACAAGTGCTTCGCGTCCCCACTTTGCTTCCCATATTTTCTCAAAGAGTGTGTGGAGCGGTGAATTGATATCAGACTTGTCTGGGAAAGACAAATGGTACATGTCGCGACGGTGAGCAGCATTGGTAGGTAGGAGCGCACCAGCCAATAATAACCAAGCAGAGTACAGGCCGAACACATGCCAGCCAATCGGGGTGTCGACTA
The DNA here is from genome assembly GCA_947359475.1 of Heligmosomoides polygyrus bakeri. NCBI lineage: Eukaryota > Metazoa > Nematoda > Chromadorea > Rhabditida > Heligmosomidae > Heligmosomoides > Heligmosomoides polygyrus. The sequence goes on along the minus strand of OX375867.1, from coordinate 93,076,128 downwards.
CACACGCCCTCTCTGAACGGTCCGACAGGATGGGGCGTTCTCATCTCCCAATGCTGCCCGTCTTCGCGACATATACCCAAAAAACTGGCTTGTTCATCGACTGACCACCGCAAGTCATTATACGGGCCAAATACGCATTCGAATTGCCTTTACGAAATTCTTTAGAAGAACGGTGTAGCGCATCACAAGCATGATTGATTGATGCCATCCTATATCCTTCTTATCCTTATCCTCTCATAGACAACAAGAGATGCTGAAAGCAGTTTGCTAGATCGTAACCCTTTGGACAGACGAGTCGATCGATAAAACGCTCGCGCGACAGAGCATGATTCCATCCTTGTTCAAAACCAAGTAGAGATAGAATGAATTACTGATGTCTACTAAAATAGTCCTAAATCTGCTTCTTTATAGCATACAGAAGGCCATGACATGGAATCCACTTTACTCTGAATAGTTTAGTCGATCAATAAAACATTCCATGCGACAGAAAATGAGCATAGTCTGAAGGGGTCGAAGAAATTCGTGGTAGAACGATCCATCTGTGGCTAGCAGAGCTCTTCACTCTTACCTTGCTTCCCATATCCTCTCAGGGACACATACAGATGCAGGGTGCGGTTTGCTACGACCACATTCCATCTCTGCACAGTGGAGTCGACTGATAAGACTGCACGCGAGACATCCAGCCCGGAAGATTCAAGCTCAAATCCATACCGAACGAAACATTCGTGTCTGCCACAACACTCTCAGTTTGTGCCATTTAGCATACAAAGTGCACTCGGAGACATCGAATTCATTCCACTTCAACCGCTACGCTTTCGACAGTTGAGCCGATCGATAGGATCGATAGAGAGCATGAAGCTCGTGTAGGGTAGGGAGTGATAAAAGGGAGCAGGTCTTCTAGCAAATCCGTAGTCAGCCAAACACGCTTTTACCCAGTGATTTCGAAGAGATATTTGCTCTTGCAGTGGACTAAGAAGGTGGTCCAATTGAGAAGGCAGTTCGCGGAAAAAACTGATGAGAGGGAAGTCAACCGAGGTTCCAAAGGTATCCGTTTCTCACACTTTGACGTGAAACAGTCTTTTTTCAAGCATATCCTTTCTCGCTGACATGCACTTCAAGAACGAATTGTGCGACAGCATGAAAGCTGGTAGGGATTAAGAAGATGACAAACAGTTCCACTACTTTGTCCCCTTAATGAATAGGATAGGTATTTGTGGAGCCAAATGACCTATCTAAGTTAGCCGACTCGACTTCAAACCGTATGCATACTGGTATGAGTCATCGGGGAGGTGTTATAAAAAGGTTTCGTCTGAAGTAAATGGCGAAACCAACCCTAATAACACTTTGTTTACAGTTTTTTAATCATTTTTACGTCTGTTCATTTGAGAAACAAATGATGTGACAGCTTGAAAGCTGCTAGGGATTATGAATATGACAAGTAGTTACACTACCTTGTTCCCATGATGAATAGGATAGGTATTGGTGGAGGTAAATGACGGATCTAAGTTAGCCGATCCCGCTTAGACCGTATGTATACTGGTAAAATACACAAAAATTGAGGGATCCCGCGACGAAAATGGGTCTGTGCATCACGTCCATCAAGTTCAACTCGTCCAGAATAGGGAGCTCTAGCAAGGATGTTGAGAGAAAAGTGAGGAACACAGGAGAACTTGTGTAGGCGCATTTAGATTCTTACCACAGCCCTAGCATTCTTTGTCCCGATGCCCTGCAACGATTATCTCACCTGGTTTGTTAGCAAGGCGACCGCGTTATCACATCAGCTCCTATCAGGAAACGAAGCGCAGAGCTCGGCAGTTGCATTACGTGTAACAAGCGAAGCATTCTGATTAGAAGGTGAAGAATTATTAGGGCCTGCTGAGTCAGTTAAGGACGGATTTAGAGCGCGAAATGATGATTAGAAAGGAATTACTGACGCTGAAGCCCATTCAAAGCGCTGCGAAGACCTTAACTGTGACATTTCGTTGAAAAGGCAAAAAATGAGCAAACTCTGGATATGTATCACTGCTTCAATTGAAGAAAATGCGGGAAAAAGAGCTGTCAGAGCCCATATATGTAAAAGGCCGCGAAACATGGAAAACCTCTTAGAAATCCACGAAACAGACCGATCAAACTGGACAGCAATCAATTACGCCCTCCGAAACCACAACGACATCAAACGATCCTAATCGGTCCGTCGGCGATTCGGATCGCCGGGGACGTCGCCGCGGCCACTGCGGCAAACCGCAGAACCAACAGGCACCGAGTTCGCGTCAGGCGCCGATGAGTGGCGCAGAGTCGGTGCTCTGGCTCTCGCTCGGTCTCCGGCGCTCCCGTGGCGGGATGAACTGCACATGAAGCAGTGGCGCTGTAGTGGTATGTCGACGAGAAAGCGTATAGTCGATGCCTCGTGGTACTATAGGTGTCGCGAATACACCTTGGATCCACTTTCTTTGCGAAATGAAGCGCAAAAACGACGGCAGGTCGCGGGAATGGAACATCTGAACGTATTCTTATGAAGCAGACCGCATATCACCACAGATCAAGGTCATTGGAATGTCCGCTGCAATAGTATGGTGGGCGTAAGGCTATAGAAAGTGGGCCTACCCTTGCTTTCGTTCACAAAAGGATGAGGGATAGGAGACGGCGTTACTCAATCCCTTTGGGATGCGCCATGCATTCTACATACTTCTGTGGGATGTCGTGGATGCAACTTGAAAGCGAATTTGGTTCATACAATGACTTCTGCTGGCCAGCCGATGAGCAAGGGATGGAAGGCTTGGTTGACCAGGGCTGGGAATTCGAACCAGGAACCCGGTATCTAGTGCACGCGACAGCCGGCACCTCCTTCGACTGCGCTACATGCACCCTCGTTCACAAATGAAGAGAAAAACAGGAATTTTATAGGTGGTTCTACTTACAAAGGAAACTTGCGAAACATTGGTTTCGCATGAAATCACCACTGGTTTTTGAGGAAGTTCCATCATTAGTCAACTTTGTCAAAAGAATTTGTAACCCGATATTCGGTGCTGAGGCACAAGGTCCGGGAATTTTACAAAAAAACTATGGAAGAAGCGTTGAGCCCGGACAAATATGTGCTATAACTGCAGTATGAAATCTAATCCTGTTTCGGATGGGTAAAGCCACCAGGTCTGCAATAAATACATGTGGAGCTCCCTTCCGCCTCCTCTGTAGACCCCAGAGAAATGAAATACTTGGTTGAGCCTTGCGGGAAAAATCCGAACCCGGAACCCAGAATCGGGTGCGCGTAAAGCCGGCGCCTCGTCCGACTGCGCCACGAGCAAATACGGCTACCAGCGGCGATTTCAAACGGGATGAGTGGAGTTTTTTGTTGCTGAAGAAGAGCAGAATAGGAAATACGCGATGGAAGAGTTTGAAAATGGTCGACCCCAAGATAATATACGCTACAGGAAAACGGAAATAGTAGTCAGAATTCGTTCGTGGATTCTATTGGGTTCATTTTTTCGCATCAGTGGTTCAGTGCAAATAATAGAGTTTTTAGTTCATTCGTCTTCCGGGAGTAAAAACGGGAACAACTTCTCGTTTTAAAAAATTGCTGCTAGAAACCGATGCTTCAGTGAGTAGTTCTCCATCCCTTAATTTTCTTTCTTTCCTTTTTTCCAGTTCTTTTCTTTCCTTCTTTCTTTCTTTGCTATGATATATACCAATGACACGTAAAATTTGACACTTTTTAAAGCAAGCTCAGAAAATAAACCGCACATCCTCCGAAAAACGGGTGTCCTCCAGGTTAAGCTTGGCACTCTGCGAATAGGTTAAGATTTTCGTCAAAAAATTAATATGACTTTCTTTGTAAATTCTTAATCCAGCTCCCCTAAAATGTGAACATATCATTAGAAATGTTATAAGGTTTTTATTTTTTAAGGGAAGTAATGATTTAGTCTATCGTGAGGCGGGATTCACGATTGGTAAGGTATGGTTTAATGGTAGTAAGTTGATAAGTTGGGCGCGTGGAGCGCAGTCGGAGGAGGCGCCGGCTGTCGAGTGCACCCGATGCCAGGTTCCTGTTTCGGATTTCCTGCCCAGGCCAACCAAGCCTTCCATCCCTCCGGGACCGGTGAATTGGTACCAGACGTGTCTGGGAAGGATAAAGCACTGACTTGTTCATCGGTTGGCCACCGCAAGTCATTGTATGGCCAAATACGCATTCAACTCGCCTCCACGACATCCCGTAGAAGTAGAATGCGTGGCGCATCCCAACAGGATTGAATAACACCGTCCTTTATCCTTTATCCTTTAAGTTGATAAGTTTACCAGCTGAGTATATGGGCAGAGGGCAATTTTTGTACTGTACTTGATAAAGGATAAGAACAAAGGAAGGCGCTACTCAATTGCTTTTGGAATGCGCCACGCATTCTGTTTCCTCGGGATGCGAGGCGATTTGAAGGTGTATTTGGCCTAAGCAATGATTGGCGGTGGCCAGCCGATGAAAAAGTCAGCGCTTTGTCCTTTTCAGACACTTTGGTACCAATTTTTTGAGGGATGGAAGTTTGGTTGGCCTGGGCGGGAAATCCGAACCAAAAACCTGGTATCGGGTGCACGGCCGGCGGCACCTCCTCCGACTGCGCTACACGGGCCCATTCATGGTATGATGAGTAGTGTTTAAATTTCTACCCTCTTTACCTACATAACACAGGAGAAAGTCATTAATGATTCCGGCCTGTGAAGTTCCTTCTCTTGGTCAGTCAGTGCTCCTCTAGCGCGTCGAAGAGCAACCCAACCAAAGGCATTCATTTTATGCGGATGGACCAGCTTCTATAGAATCGTGGAAGCCTTCAGAAGTATACGCTTATAAAGGTGAGGATGTCGGTCTTAGAATTCGCTTCGAAAGGTTTCAAAGTAGCGATACATGAAGAAGGCCTGGACGTTGTGTCAAATGAGAGTTAGGCGTGATTGCAATGGACAGGTGGAGCCGAGTACGCGTTTTTTGCGTTTAATTTGGATACGGTGGCCAGGTCGTACATCTCCGTTGAATAGCTTAGCGGCGATTTTCTTGAGAACTCAGCAAAGGAAGCGGCTCGACAGCATCTTTGCTGCCGCAGACAGTATAGGCTACTATTGTAAGACTGGAAGACTGGGGCCAGTCTGGAAGTATCCTGAAAAACTAAGAAAAATAACACAACGACGTAAGGACAACGACCAGAACCACCAAAGGTGGTCGTCTGGATGAGAGACTGCTAAAAAGGTGCGGAATGAGGCCGCTCAATTTACACCTAGACGTCACGGTGACGCCATACACTCCGAGCCTTCCTGAATTACAAGTATTTTCGGGGTTGAGGTCTAGTCCGCGAATGCCTGGCCGGGAAGAATAGACAAAAAGACGCCACTCGACACACAAAAGCATAGCAGAGAAGGACGTTCTTGTATTTTTTCTTCACGAACAACGACGAAAGTGATGCGATGAAGTTGATCGATCCATCCGATGAACCGGTTCGTCGTCGGCAAATCGGGCGGCTGAATTGCGGTTACGCGAGCGATGGATCGTCTCGCTCACTCGCTCACCCACCCGCGACCAGGACAGGCCGCTAGTGCCTTATGACCCTGGCGCGGACGAGCACCTTGATGATGCTGTTTTTCAGCGGACGAATTTGAAAACGGCAGTGAATCAGACATCTGCATTCCCTGTGCAGGATCAAGGTAGTCCTTATGCGGATTACTGAAGGGTGTTGTGGCTCGGTACCTTGCGGTTGCGTGAAGTGCGAGAGGACACATCCTTCTAATCGAACGACTTCAAAGCAGAAGACAAGTACGTGGCGCACCCAGAAAATTTAGGAGTGCTTCGAACCTCATTCCAGCATTTCCAATGGAGTTACGATCAACATACTAAAAAGGATAAAAGATAAAGGACGGCGTTACTCAGTCCTCTTTGGGATGCGCCACGCATTCTACTTCTACGGGATGTCGTGGAGGCGTGTTGAATCCGTATTTGGCCATACAACGACTTGCGGTGGCCAGCCGATGTACGAGTCAGTGCTTTATCCTTCCAGACAAGTCTGGTACCAATTCACCGACCCCGGAGGGATGGAAGGCTTGGTTGGCCTGGGCGGGAAATCCGAACCAGGAACTTGATATCGGGTGCAGACGACAGCCGGCGCCTCCCCCGACTGCGCTAATCAACATACTACAAAATAAAAATTGCACGGGATCATATATTTTTGCTCAACGATCTACTTAACCCATATGTGGTTAAGGTGGTAGACAACTAATAATTTGTTCCGATTAGTGCTACAAAAGACCTGCCTTTCATGCATCGCAAGAAAAACATGAGTTAGATGCAGGCCAAACCACCCTGATGAACAGTCCGGCAAGGAGGACATGAAAAACCTACATAAAGGCAACAAAAAACAAAATGCCTTGGCACAAAACTAAGCATCAAAACATTTTGTGAAATGCGTAAGGTGGTACATAGCTTTACCTATCGTCACTACCTGTTCCTACACTACGAGGAGGTTGGCGAAATCAGAAAAAGCGCCGGCTGTGATGTGCGCCATAAGTTGAGGTTCTTCGTTCAGCTCCCGCCCAGACCAGCCAAGCGCACCTCCAAACAGGGATTGGCTCCAACTTTTAGGATTCATATCGCACAAAACCCCATCACCTAAATCCAGACGCTCGTGTCACGACGCCTGCAACACTACTGAACGCCAATACATGTGACACGACGTCTGTGACTGGTCTTCTGAATCCAGACGCTCGTTAAGACCCACCGCACAACTCACGTACTTGACGTGATTCGGTGCGAAACGATAACAAAGTCCCACGATAAAGGATAAAAGACGGCGTTGATCAATCTCTTCTGCGATCAGCTTTAACCAACTCGCTTTGGGATACGCCTCGCATTCCACTTCTATGAAATGTCGCGGAAGTCTGAATGCATATTTGGTCTATACAGAAGTTGCTGTGGCTATCGCTATTTAGGTATATACATAGGTATGTATATATAGGTAAATAAATAAATAAATATATAAATAGAAATATATATATATATATATACATATCAATAGCGTATAAATATGTGCACTGTAATAAACAATAAACGAACTTCATATCTATTTAATTACAAAAATTCTGAAGTTTCTCGGTTGGTCCCTGAATACGGATCGAACACCATAGCTGCCGCCAGACCATTGAACTGGGAATTCTATACGACGTCGTGGAGGCAGTCTGAGTGCGCATTTGGTCCACACAGGACCTGCGGTGGCCAGCCGAGGAACAAGTGAGTGTTTAAGCTTAAGAGACAAGTCTTGGTGCCAATTAATCGAACCCAGAGGGATGGAAAGTTTGGTTAGCAGAGGCGGAAAATCCAACCAAGAACGTTGAACCTGGTGCAAACGACTATCGGCGCCTCCCCCGACTGCGCTACCACACGCTTGGACGATTCATATCGGTAAAAAGGGAATGAAGGTTCTGGGCCGGTTTCATCCTTTTAGCCTTACGACTACCATAGCATGGATGTAAATCATGCCATTTTGTCCTTTTAAGCACTACACTGGGAAGTTGTTGAATATGTAGACTATCCCGAAGTGTGCCGATTCTCTGAAGAAGAAGAAAAAACCGCAATAAGAAATGATGGATTTGATGGGAGAGCAGCGACTGAAGTGCAGAGCATCCCCGAGAGTCCGCAAGCGGCTGTAAAAAGTGCGGTTTCGTCGGATTAATGACGGTCGAAGCAATGAGGGAGCAGATGTGGATGAAATGAACGCAGGACGCATTGTAGCGTTCCTCTTTGGTTCGTCCTTTTTCCACCTCTGCTCGACTCCCACCGCATCTGCTTAGCGGCAACGCCCAGTTTCACCTCCGCTTCGACGGTCTTTGCTCTCGGGAGTCGCGGTAGTGGTGGTGGTCGTCGTCGCGCACAGCCGAGAAAGGAACGCGACGATCACGAACAATGACGAAGTGACGACGATCACGACGTTGCCGACGTCATGTGAACACTAGGGATCACCTCGGCTCAGCCTTCGTGTTCTGTAAGGAGAGTATTAAGGGATCTGTTGATGTTGCGCGACTTTGGATTAGCACTACTGCTTCCTGTCAAAAAAAAAAGCGGGCGCGTGTAAGCGCAGTCGGAGGAGGTGCTGGCTGTCGCGTGCAGCCCATACCACGTTCCTGGTTCCGATTTCCCGCCCAGGCCAACCAACCCTTTCATCCTCCGGAATCGATGAATTGGTACCAGATTTCTCTGGAAAAGATAATGCGCCGACTTGTTCATCGGCTGGCCACCGCAAGTCATTGGCGAAATACGCACTCAAATCACCTTCATGACATCCCGCAGAACTAGAGTACGTGCGCATCCCAAAAGGGACTGAGTAAAGCCGTCCTTTATCCTTTATCCTTTGTCGAAAATGGCGACTTCTCCGGCTTTGCTACTGTACAGCCTTTGGACCGTATGCACGAACTCCCAGGGTAGAGGGGTCGAATTGTGCTGTGTATCTGTAATTTTCCATCGCTGTCGAGCAATACCGGTCATCAGCCACTACAAGTCGTTCAAATATGCTTGTAAATTGCCTTCACGGTATCCCGTAGAAGTAGAACGCATGGCGCTCCTCGAAAGGGTTGATTAACGCCTTCCTTTACCCTTTATCCTTTATCCTTCTGTGTGGAATAGTTAGCTATCTCAGCCCCTAGAGCCTGCTTTGAAGAGCATGAAGAAAAGAATCTCACGGTATGCCAGAAGCTGATGTTGCGCCATGAACTTTCAATTCCAATGTGTCATAATGTCTACATGATTGGCAGTGTATGCGTCATTCGCATGAAATTTTGCAATTGCAATTTTACGCTTTTTTAAGCTTACTCTACTGACCTCTTTATTTCAGTAACGATTTTGTTAATTCAAGATTACTTACGAAGTCTTGAGCCAGAAGTACTGCGTTCAGTTGAACTTTGAAATTATTATAAGTGGATATCTTATTTTCCAGTTTAGAAGCAACTTCTTAACTCCCTCATCACTTAATGTTCGGTAGAAGAGCAGAGAACTTCTCGATTTTTTAATGATTCGTGTTCTCTCCAACTACTTGGAGAACACACGAACACAACAAATCACTATTTTTTCGAAAATTTGCCGGTCGTGGCGTAACCCACGGCTTCATCTTGCCAAAAAACTGTCGATTACCTCACAAGGAGAGCCTCCAAACTGGCGGTAAGCTTTTGCGATGCAATTTTACAGGATGTAGGTCCCGTGTGGAGAGTCCAAAACTATAGTTACTTTTCTTGGAATGCTCTTCCGTGGTGGAAAAAAAGCGAGTGGACGCGTGAGCGCGAAGTTCATGGCGCCCTGCTGCCACCAATCGCTATGTGGTCGGTTGGCGAAGTGGTTGTGTTGTAGCTTCACGGGAGCAAGGTCGTGGGTTCGATTCCCTCTTGTAGTGGTGTTTTTGCATTTTGCGATTAATCGTCAGTGAGACCCTATATCCCATTTCCAATACATTTTTGAACAAAAACACGGCAACAAATGTCGTTTACGTTCATGGAGCTCTTTGAAAGTGGAAAGGTGAGAATTAAGGTGAGAATTAACAGATTCAGCAAGACTAAAACAGATGCCAGATTCGTGATCAGCATCCATATATCCTACGCGTACAAAGCTTGGGCGAAATTGGTGCATCCGACCTCACCACCCTCACTTACTCACACCTTCTCCAACGTGTCATAAGAAAACGGGAAATCCAGAAACCGATGTCAGATTCATGTTCAGCACTCCAGGTAACACCCGTAACCGAAGTATGAATATTTTTTTTTCGATCTCGCTAGTACAGAAAGCTATAAGTATATGGCACCCTTTTGATTTTCGAACCGTTAAGCTGTTTCAAGATGAGATGTTGTAGATAGCAAAGTCTAATATATTCTTTACATGGATAGAGTCAAAAACATAGTAACCAACTTGTAAGAATAGCTGATGATGTATCAACCTTGTTCAACAATGATGGAAGATTGCAAAAAAGCATGCAAGCGAAATACAGTGCTCACCAGCTGAACATCTACGCTTCTATCTACCACCCTCTCAAAAAAGGACGTAGTAGAGCAGCGATATTTTTCTTTCTGTGTAGCCCTCCACCGCTTTGGATATTCAATTGGTTTCCACCTCGAATAGCTTCACACCTCAATGACCGCCCTTGCTTCTCGTCAAGGACGACCGAGGTGCAAACAGGGGGGGGGGGGGGGTGAAGTCAGAAGCACCTATTTCGCCCAAACTTTGTGCGTGGGTGTTATTTGGGGTGCTGATCACGAATCCGGCATCCGTTTTTGACTTGCTTAACCTGGAAGTCAACATTTCTCATCTTTCCACTTTCAAAGAGCTCGATGAACGTAAACGACATTTGTTGCCGTGTTTTTGTTCAAAAATGTGTTGGAAATGGGATATAGGGTCTCACTGACGATTAATCCCAAAATGCAAAAACACCACTGCAAGAGGGAATCGAACCCACGACATTGCTCCTGTCAAGCTACAACACAACCACTTCGCCAAGCGACCACATAGCGATAGGTGGCAGCAGGGCGCCATGAACTTCGCGCTCACGCGTCCACTCGTTTTTTTCCACCACGGAAGAGCATTCCAAGAAAAGTAACTATAGTTTTGGACTCTCCACACGGGACCTACATCCTGTAAAATTGCATCGCAAAAGCTTACCGCCAGTTTGGAGGCTCTCCTTGTCAGACAACGAATAGTTTTCTTTATCGAAAAAATAATTTGGTTGAACATCTCAGCACACTATTTCCGGCTCAAAGTTAAGTAAGCAATCAACCAATCGTCAAGAAACATCGACTTCGAGCTTCGAACAATAGCAGCAGTCGAATAGACGAAATAAAGCTCAGGAAACCATCTATTTTAAGTAAATAAACCGTTGCTTGAAATGATGGTTTAGCATTTGAACGCAGTAAATATCGTACATTTTTTAGTGCAAAACTACATGTGAATTACATTTAAACCTCCAATTAAATAGTCATCGCTACACGTTAAAGAAGAACATGGCGCGATCATAACTTCAGTGCTACTTTAAGATAGGATGTTGGCTTTCCTACTCTTCTAAACGAGCTACAACGCTTTCCAGAAGCTAAGGATAGAAGAAGATGGAAGCATTCTTCGTGGTCTACTAACAGAAGACGATTGCGCTCTAACAATATTTTTGAATCTATGCGCCTCTAAAGAGGACGAATTACTCAAAATGTAAAGCCAAATTAAAGGTCCAGCTCAAAACCCCTTGCTAGCAGATTGTCGACAATAACAACAAGAACCATCCATGCTGAGATTTCAGAAAGAGAGAAGTTGAGGATAGAAGAACTTCTGGAAACAATTCTGGGCTGGTGGTCTTTAGGGTGACTGGGATACCTTGTAGGCTGATTCAGTATAGTACAGAACGCCTCGATCAAGAAGGAAGTATGCGTCACAGCGCTCTAGTACGAGAAAAACCAACAACTGCTAGTGGTCTGCGACGTCGTTCACAGAGCAAACTGCGGTCTTGTTCCCACAATACCGTTACCGACGCGGCGCACCCACGCAGTTCAGGCTGGCTCCGCCTAGCAGCGAGAGTGGGTGTTCAAGCGTGTCATAATCGCTGAGCGCTGTAGTCGACGAAAGGATTAGACCTGAATCTGCATAAGCACTGTGAGTAGAGGTACGCTGTAGTGTAGTCGGGGAAGCAGAAGGTTAACCAGAGCACCCCGGATCGATCTTCTTGGCTCGGTTTCCGCCCAGACTAGCCAAGCCTTGTACCCCTCCGGGGTCGGTTAGTTGGTACTCGACTTGTGTGAGAAGGATAAAACGCTGACTTGTTGATCTGTTCGCTGGCCACCGCAAGTCATTGCATATGCCAAATACGCATTCAAGTTGCCCGTGCTAGATTCTATAGAGAGGCGCATCTAAATCAGGGTTGGTTAACGCTGTCCTTTATCCTTATAAAAATGTAATTCAATAGTAATACGCGCATACTTCTTCCTAGAGTTGGTGGTTTTCATCACACAGTAATGATCCGGGTGACAACTGGGGGACAAATACCTTGATATGGCGGGTCATCATAGCAGGCAAAGCGAAGTTGAGCTTCACGGCGTTCAATATAGTTCTATTCATTACTTGTGGTAGACAGAGCCCTTAATAGCTGATAGCTTTAATAACTCTGAGAAGTGGAACCAATATTACTAATCAACTCATTCGGATGACGTTTCGACGTAAAGGCCTGGAAGGAGGATTGGGGTTAAAGGTCATTTGTCAGAGTACTACTTCAAGCCACAGCAGAGTTTCAGAGAGTAGCAGGAGAAGACTATTATTGATATTGATCGATTGAGAGAGATTATCTCACTAACCCGCGTTTAATGCCGTCGTTAACAGAGCTAAAAGTTCACTTGGACACGTTGTAGCACAGTCGGAGGAAACGCAGGCTGTCACGTGCGCCCGATTCCAGCTTTTAGGTTCGGATTTCCCGCCCAGGTTTACCAGGTCTTTCATTCCTCCATGGTTGGTGAATTGATATCACACTTGTCTTGGAAAGATAAAACGGTACCAAGCGTGCTGGGGCCCGCTGCACACCGACAAGGAATCTTAAAACGGGTAAGATAAACTAGCAAGTCCTCGGAGTTCCTTCTCTTGGCTAGTTCCGTGCTCTCCTTCGTGTCAACGGAGGAGAGCATTGAAACCATATTTGAGTGTTCCACGACCATGTGCCATCTCGGAGCGGGCACGAGCCCGCTAAGTATTGTATTGTATTGTATTTATCGACGTAGACAAAGTCTACGTGGAGAACATCAAAGCTATGTAACTATTCCACACATTGCTTTTCGGCTTGGCGTGGTCGTAGAGTCGCATTTAACTTTTCACCGCTGGTAAGGATTCGATCCATGCCCTCTCGCTTGAACCGGTGAAGGAACTCTCGGCAACCAGGGGCACAGCGGTTTTCTTGGGTTTCCGTCAACACATGAGGTACAGACGAAGGCGATTTTGGCGACTTTCCAATCCTCTGCAGCCGACGAGCTGTGATCCACTGGGAGGTGTGGAGATCAGCGGCCAGTACTAGTGTGGTTTGAGAAGAATTCAACTTAATGGATTGGCACAGGCGCCCTTTGTTTACAGCAGCTGATCTTCCAGGGAGTGCCTTGTCTTTGTTGCCCTTCGGGGCGGAAAGGAACTTCTGTGACCATCTCCAATGATTCACTCGGTTAGGATGGAACTTGCCTGTGACTTCATGAATGTGCTTGACCCCGTCGCTGAGTTGCTGCCGAGCTTGAACTAGTTGAGAACAAGATCTCACACTTCTTCACTTTGAGCGATCATCGTTCTAGTGAATAAAACATTCCAACAACGCAAGGAAAATTAACGGATCATAGCTCAAAATGATCAATAGGAAACAAGCTTTTAATCAGAGTGTAATACTTTAACGGGTTTGCTTTGAATTAAAAAAAAACACAGAAAAGTTGCAAAATTTGTGACTCAATACCCTTACCCACTCATTCTCGGGTATACTGCTAGGTGAAGAATACCTGACGATGCTCTTGCTTATCTTCTCATTTTCACGAGGATTTCTTTACGTTTACCTTGAGACTGATGAATCTGGTCTCTGCAAAATCGCAGGGCGAAATTGCTCGTAGGAGCGTTGCCTTATCTCCCACAGTATGAATGATGTTTCTCATGCGTATGACTCTATAGGAAGCCTTACACCTCTCAAGCAAGGAAGTTCATTCTATGGATGTCTGAGCTAGCTCGTCCGAGCTATTTCCAGCGTCGTGTGAACAATTCAGATGACGAGCGATCGTCGCGCTGAAGTCATGGTAACCCGCAAGAGGGGTATCTTCCGCGTTCGGCGGTACATTCACCGTTTCTCAGAGTAAAGTATAGTAATTAGATCGGTCGTACGTGCCAATGACAGCCTCGTCATTTGAACCCTCGCCGCTGGTCTCCAGTCGACTGCAGAGGTGGCGGCGCAGCAGGATTAATGGCGGTTCGAGTAGCGGTGATAGGTAATGAATGATTCATGGCCGGCCGTTTCGCCGCTGATAAGGACTTCGAAGGTGGAATCTTCGAGAGAATTCTTCAACAGGGTGAGTTGGACGGAGTCGGAATCTCCAAAAAGGCCAACGTTAACAACCTGCCGACAGACGACCGTATAACCAGTGGCTCGGTTCCGCCCTTAAAGCATTCTTCATCATCATAACCTGGATAGATCGAGCAGAGAGAAAGGAGCGAGGATTAGGCAACAGCTGTAGATACAATAGCAAGAAGGATGTGCATCTTGTCATACTATTTTCAGGTCGAATTGTACCCTTTTCAAATCAAATTGGACACTTTTCACGTCAAACTGGACACTCTTCTAAGCTCGCCCAAGACTTTTGAAGTCAAAGAGAACTGTGTCAAATTAAAACAGCCCACATACAGGTTGAACTACAGACTCTATAAGATGGTTAGAAAAGTTTTTGTTCCGGGAAAATTTAGAATAACTTTTTTTTAAAACTTTAGCTGCCAAAATGAGTGTGCAAATTTTATAAAATTTTTACTTTTGGGGAAAAATAACATATTAATTTTTTTTAAAGCGCAACAAAGCCGCAACCATATAGTGCATTAAATGCGCCATGCACTCGAAAAGCTCGTCGCGATTTGTGTATGATTGATAGTGTAAATGCTGTTTACATGGAACAAAGAGGTATTGGTCCCACACTTCTCTGGGAAACATAGAACACTGACTTTGCCATTGCCTGGCTAGAGCAAATTATTGCGTAGGTCAAACACGCTTAAATTGCTTACACAATATCCTGTGGATGTAGAATTCGTGGCGCGTCCTTTCCAATATGACTGATTAAAGTCGTCTTTTGTCCTCTCACTCGAGAAGCTTGTCACAATTTTTTTGAGCAGCATTTACACTAACCATCAAGTACATTATGTACACTAGTGAGGATGTGTATCTTCTCTACAATTGGTTTTCTTGTATCGTTTACAGGATTGAAACTCTACGTAAACAGGCATTTTGCGATCAATCGAATAAAAATCGCGACGTCTCGGACGAGGACATGGCGCACTCTATTCTTCCGACACTAAAAATGCACGCCTTCCTGCTCTTTAAAACAAGCCTTATACCATTATTTTTCTTTGAAAAAAGAATTTTATAAAATTTCAAACAATGTGTTTACTTATTGGATGGGTGAATCAAAACTTCAAAGAATGCTATACTAAAATTTTCCTCCAACAAAAAATTATTGTAACCTTTCCAGAGAGTACCTAGTTTAATGTGGAAAGAGATTGCTTTGATTTGGAAGAAGTTCATTTTGATCTTAAAATGTTTGTATGAGTATCCGAATTGATCCGAAAAGTGTCTAATTTGATTTCAAAGGTGTCCATTCGGACTTCAAAATGGTATATGAAGGAACAAAGATAAAGTGCGGCATTAATCAATCCCCTTTAATATACGCCACGGATTCTGCTTCTACGGGATCTTGTGGAGACAGCTTGAATGCGTATTTGGTCTATAAAACATCTTGCCCTGGCCAGCTGCTGGACAAGTCAGTGACTTGTCCTTCTCCGGAGAGATTAAAGGATTGTTTGGCCTGGGCACAAAATCCGAGCCAAGAAGTTGATATCAGGTGCACGCCGCAACACAGCCAGCTCCTCCTTCGACTGTGCTCTACGTATTTCGGCCACCAATCATGCTATCAGCCAATTTCATAAAATTTTGTCGACTTCACCGTTTGAAGTGGAAATCACTTGAGCATGACGGCCAGCGGTCAAACTCCATAGCCAGGATAGAATACCGGTCGTATAGGAACTACCGATTTCTGGGATGAATCCATACCCAGTAATCAGACCATAGGTTAATTCGGATCATATTCGGATTGCTATAATATACACCTAGAGACCTAGATTAGTCGAGCCCGTAATTGTCTTGACCTGATCCACATTCGCCCCTGAGTCTCCCCTAATTGTGCCCCCGGCAGGGATCGACTTGCCCAGTGGAATTTTAAAAATTTTAAACACTGTCGAAAATGTGTTTCATGCTAATTTTAGGTTTTATCTCATCACGGCGATCTCTTTGATATCAAATTCACCTGGTTTGTCACCAAGTTCAGCGTTCCATGCATCCTCAACTGCCGATTTTTTTCCATTTTCGTTATTTATTTGCGACCGCATCACTTTTGCTCTAGGGCTAAGTTTTGCTGAAGTTTTCGACTTTGAGGTGTGGATTACAACTGTGGGTTTCAGGCTTAGTATGATCAAAAGTAAGACAGCAGTCAGCCGCCAAATTGGCAGTGCATCAGGGTTCCAGGAAGACACGTCCTGCAAAGGCTACTTCACGTGAATAGATCTGTGTCCCCACGAGGCAGGTCAGGGTGAAAGCTGGATATGTGGTCAGGCACCATGCAGAGATGCTGTCCCACACAAACGATGGAGCTGGCAGCTCACGTCTCGGAATTCCGCTTCTTTGGAAAGGCAGTTTCCTTCAAATCCAACATTGAGATTTGACACTGACGTCTTCGCAGAAGAGCTCCTACCACTTCGCAAAGCCCATATTTGCGATATCTTTCGAAATTTTTTCTTTCGACCTTAATCGAATTTATTACTTGAGACAGGTCCGATACTGGAGCCCACACTGTTGCCGTAATTGGGGTGAGGGACGTTCTGCCTGAAAGCGGCGCGGGCAAAGACGCGGGACAGTGCCTGCGGAGCCAATTAGCGTCGACTCGCGCCGCGACACCCGCCGCTTCGCGCTCAGCCAGACAGCCCTCGCCGCAGAGGCGATGCTGACCCAGCCAACCACGGGAGCCAGTAGGTCGACCAGATTTGGTGTGATTACAATCGATAGAGGGACAAGAGGCTCAGACGGCTTGCCTTGGCAGCACAGAAATTGGAATTGATCTCAACCCTACCATCTTCTATATTAGAATTTCGAGCTCTATCGAATGATCCAGAAAAGAACCCTGCCTCAATGACCCTTAAAGCAATTTTTTAATGCGCTGTTTATTTTCGCTAAATAACGACTTCTATTTAGATATATCAAGATTAAATTCGAGACGTGCTTCCAGGCTAATAAAATTGCACGAGGATTCCAATTAGATAGACGAGAGATCTTTTAACAGAAGTTTGAAGCGTTAGTTTCAACATGACACCTGTTTAGCATTTTGTAACTTTTTTCCTTTACTATGGAACCTTATAATGCACACATCACATATTTCGAGACGAAGACTGGATGGGTGCTTCATCGAATCTAATGTTCAGACAGAATAAATTTCATCACACAATACTTCAAATTGTCGTCCAGTCGTCTGTGGCTTCTAGCGATGTTTTGACCTCGCGTCTAACAGGCAATGTACCTGCATAGCCAATGTCTCTCCACCAATTAACAAGTTAGGAAACACTCATGAAATTTCATGAGAAAATTAGAGTACTTTGGTGTTCATAGGAAGTCTACCGACTGTCAAATCGAACTCATCGTAAAAAAAACTTAAAACTTAAATCTGGGAACGTGCTCTACGCACTGAGAGATCATAATGTCGTCTTCAAAAATGTTGAGCACCTGGTGTTCTCTTAGGTCTCTCGTCTATCTAATTATATTCCTCACGCAATTTCAGCCTGGAAGCATGTCTCGCAATTAATTCTGATATAAATAAAAACTTATACTTAAGGAAAGTAAACAACGCCTAAAAGCCGCCTTAAGGGTTACTTAGACAGGATAATTTCTAGCTCATTTGATAGAAATCGAAATTCTAGTACAGGAGATGGTAGAGTTCACATCAGTAGTAGCCTGGAAGTATGCCTCGTAGTTAATTCTGATATAAATAAAAACTGATATTTACCGAAAGTTAGCTGCGCCTGAAAAAAAAATTTGTAAGGGTTATTGAGACAAGATTCTTTCCTGGCTCATTCGACAGAGCTTGAAATTCTGATATAGAAGATGGTAGGGTTCAGATCAATCACAATTTCTGGACTGACAATGCAAGCCGTCTGAGCCTCCTATCCCTCCATCGATTGTAATCACACCAAATCTGACCGACCTACTGGCTCCCGTGGTTGGCTGGGTCAGCATCGCCTCTGCGGCGAGGGCTGTCTGGCTGAGCGCGAAGCGGCGGGTGTCACTGCGCGAGTCGACGCTAATTGGCTCCACAGGCACTGTCCCGCGTCTTTGCCCGCGCCGCTTTCAGGCAGAACGTCCCCCTCCCCCGTAATTGCAGTGACCTGACCTGCCCCTGTAAACCTGTGTCCTTTGGACATGCAATCGCTGCTTCTCTCTTCTCACTACTCACACTAACCATTTGTACTCCTTAAAATATCGATTAATGATGACTTAAGTGGTTTCCTTACAATTTTTTCTCTGAACTGCTGTTTGAATCTATGACCGAGTCGAAACCGAAGGGATGACTTGTCACGGAAATATATGTCTTCCATCTTAGGAAACAACACCAGAAAACGGAATACCTCATAAAAAGTACCTCACAAAAATTCAAGCCCTAGGTATCGTACGATAAAAAACATGGCTCTCCACTACGATCTTCGATATGATTAGGGGTTCGACGTTTGGTCGATTTTCCGCAAAAATCGACCAAAAATCGAGTCTTTCCAAAAGCTCTCCGATTTATGACAGTTTAGGTGAAGGCAACAGCGATCTCTGACACCAATGGACCTATTCAAGGATTAACTTGTCAAGAAAATAGTTTTCTCCTGTGCGAATGAAAAACCTTAAAGGTTTGATCATTAAAAATCAATTTGTTATTGCAGCGACATTCTGTGCGATCAGTGGGGTTCCACTATTCAGAAACTTTTTTGTTATAGGAAAAATGGCGTCCCCAGATCATAATGAAGGTTGCTTCAGAAATCTTTATTTTCCGCTGTATATCGAGCAAAACGTGAGTCGATTTAAGGCAACATTTTAGCTATATATGTTATCTGCTTTAGGTAGAAAATAATTTTATTTTCATGCAAACGACAATTTTGTAGACGTCTCCAAATTATATCGAAGCTCGAAGCTTATTTTTTACTATGTGAACAGATAAACAAAAAACAGAAAATCAGATAACATTTGCAAGGGAAGCGCTTGAGTGATTACTAGCAGTTAACACTCGATATTTTATAGAGCGCAATTTTGCATGCAAATGTCGCTCTTTCAGGTTAAAAAAAACTGTCGGGTCCATAACGTAGGTTGAATCTGCGAAATTGAAGCAGACTATACTGATTTGAAGACTGCCGAAATTAAAAGAATTGGCTTCTTTGAGGTGTACAAGAAACTACAAAAAAATTACGATAAAGTCCTCTGTTAAAACTAGGAGTACGACCCCTCCCCCCCCCCCCCCAGATAAAGACGACGTCACAGTACGACCCCCTTGATTCTGGAACCTCAATCCTGACCCTGCCTTGGGTTAGTGTGAGTTGTGAGAGGAGAGGAGCAGCGATTGCATGTCCAAGGACACATGTTTGCAGGGGCAGGTCAGGTCACTGCAATTGCGGCAACAGTGTGGGCTCCAGTATCGGACCTGTCTCAAGTAATAAATTCGATTAAAGTCGAGTGAAAAAATTTCGAAAGATATCGCAAATATGGGCTTTGCTAAGTGGTAGGAACTCTTCTGCCAGGGTTGGGCAGACGTCAGTGTCAAATCTCAATGTTGGATTTGAAGGAAACTGCCTTTCCAAGAAAGCGAAATTCCGAGACGTGAGCTGCCAGCTCCATCGTTTTTGTGGGACAGCATCTCTGCATGGTGTCTGACCACATATCCAGCTTAGACACAGATCTACACACGCGAAGTAGCCTTTGCAGGACGTGTCTCCCTGGAACCCTGATGCACTGCCAATTTGGCGGCTGAATACCGTCTTACTTTTGATCAAACTAAGCCTGAAACCCACAGTTGTAATCCACACCTCAAAGTCGAAAACTTCAGTAAAACTCAGCCCTAGAGCAAAAGTGATGCGGTCGTAAATAATTAGCGAAAATGGAAAAAAATCGGCAGTTGAGGATGCATGGAACGCTGAACTTGGTGACAAACCAGGTGAATTTGATATCAAAGAGATCGCCGTAATGAGATAAAACCTAAAATTAGCATGAAACACATTTTCGACAGCGTTTAAAATTTTTAAAATTCCACTGGGCAAGTCGATCCCTGCCGGGGGCACAATTAGGGGAGACTCAGGGGCGAATGTGGATCAGGTCAAGACAATTACGGGCTCAACTAATCCAGGTCATCTCGAGCTCAAAAATTTTGAAACCTTGTTAATATTTTTATGCCATTGGGTAGATCATGTTGTTCTGATTCCAACAATGTGCCTTTCATTGAATATAAGCGACTTTGAAGAGAGTTATGGCAAAGCGGCGGAAACGGCGGATTAATCCGCCGCCGGCCGCGTTTTGGCGAACGTTTACCGACGGTACTGTAGT
The DNA here is from genome assembly GCA_947359475.1 of Heligmosomoides polygyrus bakeri. Taxonomy (NCBI): domain Eukaryota; kingdom Metazoa; phylum Nematoda; class Chromadorea; order Rhabditida; family Heligmosomidae; genus Heligmosomoides; species Heligmosomoides polygyrus. The sequence continues at coordinate 93,055,768 of OX375867.1, read as the reverse complement.
ACACTGATAGCTATACTTCTGCGCCGCGGTAGGCGGCTCTGTGTACAGTGGGCGGCATTCTGTGAGATGCGCGAGCTTCCGTTCTCTAATGAACATTTTTCAAATGAACATGAACCGCTAATGACAAAAGAACTCGAAAACCTACTCCTAGAATAGACAGTGCTTCGATGTTTTTTGGAGGCGTGAAGGTCCGCCTCAGTGCTGGACGGAATCGCATTAAGGGCCTGGAACGACAGTCGAGCGTATATCGCCACTGAAGAGTTATGGATAGCGACCGAATGTTTCCAAGAAAGAGTAACTGTTATGAGCGGGAGTAATGGCAAACAAGAAGGCAGAGAAGCATATATGTGGGTGTCACGCACGAAGAATCGCCTTGCCACTACAACCGAGCACATGTACAGCAGCACTCCAGATGCTGCGTAGTGGTGAATGACTCAGCGACTACTGCGGAGTCAATTTCACGTCGTTCACTGCTGTTTAGGTGTAGGACTCAGGTCTCTTAGACCGCGCAGAACTTCGTTTGAGCGATGCATTCGATACAAAGTCCAGTCGAGGTTATGTCGAATGTGTCGGTGTTTTAAGCGCCATAATACAGTGCGTTTCAAAAGTATGTAGCCACCTTGAAATTGATAATTTCAGGTTTCGCGTTCGTTTCTACGAACTGGCGTTAGCAGCATTGGGTTCCCCGTAGACGAAAATAGCTAGTTTGCTCTTTCCAGAAAATAGCTTGATCTCCGGCAAAAACTAGGCGTTTTTGAATTTTTTTGTTTGTTTCAAAAGTATGTAGCCATTCCAGAATATCGGGCATTTTTACACTCCTATTCAAATTTTGCGCTCTTTTTGGCGGGAAGTTCTTGTCATAAATAGCCAGCTTGACCTGTTCTTTAAAAATAACCACTACGCCAGTCCGTGGACGTGTCCTGACTATCGAGGAACAAGCTCAGATCCGAACGCTCAAGGATGCTGGCTTGACAAACCGCGCCATTGCTCGTCAGCTCGGACGTTCGCAAGATGTGTCGACCACTTCCTTCGAAATCCCAATGGTTATCGGTCTGCACTTGTACCGGGTCGTCCGCGTGGGATTTCGAGCCAGAATCGTCGACGAATCAGCCGCATGGTGTCGAACTCCACATGGAGCGTCAACCAAGTTCGCGCTGAGACGGGTCTATCTGCATCAAGAACATCGATATGGCGTTGTATTCGATCGAACGAACACATCTGCAGACAAACCATGCAGAAGACACGTCATCTCACGAACTTCCACAAGCAGGCGCGACTGGAGTTTGCCCGCAAAAACATGGCACGCAATGGGGAAATGTAGGAACTTTCTGGTTTTGTCGACGTCATGAATTTCACTCGCTTATTGCTTCAGGGCATCGTCGGTGACGACAAAAAATTTAATCTGGATGGTCCCGATGGTTACCGGTATTACTGGAGAGATCTTCGACAGGCTCCCATCACCTTCTCTCGACGGAACTTCGGAGGCGGGTCTCTGATGACAGGGCAGGCTTCTGCAGTAGGGGGAAGCTGAAGCTCAGATTCCCATCATGTCGTATGGACAGTCTAGGGTATCAAGCCGTACTGGAGTCCAGCCTGCTGCCCTTCCTAACGGGGAGAGAACGGCAGACATATATTCTGCAGCAGGACAGCGCTGCACTTCATGTGTCCAAATCGACCACAGACTGGCTCCAACGCAATCGACTCCGAGTAATGGAATGGCCAGCTTGCTCATCTGACTGCAACCCAATGGAGAACATGTGAGGTATCTTGGTCCGGCAGGTCTACTTGAATAACAGGCAGTTCAACAATGTTGGGGAGCTGAAAACCGCTATTTTGACTGCCTCTGACAACATCGGTGACGAAGTGATCCAGAAACTTGTTAGCAGTATGCGTAGCAGGGTATTTGATGTAATAAGAAATAATGGTGGTCCAATTGACTATTAATTTTTGATAAAAATCGAATTTTTTGAGAGTGGCTACATACTTTTGAAACAAACAAAAAATTTCAAAAACGATCTATTTTTGCTAGAGATCATGCTTTTTCCTGTAAAAAGCAACATAGGTACTTCCGACTACGAGGAATTGAATGCAACAAACGCCGGTTCGTAGAAACAAAGGCGAAGGGAAAAAAATGTTGAATTTAAGGTGGCTACATACTTTTGAAACGCACTGTATGCGTACAAATAGGTGAAAATGAGAAAATGAGTGAGAAATGAGACATTAATGAGAAAATATCACGAAAGGGAAATAGTGAGGTCGAGGATAAAAGGCCGTGATAATGCCACCAACGAGCGCGACATGTAGTTCTACATGGATAATCACGGAGAGTTAAAACCAAAAGATAAACAAAAGAGAACATGATAAAGACTGGAAGATTTGCGCCAAACTGGACTCTTTTCAAACCAAATTGGGCACTTTTCAAGTCAAATGGAACTCTTTTTTTCTCTTCTAAACAAGTTTGACGCCTCTGAAATCAAACTGGACATCTTCCAAATCAAAACGAGCCTCTTTCACATTCCACTGGACACTCTGCGAGACGGTTTGAATTTTTTTTTTGCTTAAAAGAAATTTAGCATGACATCCCTTGGATTTTATTAAATTCATCTGCCCTAACAAGTGAAGATGCTGTTTGATTTTTTCGTTTTATGAAAAAAATCAAACAGCATCTTCACTTGTTAGGGCAGGACGTTTTATGAAAACCTGAAAATTAACGTTTTCATATATCAAGGGAAAAATAAAAGGCTAAATTTTGATTCAAAGCGCAAAAAGTGACCAATCATCCAGAGCATTAAAAAAGAAATCCCGCCATGAGTTCGACTAGATCGTCGTGATTTTAATTGATTTACAGTGTATCAGGGAGCCAATGGTAATTTCTGGTTTCATTCTTCAGTGTAAATATAATACATAGAACGAACATTTTTTCAAAGGTCGTCTACTGTTTTAGTAAGCGAATCGTGGTGCCATAACATGTGCTGATTTGCGAAGTTTATGGAGAACTAGCACTTAGAAACATTGCGAATTCTCTGTGTCACTTTATTTCTTTCAAAGGATCAATATTAGGAGATTAATGACCTTTCTGCTGGTGTTACTCATAGTAAAAAAAACAACCAGGAAACGGGTTAGTAGATTAGAGCACAACTGGCTGATCAGGGTCTGACAACAAATTATGAAAACCTCTCGAAATGCCCTGTTCTGGTAAACAAAGAGTTCTTATCCATCCGTGAGACAACTCCAAACACGATTGTTAAATTGATCTGAATAATACGGAAGGATTACGACGAGAAAGTTATATTTTATTTCGCTTAATCTACAAGCACCTTGATTCCACATCGTTGTTTGCTCAGATTTCTAAGAAAGCTTTCAAAGGGGAGATCTCTTCGTGTACAATACGATGTGAGAAATTAATTATTTATTTGTCGAATACGTCATAAGGCACGACACATAAGAGAAAGAACAGGCGAACATTTTCAAGCTAATCAAGGCGGATCTTCCATGGAAACAAGCGCCGTCCCCCATAGTATAGTAGAAAGTGACATCACCGAGCTACAAAAACGAATAGGAGGGCGAATCGGAGGTGTTTAATGCAGAAGGAACAGCAAGAAGGCAAGAGAAAAAAATCTGATTTGTAAAAGACCTTACAATAGATTTAAGCTTTCGTTAGAAGTTTGTAGACTGTTGGTTTAGACAAATTGGATAAACCAGTCTTTATGGGCAGCGCGCATATCGGCGAGGGACAACGAAGAGCATGTGCCCCAGACGGTCCTATGGGAGAGGCCTTCGATAGTACGACAACAATTCCAAGCGGACCAAAGAATATGGAACATGCCACCTGTGGTCCTATGGAACGCCGTGCGCAATACACCTAGCACGTAAATTCAAAATATTTAGTTCGTAAGCCAAGAAGATTCTACAACGCCAGGTAGATGTAGACAGCTCGTGAGCACCTGCTGCCTAATTTTCTACAGCTGGAATGGCTACCGAGTTTCTTCGGCAGAGATATGCAAGGTGCAGAAGTTTTTACACTAATTAAAATGATTGCCACTGAACGGAGATATGATCTTTTGAAGTCGAAAACGGCGGAAATTTCCGTTCGACCAAATAATAACCTTGCGACAAGCCTCACGTCGAAGTAAAGTGCGCGGAGCAATTCCAAGATAGTGACTCAGGTTATTGCACCTGATGTCCGGCAAAATTTAGACAAATGTAAACAAGAAACAATGTGATGGATGGCTGAAAATAAGGCGGCCGACACAGCTGACAAAGCGGTTTGAACTTCGTGTTGCTGTGCCTGCTCTTGCCCCATCTTGTTCTTCCGAGAGCAATAAACAAACAGGTCGCGGACTGGTTGGGCACGATGAATACGCTACCTGACTTACTACTCTGTGTAATAGAAATTCGGAAGCTTCTACGAGCGAATGGAGATGAAGTCATGGCATAATTCCACTTGGGAAGGAGGTGAGCCTTGCAAGATACAAATCCGCATTATGGTGGAAAAATGACCGCAATCACCATTTAACAGGAATCTTGGACTAGATGGAGTTCGAACCTGCAACCTCTGCCTTACGGGCACGATGAACGGAGCGGGAACCTTTACACCACCAATGCTGTTTGATCGAACGCAACGTACACGAAATCCTCACCGCAAGTACATGTACCTATTAGTACTCAAACGCATTAGAGCGCTGGTGGTATAATAGACTAGCACATCCTGCACGAAAACCAGAGTGCTGGATCGGATCTTACCCGGCGCAAGAATTTTAATAATCTCATAACATTTACAACAGCCAAGCGTTCTGAACATAAACAAAAAACAGAGCATTAACGAGCACTCAGTACAGGAGTTAGTTCGTCCATGCGTCTGTTTGTGCGTCTGTTGAGACATCCAGAAACAGGCGCTTTCAATCGAAATCCATTTTTGCACAAAAACTGAGCTGGAAGACGAGAATATAGTGACCCGAAGGCTTCGCAACATGCGAAAAAGCCTCGCCTATTCGCCGCCTATTCCGAATTCGCCTATTAAAGGATAAAGGATAAAGGACGACATTAGTCAATCCCTGTTGGGATGTCCAACAAATCCTATTTTACAGGATGTCGTGGAGTGAATTTGAATGTCAGTGTTTCATCCCTGTCACCTGTCACCGGCAGTTGATCATCGAGTTGCTAGAGCGGGCGTCGCCACTCGCTCCAGTCGCGTGCCAGAGTGTTCCAATGGATCCCCCCACTCAAGGAACACGAGTCATATCGCTCGTTCAGGGCTTCCACGAAGAAACGTGTTGTTGGGTGTTCTGATGTTCTCTTGACGTCCCGCGGAATCCAGTCAGTGACGGCTCTTGTCCAGTAGGTGCCTGCGAAGCGCATTACGTGGCTGGCCCACCCTCTTTTCGACGACTTGGCTCATGCGAGTCGTTTCATCCCAACTAGAGAAATCTGGTGCCAATTCACCGACTCGAAGAGATGGAGGACTAAGTTGGTCGGGCGGCAAATCCGATCCAGGAACATGGAAAAACTCGGGAGCGCGCGACACGCCTCCTCCGATTGCATTACCGTGCGCCCAGTCAGTTAATAAAAAAAAGTAAATTTAATTGAATAGCAGATCAGCAGTAGCCGATTACCATCAATATCATCACCTACTGTACACAGAACAATAGTGAATCAGTGATCAGCAAGGAGTTGATTCACCTGGGACTGAATTTCACTTCAATAGGTGCCAACAGGCCTGAATCAACATCATCGCCGACTCGTGGACTATTTAGCACGATGCAGGGGATTAGAGCAATTGAGGGATGATCCGTGTTCAGCAGCTCGCCGGAGGTGAGTCACAGTAAAATGCTGGTGTGATACACCTTTTGTAGGGTTCTTGGCGTCATCGATTGACAGTCGCCATGGTTTGCACGTTAGTGATGGGTGAGTCAGCTTTGAAAGTAAACAAAAACTCGGAAATGTTGAATTTCAACGAGCGAAGAGATGAGTGGGAGATGTATGACAGAGGTTGCCCATAAAAAGAGCTGACGAGGTAGGTTTTTGGATGAGCCAATCAGCTTACTTCTATGAGGTGCTGTGGAGGTGGAAAAACTATTGGGCTTGGACCTGGAATCGAACCCACTCGAGTTAATACTTTTTTTGAAGAAATGGAATCTGTAAGAAGCCTAAAAATGGTCGTCTCATCAAAAAGAATTCACTCCAGAAACAACGCTTCTAAGCAAAGATTGGTATTAGGTTGGTCAGATAGTTTTGAACGATTTTGAAAAGGTTCCAGAACTTTATATTTCTCGCCGGTAGCCGAGACCTACCATACTTTAGTTGTAGATCATTCACGAAACTTCTCCGTGATAGGTGTATACAGCCATGTTGCCTTCCCTAGCTATAATCACGATGTCAGTTCCACAAAGCACCTTCGAGCCACCGTCTTCTATGAGTGGCACCCAAGCAATCGGCGACAGGAGCCCTTCGGAACATCAACAGCGTACTGAGAGAGAACAAAGCTCCCATCAGCACTGTCAACCGCTGGTTAGCTCGCTTCAGAGGAAGAGGCACGGACTTCGAAGACAAGCCTTGGTCGAGACGCCCCTCACAGTGGAAAATCCTGATATTGGCGACGCTTTCAAGGAGGGTCGGAATGGTAGCACCCGCAGTCCTGCGCCGAGACTCGGGTGAACCCATGCAACATTCCTCAGTGGCCTACAGGCCCTCGGGTACAAAAAAATGCTCGCTCGATGGTTCCTTCATGTCTCAACCGATAGCATTTAACGCGGTTAACCCGGGTATCCATTAGTCATTCTCTTTTTCTGTACCTACACCGAAAGGAATTTCTAGAGGTGGCTCCCTCGAGAAGAATGCGTGCCAGATTTTCACTCCAAGAGATGTCTCTATCGCTGCTTCTGGGATTCGCAAGGAATGTTGTGTTACGAGCTGCTCCCGCAAGGACACACTGTCACCGGCAACATTTGCGCCTGCCTACCAGCGTCAGAGACTGGCGGACGCGGTTCGGAGAAAACAGCCGAGACAAGCTTCCGCTCACCTACTCGATAACGCTCTGCTCCATGTAGCTAAACAGAACCCTGAACGACTAAAGAAGCTGGTTTGAGAAACGGTTCCCCATCCCCCCTGTTCACCTGAAATTGCGCCTCTGTCAGTTCTTTTGCCCTTTAATGCATCCCTAGCATAGAAAAAAAATCAGCAAAATTGAAGCTGTTGAGAGGGCGATCAGCGAGTTCATTTAGTGCCTCTCTCCCCAGTCCTAGGAGAAGGGAATCGCTGACTGCCAATTGGAGAGATTGAGATTGTTGGGACTAATGGTGGTGATTATATAACACTATTGAGTAAGATCAAACAGCGCCGGTGGTGTGATGGCGTACAGCATTCCCGCCCGGTCAGCAAGTGCGGGTTCGAGTCCCGCCTGGCGCTAGAGTTTTGATCGCAATAAAACATCGTTGTAACAGCTTACATCCTCGATACCACCTCTTGAGGCTTAAGGAAATTGACTTCAATCACTACTGAATAAACTCCCTTCTCTGCGGAAAACAAATAAGGATAAATAAAAGATAATGAACGGCGTTACTCAGTCCCTTCTGGAATGTGTCACGCATTCTACTTCTATAGGATGTCGTGGAGGCGATTTGAATGCATATTTGGCCTTGCGATGACTTGCTGGCTAGTCAATGAACAAATCAACGCTTTACCCTTTCCAGACAACTCACATCGACTCGGGAAGGAAGGCTTGATCAGCCCGGGCGGGAAATTCGAACGAGGAACCTGGTATCGGGTGCATGCGGCAGCTGGCACCTCTTCGGACTGCGCTGCACGCGCCTGGATACAAAAATAAAGAAGAAAATGTCAAACGGAGCAAGATTTCTGAAACCTAATGCAAAACTGAGCAGAGACAGAGATAAGAGGAGGACTAGCAGCCTACTCTTGACACCCGATTACAATGCAAGCCCTGCTATCTATATAAAGCGGGTGTAAGCAAGTGACGTCCAAGGGAGTCGCTGGAAGCCTCTACAGACTCAATCGGATTATGTCGTCGATCCCAGAATAAAGAAGCCGAGCAAGGGCTGTTATTACAGGATCTCTCGCATCATCCTGCCGATTAAATGGGAAGTCTCCGGATGATGAGACGTGCCCGATACACCTTAGTGATGGCTGGTGACTAACGTAAGGATGGGAAGACCGCACAGCCGATAAATTTCCGTTGCGAAGTACTTGTAAAAAGGTCAAACTGAGTCAGTCTGGGAGATGTGTTTGCTTGTACTCGCTCCAACCATCTAAGCACCGCATCAAGTACATTGAAAGCGATAACAAGGCGGAATAGCGAAGGAGCGACTACGAAGGAGGAGAGAGAACAGACAGAACAGCGTTGATACCACTCTGTCCGATAGCCATTGTGGGATGAACGGCGCCAGACATGAAAGGCGGCTCGTGCCTGTGCTAACAAAAAGTGCACCTAAGCCTTAGTTCGGATCTATCCTAGTCCGGGGGGCCACATAACTAAAAGGTGTTATATGTTACAAATCCACTTGAGACTTACCGACCGGCTCCTACAGAACAACATGAGACCTAAACAAGAAAAGTCATGAAGAAAAAAAAAACGAAAAATTTACATTCGTTGCGGTTGTAAGCAGGCAAAGTCGTGTGCCCTCCTCACCATGTTAGATCCTGGTTATACCGTGTCAGCCGCCAGCACGCGGCATGCCTCCATTCCGTCGCTCTTTGTCCGCCGAGACGGTTGTAAACCGCGGCGATTTTTTATTTTTTTTCGTTTGTTTACTCGTTTTCGGTTTCTTTTAGGTTACAGCTCGTTCTCTAGAAGCCGCTCGGTACGTTCCAATTCATTTTGTTGCATACTTTTCAGTTATGCGCCCCCCCCCCCGGACTAGGATAGATCCCTTAGTTCTGGCATCAGATGACTGATGACATCCTGCACAGACGATCGTGCGGAGCTTTTCATGAGAATGGCTGCAAGAAGCGGACGTGGATCGAGAAAGCCCAGTCTAACGCAACCTGATCGAGGGTTTAGTGCTCAGTACCCACCCTATGCTGGCTCAAGGCTCCTCGTTGAGTGAACAACTGACAAACCTTCGAACGAAATATGGGGGAAAAATAGGCAGCAAGGCGATCAATACCACGAGACGGATCAAAAATGCTACATCATATTCGTAAATGAGGTTGCAATGAAAAGGCGACGGTTGTGCCTTGCCGAGTTCAACGATGTACTCTAAAGTTACAAAAATAGAAGAGTCTGCCTGGCCATCCCAAACCTCCTCCCCAGAATCGAACCCTCAACCCCTCTCCTGCAAATCTACATCGCTACCCACTCGTTCACTCAGGCCACCTTGCTTCCGCTTGTATTGTGAATGATTAATCTGATAGTAACCTGCTGGTTCTTACGAGGGAAGGGTCTGAAGCAAATGTCTGAGCGGGGAGAGCGAGTCATAGGAAGAATCCAACCCATCAATTAGCACAAAAATGTGTTTGTTTTTTGCCAAGTCGTTAAACTCAGGGAGTAGGGGCTCTTGAAGTTACAATGGAAACGGTACCTCACGAGTTCGGGGTCTTGTACGCTTGCAATGCCTAAGCGGGCAAGAGGCTCGTAGCGCAGTGGGTGGTGATGTTGCTTCATTCGAAGATGATAGAGGGCTCGATTCTCCTGCCTTGCTATAATTTTGTATTTCAACTGATTGAAGTGATTGGTTGAGATTTGAAGGATTCTGACGTCTATACCATTTTCAGAGGTTTTGTGCGCATTTTTCCAGCTGCATGCTGGAGTATTCAGCATAATGATGTATAAACGTGCAACACCAGTGATACACAGGCACAAAGTGCATGAAGCAGCACTGATGAAGGGCAGCGTATAAAGGCTGCGGGCTATTCAACTCTGTTTCCATATATGGACCAATGATCTCTGCAAAAACCATCCCGCTCGGATTTTCAAGAGACCAGGATGTGACGTCGGAGGTGGTTAAAATGAGGAACGAGGTCTGCGGATCCCGCAAATTGACCTAAACGGCCATCGATACACTAATTCTCTCATCTTTTTCTGATACTTGGAAATCAGAAGTCTGCTGAATGTTTCGTGAAACTTAACATCATCGATGCTCGAGAGGTAGTTCATCTCTTCACACTGAAGCGTCGCCCACTTTTAGACAGGTAATCTTCGAGGGAAGAAATCATGCTGGCCGGGCGAATGTTGAACGTTTATGCGTCATCATGTTGAATAGCCTTCTCATTGCCTCTTGATTAAAAAAGCCGGTAAGTAATCAACAAGTTGCAAAAAAGTTACTCACTGCAGCATGTAGGTGGAAAAATGCGCAGAAAACTTCCCTTAAATCTCAACCAATCAGTTGAAATGCAAAAATGCAACAGCAGAAGATTCGAACCCCTACCTCTCTCGCATGAAGCAACATCACTACCCACTGCGCGCCGAGCCGCTTGCAGACAGAGACATCACGGGCGTAGAAGATCCTCGAACCTTTGAGGCGCCGATTCCATTGTAACTTCACGGACCCGTTACTCCTTGGGTTTAACAAGTTGGCAAAAAAGAAACACATTTTTATACTAATTGAGGGGTGGGGATTCTTCAAACATGAGTCGCTCTCCCCGCTCAGACATACGCTTTAAACTTTCCCTTGTTAGAAAATACCTAGTAGCTCATCAGTATGCTATGATCTGGCTATAATTTAAGCTCCAAAACTTTTGCAGGCTAACTTCTGAGCATTCTCTGAGCAGAGAAGGTCTCCGGAGTTGCGAGCGTCGTCGATGTTCGAAGACCAGAGACGTTGTCGCATTGACCAAGACGTCGAAAAACAGCTGGGCCGACCACTTAATTCGCTGAATGAGAGCCGTGACTTAAAGGACTCCGCGGGATGTCAAGAAAACACCAAGACGCCCACCAACGCGTTGGTCGGACTTCCTCGTGAAAGCCCTGAACGAACGATATGATGCTCTTCGTGAGGATCCACTGGAGCACTCTGGCACGAGACAGGAACGAATGGAGGCACTGCTCGCCCACGCTCAAGCAACTCGATGATCAACGGAACGACAGTTGTACAAGGCCATTCAAGGCGTCACTTTCGCCTTATCAGCCCGCACTGAAGGGTTACGGCTTTTCGCCATTGTTGACCTACCCAGATGCCCGCAGGAAATTTGAGAACCGCTACGGTGCTTCTCAGACAATCCTTTACAACCTTCAATAGGTCACTTTGGAAATCTCCACGGGAAGTTCATTGACCTCCCTTGTAAGAGGAGATAGAAGAGGCCGTATCGTGCTAACTCGTTGCTCCTAACTGAAAACGAACAACTTCGCATGAACAAGACCGTTGCGAGCGCCTGTAAGTGGTATGCATTGGAAATCACATGACATCACTGTCAGGTAGTTATCCGTGAAGATACCAGCTTGGCGTTGGGCCTCACATCATCGTTGCACATTGAGCAAAGCTCTACGAAAGAACAACTGTATCTACATGTGACGATGGCGATCAATAGCGTGCAGAAGCTCATAAAAATGAATCTCGTTAACTAACTGAACATGTGCAGCTCAGTTGGCAGGAGGCGCGACTTTCCGCCCGCACCTCGAATTGTCTCTGTGATTGGTGTACCCCGTGGTACCTACACCGTCCATCTTTCCATAGCTCATGGGCTGGTGCCGGACCTATGTGAGAAGGAGATCGCCCTAAACTGGTTATTCGCTTGTCATGGCAAGCAATTAAGTATATAGACCGAAGTCCCTTGAAAGCTAGAGATGACGCAGGCAGGGATTGCCGATTGAGTAGTTTTGAAAATTGTCCTTTACCTCTTAATGGGGACGCGTGTAGCGCAGACGGAGGAGGTGCCGGCTGTCGTCTGCACCCTGGTTCAGATTTTCCGCCCAAGCCAACCCTTCGAGACCGATGATTTGGTGCCAGACATGTCTGAGAAGGACAAACCGCTGACTTATCCATCGGCTGGCCACTGCAAGTCATTGTATGACCAAATTCGCATTCAAATGGCCTCCACGACAGCCCGTAGAAGTGAATGCGTGGCGCATCTCAGAAGGGATGGAGTAAAGCCGTCTTTTATGCTCTCTCCTCTATTTGGCCTATACAGCAGGGACTTACAGTGGCCAAGCGATGGACAAATCAATGTTTTCTGTTTCTCGGACAGGTCTGCTACCAGCTCACCAAACTTGGCGGACTAAAAGCCTTCGGTATCCTAGGCGGGTTCCAACGAACAACTTCGATTTGGAATCCACGCAGCAATCGGCACTTCCTCCGACTGCGCGTCAGAGTGTTCTCAGGCTGAATATGTGACACAAGTTTAGCATGAAAACCTAATCTGTGAATATCCTAAAAGGCAAAGGTAGTGAGAGCTAGAGTCACTGCGAACTGTCCAGTTTGCTTTTCCAAGAGACGGCTTAGAGCACAGTCATTCAAGCAGTGCATTCGTCACAGCGATGACAAAAGAAAACATGGAAGACCCTAACTGCACGAAGTCGTTCTTTTGAAAGCAGAGCGGCTTCATGCTTATGTAAGCGAGTGTGAAGAACTGATAATAAAGAGTTTAAGGGTTCCATAGAGCACGATAAGAAGTCTTAGCTACAAGAGTTAGCATTGATAAGCATTCCATTTTAGAGCAGCAACAGCACACATATGATGCCATGGAGTTCTACATAGATCTGGTCGAAGGAACTTCTTAGATCAAAACATTGGGTTGATCGAAAAGTCGTGCAACACTTTATGCTACTGCCTGTTAAACTTGTTAAAGCTCTTACAGTATTGATCATGTGAAGTGGCGTCACAGTACATTCTCGAAGCTTCCTCAAGCATACTATATAGGGCCTCGTCGAGTACGAATGCAGCAACAATGTCAACGATGATGAATGGTATGGTCAATCTTTCGCTCCCAGCATTTTACACTGTCTCTCCCTCTAACACCAGGGATGGACAGCAGAAGATAATTGTTCCCAGAGGAAAATTTAATGCAAGAACAGCGTTTTGCTTTAATTGTGCTGGCAGTAAATCCTTGAAGTTCTACAAGAAGAGCGCTCTACTTAACACAATAATGGTATTCAGAGCACAAGTTGAGCGGTATCTCAAAGAAGATTCCTATTCGGTTGCTGCGTTTTTAGATTATTGGGTTGTTCGAAGAGTCTTGCAACAATTTACGCTAGTGCCTGTCAAATTTGTTAAAGCTCTCATAGAACTGATCTTGTGTGGTGACGTCACAGTACATTCTAAAAGCCGCCTCAAGCATACTATATAAGGCCTCATCGAGTACAAATGCAGCAACAATGTAAACGATAAGCAGCAGCATCCTACAACCTATCGTCTACTACGAATTTCTGCAAGGCCATTCCGCAAGGACTGCGGCCTCCAGCATCTGCGCTGTATTCAAGGACGAAGTCGTTCACTATTCCACAGTGGCCCGTTGGTATCAGCGCTTCAAGGCTGGAGATATCCTTCTCGAAGATCGACCTCGTTCCGGACGCCCTTCTCTTGTGGAAGAAGACAGCTTGCGCGAAGCCTTCAAAGTGAAACCAAATTCAACCTCTCGCGAATTGGCGGCGGCACTTGGATGTGCTCAAAGCACCGTCGTGAGGCAGCTGGAGATCCTTGGATACCGCAAAGTTCTGTCGTCTTGGGTACCACATGAGCTGCGCGACTCTGACAGGCATGCCGAATCAGTCTGCTGAGTCGCTGCTTGTTCGCCCGCACAGAAAAGACCTTCTGAAGGACATTGTTACTGGTGATAAAAGCTGGGTTCTTCATGTTAACCACACCCGCAAGATTCAATGGCTCCCACGCGGAGAACGGCTCCAAGACAACCGAAACGTGGACCACGAAAAGAAGATTCTTCTGTGTTGCTGGTGGCACTCAGAAGGCATGTTTTACTGGGAGTTGTCGAATAGTGAGACCACAGCCACAGCATCTGTCTACGCTACCCAGCTCCAGAGCTTGGGCGACGCCATGCGCCAAAAACGTCCAGAACGGGAAAATGTCCACCTGCTGCACGGCAACGCGCCTCCTCATGTCGCAAAAGTGAGTCGCGATAAAATTCAGGAGTTAGGCTGGGAAGTTCTGCTCCATCCACCGTACTCTCCAGACCCCGCTCCTTCTGACTACCACCTGTTCAGAGCTCTGAAGCAGGTAGAGAGTTTGATGGTCGACGTCAACTGGAAATAGTTTCTGAACTTTTTTGCTCACAGTCGTTGGAATTCTGGCGGAAAGCAACTGAAAGGCTGCCTGAAAGAGGGGGCAGGATCTAAACTTGGATGGGGAATATATCGTGGACTGAATTTTTGTTTTAGCAAATAGGGACAAATTTGATTATTGTTGTGCTAGTGTTGCAAGACTTTTTGATCAACCTAATAAATAAAACAAACAAAAAAGAGGAAATTCATAAATTCAGGTCTGAGTAGGAAGCGACCCCAAAAGCTTGTTTGAGGTGCTTGGAAAACATGGGCATCCTGCTTGCTTCGTGAGGTGCGCCGTAAACAAGCCATATGAAGGGAGAAATGGAAATGGTGAAAATCTTACTTCACAGAACAGAACAAGAACTAACATCGGACTATGGGGCTAGCATTCTAGCCGTTGTTCCTTCTCATTTGGTAACCTCACAAGTCCTGCTGCCCTGATCGCCTGGCGATCCTTGATTAGGCTCTGAAGCAGACATTCCATCGAAACGTAAGCCAAATAAACACGGATAACAACCTCGCCTAAAGTTCAAGGAAGAACATCTAAGAAAACATCATCATGCCGAGGTTTATAGAAAATCGGAAATGGCAACATCAAACCTTTGAGCACAAATAAAAGACAAACCAATGAAGGACGGCGTTAATTGATATATGCTTGGGATGTGCCACGCACCCCACTTCTGCGGGATTCGCAAAACAAACATGAATGCGTATTTAATCTACACAAGCGTTGCAATGGCCAGCCGACAGACGAGTCAATGAGGTATCCTACGTGGATAAGTCTAGCGCCAATTCATCGTTTCCGAGGGGATGGAAGGCTTCACGGCCTGGGGGGGACCCGAAACAAGAATTTGGATGGGGAGTGTACGCGACATCCGGCATCTCATCCGACTGTATTGTCAGGAGCCCAAGCAAAGATTAATTAATCATGCAAAAAATCGATACGAAATGCAAAATGCGATTTCTTCAAAGGGGAGTCGTCGCGGCGTGGTCACTTCTAGCCGAAGGAACTGTCGAGTTCCGCGATGAGTGGTGCCATCCGTTGACGTCATACATGAGAAGGCAAAATATTCGAGACCATTCATCGTCAATACAAGAGCAATGACACGAGAAGTACTTTGAATCGCCGTTTATCGTTATTAAGTAACGCTAACGAGTGAAAGATCGGTGCCGAAATCTTTCGAGATACGCCACGTGTTGTACTTATTGCCGTTTTCGTGAGGGTACTTCAAATCCGTTTTTTTCTATGGGCGCGTCGTAGCGCCCATAGAAAGCGCCCGAGGAACTTCTACGTTCTTTTTGCTTCGGATTTCCCTCCAGGCCAACTAGACCTTTCGAGGCCGGTGAAATGTTGCCAGACTTGCATACATAAGGATAAAACGCTGACGCGTAGGCCGACTACGCATTCAAATTGCCTGCACAATATCCCGTAGAAATGGAGAGCGTGACGAATCTTGCAAAGGAATTGAGTTACACCGACCTTTACTCTTTAGTTCTCTCACGTTGCAAACAGTTCTGGATATGGAGATGTAAGCGATTTGTTCATTATATCTTATTCCAAGTGGCCAAAAGCAGAAGAGTAGACCTGGCTCGGAATCGAACTCGAAATCGATCCTCACGAACCTATTTTAGAGCTCCTCAGGTGTCATTTGAAGGAATGAGAATCTTCCTTTGTACGTCGGTCACATACTTAACAGGTGAAACTTCACCGTTATGGCAAGATCCAGGCCTTCCGAAATCTCGCGTAGCGAGCACGCTACTCTTCCGTGCACCAACGACCGTACATTGGTCAAAAATTGAAAATCTTCGAACAATTTGATGACCCGGACAACGCTATTTTCGCGGGCCCCCTGATTTTTGGCTGATTCGGCCTAGGTATCCGAATCGGATATCCGAAAATGATTCGTTCGATACAATGGATCCGTTCGAAAATCTGCGGATAATTGGATGACTCGGATACGGGCAATTTCGCGGGCAGTGAATTTTTAATGATTCGAATCGGAATATCCGAAGATGGCGGATCCAATGTATAACCAACGACAATTGTACAGTTGCGATTAGAACCGAGTTCGGTGAAGACCTTTTGAGCGTTGCACGCCGTCTCTTGGGATACCGAGCAGCGAGAGAACATTCGAGTACATCGTCTCGAAAATTGCCGACCCTAGAAAAACTTTGACAGAGAGGAGCACTTTGTCCGCTGTTCATTTAGGCCATTAGTGCCAGTCACATTATGGGCCCAGTTTCTGCAACCATACGTCAACTCATAGAAAGTCAGTCTATTTCGCAAGAAACTTTCTTATTGCTCGGTAGAGGCCTGTGGTTTTTGGTTTACTGGCTGCTCATATCCCACGATCTGAGAAACACTAGAAGTCTAAGACATTCGCTTATACCGGAGCGACAGACATGGCATGATGCCGTTACGAGATGCTTTGTTGCGATCAAAACTTGCGTCAGGCGGGATTCGATGTTACGCCTTACACCATCAGCGCTGTTTCAGCGTCGGCAACCCCAAGAAGAGAAATGTTAGAATGTCAACAAATCCCTAAAACCGTCTATTTTATGACATCTGCTTGTCAGTTCTGGTTAAGTTCAGAGGTTTAGTTTAACCTGAAGCTACCAAGAAATTCTTCAGTAGAGAAGGTATGGATAGAAGTTACAATCAGCTGTAGAACGACCACGAAATGACCAAATATATTCATTCATTTGTACGTAGGGTTCATGTCGCGAAGATGGGCAGCAGGCGGCAGTGGTCGCGCCAGTCAATCATAACCAAGTAGAACATCGGCCGAATAGACGTAAGCCAATCAGGGTACCGTCCGTACAAGCCCTTCATGAATGGCACTCCAATTTGATGCGGTCTGATTCGATGGCACGCTCCCACCTCCCTATGCTGCCCATGTTTGCGACATGTACCGTCATGATCGCAACGCAGGTAAGAAGAAACAAAAACAATTACGAACCAACTAAAGCTACAGCAAATAACGGCAGAAGATTCAATACTTCAGACAACGCACAGAAATCGTTAATATTAGGTTAATCGAAAAGTCTTGCAACACTAGCACAACAACATTCAAATCTGTCCCTATTTGCTAAAACAAAAACCCAATCCACGACATATTCCACATCCAAGTCTAAGATCCTGCCCCATCATTTAAGGCAGCCTCTCAATTCCAGAATTCCGAGGGCTGTGATGAAAAGAATTCAGAAACCTCCATTTCCAGCTGACGTCCATTATCGAACTCTCTACCTCGAAAGTGCTGCTTCAGGGCCCGGATTCATCAAGCAATGGGTATTGGTAGAGATACCGTAAGGAAATCTTACCCACTACCCGCAGTGGTTGCGGGTACGATTCGTATTCATGAAAGAAATCAAGGGTAAGGTACAACTGTACTCTCGCGAGAACAGCTGATCTCACTGGAGCGCCATTTTGTCAATGGGGCGCCAATGAGTCGCGGGCAGGGAGGAGCGAGGTCTGGAGAGTACGATGGATGGGGCAGAACTTCCCAGTCTAACTCCAGTATTTTCTCACGACTCACTTTTGCGACATGAGGACGCGCGCTGTCGTGCAGCAGGTAGACATTTTCCCGTGCTGGACGTTTTTGGCGCATGGCGTCGGCCATGCTCTGGAGCTGGGCAGCTTAGACAGATGCTGTGACTGTGGTCTCACTATCCAGCAACTCCCAGTAAAGTATGCATTCTGAGTCCAATAGAGGAGCGTCCGGAACGAGGTCGATTTCCGCAAGAGATATTGCCAGTATTGGAGCGCTGGTACTAACGGGCCACTGTGGAATAGTGAACGACTTCCTCCTTGAAAGCAGCGCAGATGTTGGAGGTCCTTGTGGACTGGCCTTGCAGAAATTCGTAGTAGACGATAGGTCGTAGCATGCTGCTGCTTATCGTTGACATTGTTGCTGTATTCGTACTCGACAAGGCCTTTTATAGTATGCTTGAGGAGGCTTCGAGAATGTACTGTGAAGTCATGGCACAAGATCAATACTGTAAGAGATTTAACAGGCAGTAGCGTAAAGTGTTTCAAGACTTTTCGATCAACCCAATAATCTAAAAACGCAGGAACCTAATAGGAATCTTCTTTGAGATACCGCTCAACTTGTGTTCCGAATTCCGTTATTGTGTTAAGTAGAGCGCTTTCTTGGAGAACTTCAAGGATTTACTGCCAGCACAATTAAAGAAAAGCGCTGCTCTTGCATTAAATTTAGCTCTAGGAACAATTAACTTCCGCTGTCCATCCCTGGTGTTAGAGGGAGAGACAGCGTAAAATGCCGGGAGCGAAAGATTGGTCATACCATTCATCATTTTGTGAATGACGATCAAGCCGTTTCTTTTCTACGAAATGTAAGTGTTCGCATGCTAAGGACTTTATTCCGAAAAGATGGTAAAGGGATGCTAGTGTAATCAAAATCATGAAGACTTATCCAAAACTTTCTCATGAAGTCATTCTAAATAGCTTCTGGCCTGGTGATTTCTTTTTCACAGTCAAGACTGAATACAATCGTGTCACACTCTAATATTTATTTTATTTATTTATTTATACGTGTATGACAACACGCAACGAAATAAAGACTAGCAAGACAACACATTGGTAATAAACACAAAAATACAAGAAACGGCGAATTAGCGAGTCTTAAGATAACTACCAACGAGCTTTTTATATTGGTTAATCGAAGATGGCAAAGTATGTTTTTTGGTAAACATCAAGAATTCAGAACCGGCCCTTTGAGTGAAAAAGGAGGCACGAACCCAACTTTTGGCCGTAGAATAGTGAATTTCAGATCTACAACCCCTAGTGGTAGAATGATGGACTGTGTAAAGCTCAGTAAGTGGAAGTGCAACTTTTCCAGTCATCATCTTGAAAATCATAATTAGATCGTTTCGCTTCCTACGAATAGCAAGTGATTCCAGCTCGAATATTTTATTACGATCAGGCGCTGATGGAATGGAGGTGTAGTCGTAGCCATTTAAGCGTAACCATAGCTTTCTAGTGTAGCTATTCTGAACGGATTCTAGCCTCTGTATGCAGCGCTTAAGGTGAGGATTGAACACAGTGGTGCCATACTCCAGTATTGGGCGAACGTATGATTTGCATGCAAGAAGCAAGTGAGTTTTTGAATTTGTAGACAACGCTCTAAAAATGTTGTAAGTAACTCTTTCAGCTTTCTTTGCAATCGTCTCGCAATGCTCTGGAAAACTAAGTTTCTTGTCTAAGATGAAGCCCAGATCACGCAGACTGTTTTCACTGAGTAGGTTGCAACCACCAAGGCTGTAAATGTGTTTAACCGAATTTGAATTGCCTAGATGAAAAACCCGAGTTTTTTGAGCTGAGATAGGTAATTTCCACCTGTCCGACCAATCGGCAACATCTGAAACAGCACATTGGAGGGCAAAGTGATCCTCTTCACTGGTAATATTCCTGTATACTTTTATATCATCTGCAAACATTTTGCACTTAGCGCCACGCCTTTCAACTAAGACAGGTAAATCGGAAGTGTAGATGATGAAAAGAATCGGTGACAATACACCCCCTGGGGTACGCCACTTGTTATTGAGTACGTGCGAGAAAATTTGTCATTCACCTTTACTTGGAAGGATCTATTTGTGATGAAGTTCGTTACCCACTTAACAATTCTGGGATGAATTCCGAAAATTTGAAGCTTGAAAATAAGTTCTTTGAAGGGCACCTTATCAAAAGCCTTGCTGAAATCAAAAAAGACCACATCAACATCAGTGTTATCATCCAGTGACTTGGTCCAATCATCTAAGGTAGATAGCATCAAGGTCTCAGTCGATCTTCCGACTCTAAAACCATATTGGTTCTTAGGTATAACCTCATGTGTTTCTATATGGTTTACAAGAGCCACTTTCAGAATTTTCTCAAATATTCTGGAAAACACTGATGTGATACTAATAGGACGATAATTAGATACTAAGCCGTGTGGTGGTTTTTTGGGGATAGGAGTGACAAATGCATGCTTCCATCGATTTGGAATTTCGCTATGCATGTAACTAAAATTGAAAATGTGCTCAAGAGGAGCTACTAAGGCTACAGCTACTTTTTTGATGAAGTAGGCAGGTATTTCATCAGGAGTAGTGGTATAAGATAGCGGTAAGTTACTCAGATGCTTGAAAATGTCCTCTTTGTGAAACCAAACAAAGCTATCAGGTGAGGCACTTTGAGTGGAAAAGGCTAACTCAGACCAGCTTTCATTATCAGCCTCAATGGAGTATGATTTTTTAAAATGTGCGGCTAGCATGGAGGCTTTTTCAAAATCACTGACAGCTGAGTTACCCTCATCATCAACTAGCGTAGGGATCTTAGTTGACTGCTTCAGCCTTGAGTTCAACAACTTATATAACAAGCATTTTTTTGGATTGTCCAAAAGTTTTCGTTCGATGTAGCTATTGTACTTTTTGATAAGGCGATCAAATTTACTTTTAATAAGCCTGAAGCGTTCACTAGCCTGAAGACATGGATTTTTTTGGTAGTCCAGCCATGCTTTTTCTTTAATCTCAGAGAGCTTGGACAGGTGTGGTGGAATGTTGTCTCTATTTAGGACCTGCCTCTCTAAAGGGACGAATTCTTGAATTGATGCGTGCAAAATTGATAGAAAAAACTCATACTTATCGTTGATATCAGGAAGTGTCTCCAAAATAAATCTCCAATCTAAGGAGCACAGGTAGCGGCAAATGAAATCATACGGGGCTTTGTGGAAAGACCTCCGGAGGCGGAAGTATATTGGATTTATGAAAGTCTCTACATTGTAAGAGAGGCTGTTGTGATCACTTGACGCAGTTGGTGCAGAAACAAGTACATCACGTATTAGCTTAGTGTCGCTACAAAGAACAAGATCAAGTGTATGACTACCGCGAGTTGGCTTGTGAACTTTTTGAACAAGCATGTTAGAGTTGCAAAAATTGAGAAACATTTGTGATGTAAAAGAAGTGGCATGCAGAGGAACCTTAACCCAGTCAATATCTGGAAAGTTGAAGTCGCCGTTTATAATGCATTGTCCTTCAAATGCGGTTAAATCGCTTAAAGCCTTGATAAGCTGTATCGTACCACTAGTGGTGCAACTAGGCGTCCTATAGACCACAATTGTCCTGACAGTGGATTGAAGCAGTTTCAGATCACAGGAGATAATTTCAAAAGCATTGGGATAAGATTCACATCAGACAACCTCAAATGCTATGGAACGCTTAATAAGTACAACAACACCACCACCCCTTTTTTGAGCTCTGTCACATCTTACAAAGTAATAGGTTGAATTCATCTGCCCAAGAATTGGTACAAGGTCATTAATATCACTTAACCAAGTTTCAGTAAGCATTATAAGGTCATAGTTGGAGCGTCTTGCAGCAAACATCAAATACGAAATATTTTTATCGGTCTAACATACATCTTGTAGACACTAAATGTGTACGACATTTAGTTTATCAACGTCTATAATAATGTATTAAACCTAGATATTACTCATGACAACGACTACTCGTGCAACTATTTAGATATGGAAATAAAGATCTCAGGCAATCGATTAACCACTAAGCTTTATAATAAAACAGATTCCTTTAATTTTAGTATCAAGAGATTTTCTCATCTCGATACCAATCTGTCATCTAATATCAAAAAAGCCACGATCTGTGCAGGAATTCTAAGAATTGCACGCACTTGTAGCTTTAAAGATGATTTTGTAACTAGTCTTTTGCATACTAAAAGGCAACTGTCTGAGTTAGGATATGACAGTAACTTTTTCATTTTCTCGTTGTTTAAATGTATTCATAGAAACAAATTTATCCAATATAAATACAATCTAGGTCACACTAAAATTCAAATAAAGGATAAAAAAGGATAAAAGACGGCATTATTCAATCCCCTTTGGGATGCGCCACGCATTCTACTTCGTGGAGGCGAGTTGAATGCGTATTTGGCCATACAATGACTTGCGGTGGCCAGCCGATGAACAAGTCAGCGCTTTATTCTACCCAGACAAGTCTGGTACCAAATCACCGACCCTGGGGGGAAAATTCAAATAGAGGAATCGTTATGTAAGTGCTTTGATTAGCGTTCTTTTCAACGGTTCATTAATTTTTTCACGTTTTAAATCCTAGTGCATAAACTATAAAAACATGCTTCCTAACTTATTGTGCTGTGGTGGACTGGAGGGCCTTTGATGGTTCGGCGTGGAGGCCTACCTCTTCATTATTTCCTCCTTCATCTTAACTAACCCCTTCCCTACCATTCCCCCTTTCCCCTAACCCACTCCCTTCCTCATCTTCCCGTTGAGTTGCGCTCTCCGTGCCACTGCTGCGAGTTGTTCTATCTACTCTAATTTACTGCTAACCTCCTGCATCTTTTTGTGCGTTTCACTCAAGGTTTATTTATTTCTGGTGGTATCTCTTTTTTAGCATTACTTCTATATAACATCTTAAACTTGTTTTCACGTTCAGTTGTTATTTGCCAGGTCCAACGTCAACAGGAGGAGCTCAGGTTAGTTTACAGCAGCAACTCCTTCTTCCTGCCCCTTCCTTACTGATGAGCACAGGAGGAAGGACACGGCGGCGGGCGGGATGTACGGCCGAGTTGGCGAGGGGACGGAGTCGGGTTTCTATCCTAGCGTACCGAAGGGCCGGGAAAATTTGTTTTGTGTCTCTAAAGTTTCGTAGGGCAGCCATTAGACTCTCAAGGAATCCTAGGGGGTTGGGGGTGGGTGAGCCAGGGAAACGAGGGGAAGGTCGAATGCCATCCCCCCCAGAAGGGCGTGGCCTATTTCGTACATCCTGACCATCCTCCGAAGGACACTCTGTCTGTTGTTTTAGTGTAACGGCCCGTGCAAAACGAAAACCAAACTAATTCTTTGTTTTCCATACTTTCCATAATTGAACTGCCATAATTATATGGCTTTACTCATTTATCGTTTAGGGCGCCGTGCACAACACCGCCAGCTTTTGTCGCAACAAGTTAATGTTAATGTTAATGTTTATTATGTCGCGAAAGGCAAACGCGAGGTAGCAGTAGGATAGTACAAACAAACAAACAAACAAATTTCAGGAAAATGCACAATCAAACGAGAATTGGGTGTGGTCGATCTCCATGCCTAGAGTCCGTCAAACTTAAGCAACATTTTTGATGCATACCGCTTGAACTGGGGTATAGAGTAAGCATTTGAGAGGTTTTTCGTGATCCTTATTTTAAGCGCTACCTGCTCTATGTGTAAAGAAGCAAGCACGAACTGATGTTCTCGACCAATGCAAGGCTACTTTCATTATACCACCTCTAGTTCTAGTTCAAACTACATAATTTCATAATCACAGCCACACTATGTATGTTGGAGCAGAATTTTATGAAGGGGACAAACATCAAATACCTTTCGTCGTGATACGAGGGATGGAAGATACAAATGTCTATTTCTGAACACTGCGTTGAAGATGTTGGAGTATAAGAAGCCTCTCATGCGAATAAATAATCTCCTAGTAAAATTATTTTGGATCTTCTCAATTCTGGAGATATCTTTTGATCCTACTAGGGTTGAATACTGTAGTGCTCGTTTCGCTAATGAGCGTATATAATAATTAAGTTTGCGTTTTATTAAAGGAATGTGCAGATGATATCCTGTTTCAACTCTTAGCCCTATACAGGATTCATTACTGCAATGGAGGATCATCAGTAGGGCAGGGAACTGTAGTACGACCCAGGCGCCGAGACCCGGGTCAAGTCTTGTAAGTCCTTATTAAAAGAGCTCTGTTCTTTGTAGAAAGGGCTTTAAATATGTGGAATATACGCAGAACCGCTATCCTACAACGGTTTTTGACATGTTCGGAAAAGTCTAGTTTGCTGCTGTATGTAAAGCCAAGATCTCTAATGAAATCCACCAGTATAATGTTGAGACCATCCACTCCATATTTATGCTGTGCAGTTGACGGAGTGCTGCTAATATGCATGAAACTCGTTTGGTGCGGAGCCAAGGGGAGCTGCCATTGTTTAGACCATGAAACCAATAAGTTGATTCCTCTTTGAAGATGTAATTCATCATCAACACCATCAATGAATGCTCCTGTATGTTTTTACATCATCTTCGCATACATGGCACAATCACAAACATTACGCAAAATTTCTGGTATTTCCGAAGTCGTTTTCTATCTTACTTCCGAAGTTCGCAGTGTTCCCGGAATAAAAGTTTTGTGTCAAATACAAATCCAAGTCATGTATAATAGTTGGACTGCCGAGCTGCATCCCATTAAGGTGGTAACTCTTTCTGCTACACAAGGTGAAACACCTGGGATTTTTTGTCCTGATAGAAGAAGCTTTCATTTCGCTAATCAAATCGTAATTGTGTTTACTGCCGATTGAAGTGCAACAAGGTCTTCCTCATCTCAGCGGAAGCCTCCTTATAAATTTTTCTATTATTCGCAAAATTTTTGCAGGCAGCACCATAGTGACTAAACAAGAGGGAACTTCAGCAGTATAGATGACATTCTGCGAAGAGAACAATAAAAAGATAAGAGAATCGGCGACAAAACGCCTTCCTGAAGAACACCACTAGTTACTGGAAAAGATTCTGAGAATGATTCATTTATTGCTCTGTATGAGTTATCGTTACAACAGCGGTTAACATCTGACACGACTGGCATCTGCACTTGGCCGACGCGAAGAAAGGCAATGGAAAACAGGCAGACCGCATACTTCCACCAGCAGCAGCTGTTGTGGCGGCGACTGCAGACTACTGGAGATGCGCGGACGTCTTCTGACTACTCTGAGAAGATCGCTAGAAGACGTTCAATCAGCTAGACGCAACAAAGGCGGTCACTGAAAGAAGAAATGTCTCGCCTAGGCTCGAAAGGCTACTTCCTGACCCTTTGGTGTGACCTGCCACAAATGTTGCTCGAGAGTGGTGCGAAATTAATTAATTTCATACAAACCATAATATAACTCAGCTGGTTTTTGCAAATCCGCTCCGTTTTGTGCAATGAAGCTATGAAAGCTCTCTAAGGCCTCTAATAACTCGTTCGGACACAGTAAAATCGTAGTTAGGCTGAGTGTTAATTAGAAAGATAATTCGTTTACTTCCTCAGAAATTTTATATCGAAATGACCTTAATGGAATCAGTGTTTAGAGGGATTGAGAGTTTGCAGCGTGTACGCAGTGAGCAATATTAACCAAATGAATTTAATTGGTGGTATACATGAATTTATATCATGGGCTCTTCTCAGCTAGCAGATTTATTTCGGTTATAACATGCCTTCCTCCCTTGTTATAGAGCCAGTCGTAGAGTTGTCATGTTTTTCGCTAGCTGATTTTGTTGTTTTGTTATTGGCTTAAATAAATTAGTAAATAGCTAGACGTAATCGGGGCTTCTGAGAAGATCGAGTAAATGCTGTGAAAGAAGAGAAGAGCGCACGAGTAGCGCAATCGGTGTCTTTCCATGGACTGGCTACCGAAAGTCATTGTGTCGGTTAAACACGCATTCAATTACCACCACGGCATTCCTTAGAAGTACATAGAACGCGTGGCGCATCCCAAAACGGACTGAGAAATGCCGTCCTTTATTCTTATGCTTTCTAAAAATGCTGCAGCGCTTGTTTTAGAACGAAAGGAGGCAACAATTGTTGAGCTCGTCAAAAAAGAAATCACGCCATGCATTCGTTTATATTGCTGCGATTTTTATTTGATTGAGAGCAAAATCCTATCGGTGTGGACTTGCTCACCAATTAGCGATAGGAAAGAAACAGTTGTGGAGAACAAGCATAACTTCATTGCGTCGCTTCAAGTAAGCGGGAGCTATTAGGTTGTCACATAAGTTCTGTCCGATCCCGATAGGCGTTAATTTGTGATTGTTTTTTTCATGTATAGAGAAAGTAATTGTGTATATGTTGTATACTATTTTGTAGCGCTTGTTTCGCTCTATAAAACTTGGTGTGTTGCTTTTAAAAAGTCGTTAGCAATGCTGGACGAAACCATGGAAAAAACGCACTTGCGGGTAATAATGCTTCATGAGTTCAAACTTCGCCGCAGTGTTAGCGAGGCAACTCAAAACATTAAGATGGCATGGGGAGAGGACTCCGCTAACGAATGCACCGTGCGAAGATGGTACCAGAAGTTCCGGGTTGGAGACGTGGACCTCGAAGACAAGGACCGCTCAGGACGACCAGCCAAATGTGATGACGGAAGTTTGAAAGAACGAGTGGAAGCCGATTCACGAGGAACTGTGCATGAGATGAGGAGAGAACTTCAGGTCAGTCGTACAACTATTTCGAGGCACCTAGAGGCGATAGGAAAGGTGAAAAAGCTGGATAAGTGGGTGCCCCACGAACTCACTGAGCAGCAGAGGTGTCGCCTGGAGATCTGTTCTTCCCTTACTATAAGGAGCGAAAACGATCCGTTTCTTGACCGGATAATTACCTGTGACGAAAAATGGATCGTGTACGACAATCGATGAAGATCAGCGCAATGGCTGGATAAGGAAGAACCGCCGAAACACTTTCCCAAACCTAACCTCCATCCGAGGAAGGTCATGCTCACTGTCTGGTGGGCTGCAACTGGTATTATCCACTACGACTTCTTGAAGCCTGGTGAAACCATCACGACAGAGAGGTACTGTCGTGAATTAGACGTGGTTCACCAAAAGTTGCTTGAAATGCGTCCTGCACTGGTGAATCGAAGAGGACCGATCCTTCTTCACGACAACGCCCGTCCACATGTCTCGCATCTGACCACCCAAAAATTAAACCAGTTGAGGTATGAAGTTCTCCCGCATCCCGCTTATTCACCAGACCTAGCTCCAACGGACTTTCATCTTTTCAAGCATCTCTATGGTTTCCTCAAGGATAAAAACTTTACTAATGTAGCAGATATCGAAATTGCCTTCGAGTGTTTCATTGCTTCTAGAAATTCAGACTTCTTCCGAAATGGATTAACGCTCTTGTATATCGTCGGCAGAAGTGCATTGATTGAAACGGTTCTTACTTTGATGAATAAACTTTATTTTCTGCTGAGATATTACACCGCAAAGTTGCCGTCGAAAATCGGACAGAACTTATGTGACAACCTAATACATACACAGTGACATGGTGACGATTATACGGCTCTTTCTTTTTATAATAATAATAATAACAATAGTATTTTATTACGAGACATAAGACAGTCTTGAGAGAAGCGAGCAATCGACGGCAATCCTGAGAAAAAGCAATAAACAGTATCGGTTTATTGACGAAAGCCATGGGGTAGGCGAAACACAAAAGCTGGTTATTAGAAACTATGGCTTTTTTTTCGGTTTCGTTTTGTTTTTGTGTACTAACCACCAAAATTGCTGCTATTTTGCCTTGTAGAATAGGCTTAAAACTATTCTTGTAACTATATTCGCTTTTTAGGATAGGTGAATAATTGATTTTCAATGAATACGGTCGTAATTTAAAAAAAATTGGAATGCTTGAAAAATTTGCAATTTTATTTTGATCCTCTTTGATAGCGTCTATTACAATCTGAAACACATCCACTTCAGTTTTAAAGATGTCCGGTTTGGTTTCCAAAGTGTTCAGTGTCTTGTCTGTTCTTCGCCAACGAGGTTTCTTAGGTGGAATATATTTATGGCCTGACCCTGTCTTCGGAGGCCCAGAATTCCACCGCTGGCTAGTAGCGATTGCGCTACCAGGCAGAGTTAGTCGATGACCAGTAGCGACTCGGGAGTGGTGAGTAGAAAAAACCTCGTTGGCAAAGAACAAACAAGACATAAGACGAAAACGCCGAGGTTTCAAGATGAGAGAGCTTGGAATTTAGTGTACAGTGTGCTTTGAAGAGTGTGAAGATTGACGTGAAAATAGAACATGGTAGGATTATGGAGTGGAGTGATAAGTATGATGCATGGCACAATGAGTCCTTTCTCAAGGTGCTGCCTCAACCTGGCGGAAAACAGGAAGTAAGCTCGAATAGAAGCGCCCGCTGAAGACCGGGAGCACACAGTTGATCACTGCACCTTCAGAAGCAGAACTGAAACTTGCGAAGACGTTGCTCCAACAATAACGCTAATGTAGTGGTCGGTGGAGCCTCTTAAAGGAAGAGCGATACCCAGGACTAGTCATCAAGAATCACTCATACGAAAGCAAAAATTCATCGTTCAAAAACTTCTGATGACTAGTTCATCGAATTGCTTCTGGCTGCCTGTCGAGACGTTGTTTATTCGACTGTGAGAAGATATGATAGTGCTGTGCAGAGGAGCGGTGACAAATGAGCAGATGGTGATGGGGAGTCACTTCCGTTTCTTCGACGAAGAAAGAACTGCGGCGCTGAATCAGAGCGCTGGCGAAAGGCTCATTGCCTGACCTTATCGTTAGATTTCATTTCTTCCACTAAAGCTAGCCATGGACATGTCGCGCTGTCAGTAGGAGGAGTCGATTTTTACGTCCCGAATCCAATTTTAGGCTTGAATCTTTCCGAGCCGAGGAAAACCGAGCCTTCTTTGCTTCAGGGGTCGGCGAATAGGTGTCGGACTTATTTGGAAATTTTAAAGCACTATATTTGTTACCCTTTTCATCGTCAAATACGCATTCTCCAGTGTCTTCACTTTACCACAAAGGAGAAAAATGCATGGCGCATTCCACTAGGAGGAGGAGTGGATTGGCTATCGTTCTCATCGCTGTTTGTATCATGAAGAGAAAGCGCCGGATTCAGTCCGTGCACCTGCCTTCCTTTTTGAGTGCCCATTATAAGACCTAACATGGGGCAATATGGGAACCAGGCATGGGTGTTAAATTCTCGCAAATTAACTTTTGAAGTGTTTTTTATTAATTTCAATATTCTAAAGATAAATAAGGGGTAAAGTTTAAATTTTATTTTTATTTTTACGAGAATTCTATAATTAAACATATATATTTTTAAAATGTTTTTGATTTTAAATTTTTTAAAGGTAAATTTTTAAAGATTTTCTAACGAAAGGTTTTCGTTAAATCTAAATCGTTGATTAAATTTAGCTTAAAAGTATAGATAATGCGTACTACTACTCCGAACAAAAAAATCAGTCAAAGCATTTTATACACCATTGTCACGTCCTACAAGGACTGTTGAAATTAAATTGAACACCTACAAAATGAAAACGAAAGTGATTTTTAGAGAGGTCGAGCCAAATTTTCGATCTTAATCGAAAAATCTGAATTTTTTGTAAAATGTTTAATTGCCTATCCCAAAAATGGATACAGCATCTAAATTGCTATAGAGTTTTTTTTAGCAGCTTTTTCTGTCTTATGACGATTTCTTCAGAATTTTCTTTTACATATCTATAAATTGAGAACAGCAAATTTATTCATGAATTTTCGATCCAATGTAAATAAATTCCAAATATCCATTAAAAAATTCCGTTACATTTTTAGGAAAACCTATTAAGTCGCTAAGCAACATTTTAGGGAAAAATGCCGTTAATTCGATAAACTCGCTGAATCGTTGACCTTTGAATTTGCATTCTAGTTGGAACAGACTTCTATGAATAACTGTAAAGAAATAAATGAAGTAAGCATGTAGCTGCTCTCGGAAGACGACTAGCGTTCCACCAACATAGCTTAGTCAAGGTCTTTAAAGCGTGAAAATCTCGTTCTCGGGGAGTAGCTGACCAGACTCGACCGGTGAGGAGGCGGGAAGTCCAGTGAGAACTCAAAAACTCGTCCGTGAAGCCGTAGAGTGCGGCGCTGCGGTCATTAACTGCAAGCGCATGGTCAGTGACAAAGAACGAGGAAACTGATTCGAACCTCGAATGACTCATCCAGCTGACGGTCGCTGCGCCTGTTCAAGCTAGGGGTCCTCCCGCAACTCAGAGGTCACTCCCATTGTCCAGCTAAGTTGAAGGTTCTGGGTGAGGCTACCTTAACCTCTTGCCCCGACGATGGTTGCCATTTTTTGTAGGTAACGCTGACAATGAGAGCCTGCAAGAAGAGTGGCGGGACAATGCCCAAAGTCAAGACGTGACCTCTTATCATTCCTGTAATGTTCGCAGGAGCGCGGTAGCGCAGTCGGAGGAGAAACCAGCTGTCGCGTGCACCCGATTCCAGGTTCTTGGTTCGGATTTCCCGCCCAGGCCAACCAAGCCTTCCGTCCTTTCGGGTCGGTGAATTGGTACCAGACCCATTGGGGACGGACAAAGCGCGGACTCGTTCAGCGGCTGACCACCGCAAGTACATAATTGTGTAGCCAAATGCGCATTCAAATCGCTCCACAACATCCCGTGGGAGTGGAATGCGTGGCGCATCCCAAAATGGATTTCTATTATTCTTATCCTTTGTCTTAATTGTTCGAGCATTGTCTGGAAAGGAGTGCTGTCGAACATTCCTAGCGTTCCAGAGATTCTTTACACCTGTCCGGCTGACTGGAAACGTTTTCTGAACGATCAATCTTGGAGACTAGCTGGTGATGAAACGAATGTTATGAACGCCCGTCTGCACTTTCCACAAGCGCTGACAGCTTCCACGCAACCACATGGCCTCTGCCAGACATCTGGCGCTTCAGCGTAGACGGTGGTTTTGTTGAAAAATCATTAATGCACCGCTCGATCGATTTCAGCAAACTAAGCGCTAACGTGGTACAGATGCCCACGATTTCTGTGGCGCTGTGGCGGACGGTGCCACATTCTCTTCCGACCTGGTTCGGACGCTTTCACCCCTCCTGTAAGGATCAAGTTCTTCCCACGCTACCAGCTACAAATGCAACCTTCTCTGAAGATTGACGTGCTGGTCATGACTGTAACGAGGGCAAGACGAATGTTTATTTACACGAAAAGGACGACGTTTTACGGCCCATAACGGTGGGCGATGGAATGTGCCGCACCTTGACACGTGAACGAATTTCAAGAGAAGGGAATTTCCGTATAAATTCGCTCGAGTTATCGCGATGATAAGTTCCTCATTATTTATCGGCTGGAGGAATCTGATAGAAGCAGATAGTGATGATAAATATGAATAAATAAATAAATAAATAAATAAATAAATAAATAAATAGAAGCAGTTAGTCAGACACATATCAGATTGCGGGGAGCTGAAGACGCTGGCAAAAGCAGCCATAGCGATGGCCAAGAACGCGAAGATGGATGCCCTGTACGAGAAGCCGGAAGGGCCACAGGGAGAGAAGTTTGTTATCCGACTGGCCAAGGTATAACACAGAGCTAGCCTAGGTATTCGAGTTGTCAAGGCTGCGAAGAGTGCTGACGGTAAGACAGCACAGAAGCCAATCGAGGTCAAAAAGAGGTGGGAAGAGTACTTCGACGGTCCCCTGAATGAGGAATTCTCTCGTCAGAAAGGCCAGGATGAACAAACAGTGGAAGGACCGATCCCTTCATGGAGGTAGGAAGAGGTTCTCCAGGCTTTAGGGAAGACGAAGTCAGAATGGCAGGTGGGCCTGGTGGAGTAGCTATAGAAGCTTGGACGCTACTCGGAAACTGTGGAGTCAGCCTATTGATACAGTTACTCATCGGAGTCACAGCAGAAGGTTAGATGCCTGATGAAGATGAATTGCAGAACAGCACCTTGGTCTTCCGATTGCTCCACCTACCAAGGGATAGAACTGATATCACACACGATGAATGAAAAAGTAAATGAAAAAATATTAAATGAATAGGTCCATCTTGAAAACAGGTTGAATAATTCTTAGGTTGAATTTATCAGACACGTACATGATATACAATAATATTCTGAAATTATATAATAACTTGTTAGAACCCTTAGCAATATAAGCTTTATATGTATTATAAATATTTATCATATGAAAAAATTATCTGATAAAGTTGATAAATTGTAAATGTTCTTTATAAATGAGTCTGCAAAACAAAAATTTAATGTCACCTATTCCGCTTATTTTACTACACATAAGATATCTACCACCAATTCTACTTATTTCACTTCACATATATATACCACTATATCCCACTGATACTGTGCACTTCAAAACACCGAATCATATGATATACTATCATAAAATAATAAGTGATATAGAAGTACTTTCATTTATAAAGATAGTTCAACGCAAAATGGTGGTGCACTGAAAGTGCATGTGAGTTATTTTTATTTGTATATAAAAATTTATATAATAATATTAAATTAAAACTTAATTAATCCTAGATATATGGCTATATAAACTTATTCGTTTATTTAATTTTTAAATAAATAAAATTAATAAGTAAAATTAATAGATAAATAAAATAAAGCTCACACATTAAGCCAGTCATCAAAACATATTTATATAATACATATTTATATAAAAAATATTTATATGAAATATAATTGAACAAATAAAAAATCATATAATTTACCAAATTTAAAATTAATGACAGAATTAAACAAAGTCCTATTTAATGCTCCTCTTCTTCACTGAAGAGCCACGGGAGGAGCACAAAACAAAGGTTCGTCAGAAGGAAGTGGCAAAACGAACCTTTCTCATGATTTTTCTATAATCTTCTCTATTTTCTCCTCTCTCTCTCTCTTGTTATTTTATTTTCCTTTGTTTCGTTCATATCCTTACTTGTTTTTTTATTAAGAACTTCTTAAAATTTCCTCACTATCAAGCATTATAGAGAACAGTGTTGAAGGAACCGTAGTAGCACAGAAGAAAAATGCGCCAACTGTCATGGGTACTCCGATTCAGTGTTCTCGGCTGAGGTGCCACCCTGGCCAACGAGGCCTTTTATCCCTTCGGGGTCTGTGAATGTCAGGCTGTCGTGTCAGGCTTGTCTGGGAAGGATAAAACATTGACTTGTCCATCAGCTGGCCACCGCGAGACTCGCCGATACGGGGGACGAGCGCTCTACACCCTCGTCCCCCTGGCCCGCCCACCGCCAACCCTTTGGGCTTGCTCGAGAGTCCAGTGGCTGCCTTACGATGTAGTGGAGACGCAGACGTTCGCCACGCCTCTGTTCAAAGGGCGGGGGTAGAGCGCCACTCCGCCCGCCCATACACTTACAACCGGAAAAAAACCCGTCCGAGTTGTCCGGTGCGGAACGTCCAGGGGCCGTATGCTCGTGTTCCCCCATTGGGGGAGAATCAATCAATATCAACATATCATATCACGCCCCAATCCCCCATTGGGGGAGACTCGGGGTAGACGAGCATACGGCCCCAGGGGTTCAAACCTGGTTTTTACTAGCCATGGAGCACCCTTACTACAGACTCTATACATTAATGACGCAAATATGGTTGGGGGCTCTGGGATTTTCTGCCCATCAGAAGCCCCCCCCCCTCCTCTCCCCGATTCTATTTGCGCCGGACAAGCACACAAATATCACTAACTGCAGCGACTGATTAGCAGAGGGATAGGCAACTACGCGGTCACGCAACGATTTCCCTGAATTTCACTCCGAAATTACGGTGGATAACTCGGACGGTTTTTCTTTCGGTTGTAAGTTTATCAAACACTCACCGCGAGTTATTGTATAGGCCAAGTACGTCAATTTATCTCAATGATATGCCGTTTAGTAGAAGGTTTGGTGCATCCCGAAAGGAATTTCTAAACGCTGTTCTATCGTCGCACGAATAGTCCGTACAGGTTGCCGCGCGCAAAGACAGCGCAATGGACGAGTTGCCTTGCTGATCCACGGCGAATACACCGCGCCCCATCGCCATTTCGTTTCTGTTTCTCTTCACGGTCGTTTAGGCTCGTTTTCATTGCAAAAGTCGTCCAAGTATACTACGAATCTAAGCGGTGAACAATGACTGGAACGGAGCGTAAAGTATTCCAGGTACGTAATTTGGTTTTCTTTTGCATGGCGTTCAGAACGATGTCCACCCCGTGCTTCTTCCACGACCAGTGATTTTAACGTTACCGTAACAAGCCGTTTTTAACAAATAAACGGTGTTTTTCTAGTATTAGAATGTATGAGTGACCGTGCTTAGTGTCCCCATTTAAGAAAACTCACGTAATCTGTTGGTTTGACGAAGGAGCGGGGTTTTATTATAGGTCCCACGCTGTAGTCATTTCTTTGCTTATTTCACGTGTACATGTCTGTCCTTCAGTATTCCACTCTGATTTTTGTCGCCTCTAATAGTTTCTGTTTAGAAATACTATCCACCTGACTATGATCCAACCAAACTACCCAGAGCTAAAGGGACAAGATCAAGGTAAGTTTCATGTTTTGTGTGGTTTCGTTTTGTGTTTAGTTTTTAGCTTAGATGTTTAGCGTTTTACTCGCAAAATGGTCACTAAGAGTTCAAGCATTCCTCACGCGGCTTGATTAGATCGTGTTCCGCGGAGAAACATCCGTTTGCACAGTCGTGGAGGTGCTCATAGCGATATTCGTCGTCGATGATATTCGTGACCCCAAGGCCGGCAAGAGAGGTGTAGAGGTCTCAGCTGATGATCGTTCTGGGACTCCTCTTCTTGGACTTCGCGACCTTCTCTCCTTGAGGCGAAAAGCAGAACCTCGCGCGAAGGAGGCGATGGTCCGATCCCGTGAAGAACTTAGGGACAACGGAGACGTCCGTCAGGCAATACTTGCGGTTGAAGATGATGTGGTCGATCTCGTTGTGGAACTGGCCACCGGGGATTCCCAGGTCCATCGTAGGGAGGGAGGCTTCTGGAACTGTGAGTTTTCATGGGCGGTCTTGGTCGACATGATAAACTCAGATAGCCTTTCACCTTGCTCGTTCCACTCCAAACCGTGGGTTCCGATGTGAAGTTCTTCCGGCGACCTTCGTGGCCCGATCTTGGCGTTGAAGTCGCCGACGATCACCTTGTAGAGGGTGTGATCTTCCTTATAGAACTTCTCCAGCTCCACATAGAAGGCTTCGACCTCTTCGTCGTCGTAGTCGGATGTTGGGGCATACGCGACGAACACAGTCAAGGCTGGCACGGAGCCACATCGCCTCAGTCGCAGACGTCCGGTTCTGCTTGTCAGAGACTCGTACGAGTCGATGTTCATGGCCAAGTGCGTGCTGACAAGGACACCAACGCCGCCCACTCCTCTGCTGTCGCATGTTTCGAGGATCAGATCTTCTCCGGAGTCGAAGGAGGTGTGTAGGGGGTGGTGTCTTCTCGCCTCGCTCAGTCCGATGACGTCGTACTTGATCTTCCTGGACTGCATCATCAGATCCTCGACGAGTGCTCCCGTTGCGGGCGTGTGAGCGTTATAAGTACGGGTCGCTTCATTTTTCGTTAAGGACGTTATCGCAAAGGTCAAGCATTTTCGTATGACTTGAAACCCAGGGAACAGTTTTAGCGGATCGGCGTTTTGTGAAGGGTTCTATTAATATCGAGGCTTGATTGGAGTGTCTTAAAGGGTGTATTGCTGGCGGCCTACTTTCACTTGGCTACCACCTACAAACATTCCTTTTGCCTAGTGCCACGTCCTGATCGGTTTCCTCTCCCGCACAATGCTGCACTTTCCTCTTATAATTCCGTTTAGCTAGTAGCGAGTTAACAGTAGGGGTATAGCAAATAGAAGCTGTTTTAATATTTTCTTCCATTCTCCTGTACCTTGACCTATTTCTTTAAGGCAATTCGTTCAACGAGTCATGACGCCTTTCAATATGCAGTGCAATACCTGCCATGAATATATCTACAAAGGAAAGAAGTTCAACATGAAGCGTGAAACCGTCGAAGGAGAGGACTACCTCGGCTTACGGCTTTTTCGATTTTATTTCAAGTGAGCATATCATTTGATCGCTTTTTGTTTCATTTGCCTCTTTCAGCATTCTTAGGTCCTATTTTCTATTTCAAAAATAGATAGTTGACGTCATTTTTTAAATGCATTGGGGTTAGCATCTATAGAATTTGGAATCAGATCGCATTGCTTTGATACGGCTATGGAATATGTCGGCACAAAGGAGCTTTTAAGAAGTTTCGAGGGTAGTGGCGATGTCGCACGCTGCATTAGTGCTTGTTCCCGATGCCGACGCTACCCTGATGCTGATGTCGCATCTGATGCTCATAATTTACTCGTGACGAAGGACGATTTAAACTGGAAACGAAGGCTCTTGAAGACGTTTGAATCATGCTATGTGTAGCTAAAACAGATAAAACGCAATTTGTGCTTCATGATAAGACGAGTCAACGAATGAGGTGCTGGACTGAAGGGAAGCTTCAAAACCTATGATTCTACCAGTTCCCATTTATTCGGTGTGTCCAATCTCATGGGAACGCTCATTGCTTGGAGAGTTTTTCCTTCATTCGCTTCACAGGTTCTAGTTCTATGTCTCGCAGGTTTATTATGACGTAGCTTCGTTAAGCTTGACGTTTCGACGTCGTGCTCGTGGTAGCGCAGTCAGAGGCGGCGCAGGATCACGCATGCATCCCGATTGAAGGTTTTGGTTTTGGTTTCCTGCCCAGGCCAACCAAGCCCACCATACCTCCATCATCGGCGGTTTGCGATTTGCGGGAAGGGTAAAACACTGAATTGTGAATCGGCTGGCTACCGCAGGTATGGGCCAAGTTCGGCGTCCAAGTTGCCTCCACGATATCCCATAAAAGTGGAATACGTGGTGCCTCTCAAAATGGTTTCCACGTGGAAGAAAGGCGTGAAAGAGGCATAATTTTTAATAGACCGTGCAGTCTACAATTTCTTGTGACAATAAGGAATCGTGACATCACTCTTGAATCCCATCGCGATCGGCAGAGATGGAAAAGCTGGAGCTTTTCCACCTCGTTATTACTGTAAGTTGTGCGGAAAGTGGAACCTCTTTCAGATGTTTAACTCATTCGCGACAATGTCCACACATATGAGTGGACAGCGAAGAGGGCGCGATGGACGGTGTCCACTCATATGTGTGGACGGGAATTTTTTGGGAAGAACTTCTTTTTTTGATGTTTTTGTTCGATTTTCCTTTCAAATCTTCAAATTATAGTAACAAACCAATGTCCAGATCTTCTTCCAAAGATCGACTGAAATTTACTTACAGAAAGTAACACCTCGCGAGGGACGATGTCCACACAAATGTGTGGGCACCCGCGCGCGCCAACAAGGCAGCGGGCCGTCGCGCGCATTGTGCGCGAGAACACTCTTGTCGCGAATGTGTTAATAACAGCGAAGGTTTAATAAAGCTACATCATAAGAAACCTGTGTGGCACAGAAAAATCACTTGTTTATTCAAAATGCTTAAGTTTTATGATCATCCTGTATCGAGATCTGTAATCTGGATCTGGGTTCATCGTACTGTATGTCTTGAAAATATATATG
The DNA here is from genome assembly GCA_947359475.1 of Heligmosomoides polygyrus bakeri. Taxonomy (NCBI): domain Eukaryota; kingdom Metazoa; phylum Nematoda; class Chromadorea; order Rhabditida; family Heligmosomidae; genus Heligmosomoides; species Heligmosomoides polygyrus. Next base: position 93,018,460 of record OX375867.1, on the reverse strand, counting down.
ATTTTTAACTTACCGTGCAATTCCAACCTTTCTAACTTTAAGTGATTTAAGTCGGAAAAAAGTTTTTTTATTTTTTTCAAAGATTTATTACTTCACAACTGCAATGTCAAATAAGTTGAGATAAACTTCATTCTGTTCCACTTCACTTTTCCAAAGACTGGGTATTTTTCTAATTCCCCTTGCTTAAAGGACTGCAGTGCTGGAGTCGCAGCATTATTGAAACCAACTTTTGAGGTCTTCATCCGTTTCAAAACATTTCTCTCCAATTTATTGCTTGAGAGCACGGAAGAGATGGTAGTCGGTAGGGACGAGGTCAGGGCTATGCGGTGGATGTGGCATTACCTCTAAGCCCAGCTCCTTTATTGTTTCTCTTGTGAGTCTTGCAACATGTGGTTTTGCACTGAGTGTCTGACAGGAAAACGTGGAATCCAAGCTCCAAATTTTCATGCAAAGCCAAGACCCTTCAGATGGATTCCCACTATCCTATGAGACACTTCGAGCTTCTCTGCCAGTTGACGTATCGGCTGCCTACTATCGGGACGAAGAAGAAGGAGTAGTTCAGTGTCGTCGAATTCAGTTGGCCTTTCTGACCTTGCTTTGTCCTCGAGTGGATAACCTCCCTTTAAAAACTTTCCGAACCACTCACAACAGGCGCGATGAGTAGTAGATCCCAAGCCACATGGTTAATTTGATCGGCTGCCTGACGTGCTGTAGATTCTTCAATGAATTCATGAAGAATGCCGTGCTGAAAACGGCCATGAGGTAGATCTGGCATTGAGTCCGGAAGATTGGATAGATAACGAAGTACAAGAAGGGTCTTGACCTGTGTCCGCGTGCGAACGGTAGACAAGTGTGATAGGATTATGAAATCAGCAGTCAATACTGGCTAGTGTGTTTACAAGGAGAACTGTAAAAAAACTTTTCGAAGTGTGAAGAGACTTTTTTCCAACCTAGTATTTATTAATACACCCATAAGTATACACCGGCAATGATCGTAATAAGATCACGAAACATTGCCAAGAAAAACAGGCATGGAAAAAGAAAACTCAGAAGTCAACTTGCGTATAGAGAAAGCACCGAGAAGAAGACTATCGAGAACATTGAGAAGAAGGCCCACCATCTATGAAACCGCACAGCAAAAGGAGAAATTGCCAGAGGAAGGGTAGGACAACCAAACCATAAGTAACATGCTCGCTACAAAAAGCCAGACCAACTTGCCCATGGTATGCTCCGGTGTTATAATGCACGGCATTATAGGAGAAGCAATTGAGTATTAAGTGCTATCTAGTTCCTACGAAGATGACTATCGTAGGCCAGTTGTCTGTGTATGAAACAGCATATTTGTCGTATGCCTGATCAAGCTGTCAGAACTAGCAGTACATTATGATAGTGATCCTGAAGCACTTGGAGATCTAGCGGTAAGTAAAGCATGCCAAAGTGCTGATGCTCCAGACCTCCACTGTATTACAACCATTAGCAAGGTGCGTGGTGGGAAACAACAGTAACAGGAACGGAAGTTAGCTGAAATAGCGTGCAAATTTTTGTGACAATAAGGGATCATGTTTCACTTTATATGTACCCGACCGGAGTGGCGGTAGATATTTAGGTTACTGATCAGCTGTAGCATAACTAGCATCCCCTATCATCAGGAAAAATTGGGTTGTTTCTGCCAGGAATCATTTTTCTTCAACGACAAAAGGGCAAAAGCTCAGTTATGCAATTTTCTGGATGACCTCATATATCAGTTTTGGCTTAAGAATTTCTGGGCAACCTTGGGCGTCTGTATCTTGAGAGCAAGCTAAGGGTTTAGCAAAATGGAACACAAAAATGCATGCTTTGCTTTGTTTAAGAAAGTCAATATAAGTGATATTTACAGTATCACTAACAACATCGTAAAACGGTGAACGAGTGTATGTAGCAACATTAATATTTTTAGTTACTTATTTGCTTTATATTATTTCTTATTTAAACGGATGTCTAAGCGACAACCTACTGCCGACATGCAGCACTATTTCCTTCTATTCTTTTTAGGCGTATGTGTTTAGATTTGTTCCTTTATATGCTTTATTGTTCTTGAATTCATGCTTAAAATCAGACTGCTTATGTTTTGTTGTCATTTAAGTGCACCGTAGAGTGAATACGGTTAATAAAGTATCATTATTAAGTAGCGGAAGCTCTTCGCTTTGTTGTCCTTCATTATTTTGACTAAGCAACACATCTTTACTCTAGCTGAAAAGAAGTTTCAAGGGCAGAAGAACGGTATACATTTCTAAGGATATCCAGTGTTTTCTAGCTGTGCAACTTATGACCACTCTCAGTAAGCTACAGGTCCTTTTCATGTGATGAAATGATTATCTTTCGGATCTATCCACTTTCAGATGTCCAAATTGTCTAGCAGAAATCACCTTCAAAACGGATTTGGAAAACTGCGACTATCAAAATGTGGGCTCTGCTTTCTTTCTTTGTGTTCCTTTAATGGCTGACCTCATCTTCACAGTTTTGTATGGCTTTGTTCAGGAACATGGTGCCACCCGATTATTCGAGGCGATGAAGGTGTATCAAGATGCCGAGAAGGCTAAAGAAGCTCAGGAGGAAGAGGACAAGAAAGATCCGATGAAGATGCTCGAGAAAAGGACGATGATGAGTAGAGCAGAAATGGAGGCCATGGGTAGGTCGCAATGACTACATTGGTCATCAGCCCTCCTTGACTACATGCAGGGTAGACTGGTATTTCTAGGTAACCTGGAGGACCTGCAAGAGATTAGTCGACACAAGGAAGCGATTGACGTTGTGGACTATCTGCAGTCCACGAAGCCCGTGTTGCCAATAGTCGAGCAGGTGAGGCTGCAGGAGCAGGAGGACGAAGAATTTATAAGGTAAGCCTTTTGCCGCTATTAAGCGCTTGAAGTGTGTGATTAGCATATGCTCGGTTAAGGAAAGTCTATGGGAAGACAGCTGATGGAAAGATCATAAAGCGAATAGAGGAGGATGAGAAGGAGCTGGAGGACTTGACTAAGCCTGGGACGAGTGGACTGGTACGTTGTGAGCCGTAACTCTCATTTTCCTTGCCTTTTTTGTGCGCCTGCGGTTGGAATCAGAGCTCTGGTAATGGCAACTGCTTTCGATATGGCGTTTACGTGAGACTCTTGTCTTTCTTTACAATGACATCATCTTTATTTCTTTGTAATCCATGTCACTGTTTTCGGTAAGACTTTGCGGTGGAAGGTGTTGTGCTTCTTAGTCGTGAAACATTCATTTACGAATACAATAATCCGAGATCATTCGGTTTTTTTTGTGTCACATCCGTCTTCAATCTGCGGAGAAGAATTGTTTTGTTTTGTTTTGGTTTGTGATCCGCTTAATGACTACTAGTTGGAAGATGGGAGTCAAGGTATCAAAGCTTTGAAAATTTTCCGCTGCGTTACACTTTTCCAAAAACTTAACAAATGTCATCTGTGCGGATTATCTCAATAAAAAATGACTGCACTGTTATAATGGGCATTTCGTAGCTACAGAAACATTTTTAGACTTACCTACAACAAGCCAAAACCTTTGCTCTTCTGCTTTACTTATTTTAAAGTCAGAAGAGCAACATGATTTGGTTTGTTGTAGAATAGGTTCCGCCGTTCATTCGCCCAGTGCATCGCGATGTTTATATGATTGTTAGTATAAATTTCATCACAATTGGAGCACATTTCAGTTAGCTCACATCAAGCCAGAACCACTCGATGTGAAGCCGTTGGATATAAAGCCGAGCACCTTCGGTAAGGAACCACCGAAACGATCAAACGACCAGAGATCATTGCTGTCGAAAATAGTGATTGTGAAGAAGAAAAAGGTGGGTCGAGAGTGAAATCGCTGCTCTGTGGTTTAGTTTCCGTTTTTGTTCGTGTTGTTGTTTCTACTAGAAAAGGTTGATAGCAGTTTTGGGAGCTTTCGGAATGATTTCGCAGCGCCGCCAGAGGGCCACTCTTCTCGGATATTCAGAGTAAGGCGGAAGGAAAGTAGAAGAGAATTCGGGAGTGGTCACCGCCGGGAAGGGGGTGTATCTTCCGGAACCACTGCGAGTACACCCTGTAGAGTGCCTTTTTTTTAATAGTTAGGATATTGGTGATGTGTTGATTGTAGTAGTATAGTCCAGCGCGTGATAATGCAGCAGGAGGAGGCACTGGTTGTTTCTTGCACCCTTAAACAAGGTTTCTGGTTCGGGTCCAACCCAGCCTGCCCAAATCTTTCATTCCTCTGGTGATCGTGAATGGCACTACACTTTCCTGGTTGGGAAGGCTAAAACGCTGACTTCTTTGTCAACCGGCTAGTAGAATTTTTTTATAATAGATCAGGTACGAATTTAAGTCGCCTTATAGCGACTGATATCTCGCAGAGGTTGAAAGCGTGAAGCATCGCAGTCAGGGATTGGGGAACCTCCCTTTGTTATCCTTTATCCCTCTCCCTCGGATCCTCCCGCGGGAGTATAACATAGGCCTTAGTGTAGGTCTAGTTATTTAGAAATCAAATGCCGATTGTTGAAGTTGCCGGTGTTTTTTCCTTGTGTCCTATATAATCCCAGAAAACGACCTGCACCATATAATGTATTATAGGTTTGGATTATTTGTTTATTTATTATTTATTTGGTCATTTATCAGGCTTATTTATTTGATATGTTACATTCAATTAAGGAAGTATTTGAAGGGAAACAATAATAAGGATGAGGAAAAAATACGGCGTTTTTCAATCCTTCTTTGGAATGCGCCACGCATTTTACATTGCGAGATGCGATAGGAAGCCAGTAGACAAGTCGGTGTTTTGTCCATCTCAGGAAAGCGTTGTACCAACTCAAGGACCTCTGGGGATGGAATGCCTGGCTAGCTTCGCCGTGATCTGAACCAGGAACCTCAATTCGAGGGCTACCCAACTGCCGGCGCCTCTTTCGAGTGCGTTAGACGGAGTCTATATTGTAGAGGCAGGGCGGCGCAGCGTAATGGAATCTATACGAATCGATTGGGAGGCGTAGACAACCAATATTGGTAGATCATAATACCGCGCCGCCTGGAAGTATAAATCCCGTCTTACCACGCAATTTATCAAAACAATAGCTATACGCTAAGCGATACAGTCAGGCAAATGAGAAGATACAAGGAGTCAATGACATTTGAACTGATTGATCTCAATGTGGCAGCATGATTGTATGTAACTCTACGATAGATGTTACTCACTTTGAAAGCACCTTCGAACCCGCAGATTTGGTAGCTAGTCGCCACAACTGAGGCTTAAGACTATCTAGCAAGGAAAGAGTTCCAGCCTTACGTCTGAATGACAATAATGAGATCTTCCCCTGCGGAATTTTCCACCTTTCAAATACTAGATATGTTTCATTTTTGTAAAGTCCTTGAGCTTACCGTAGGTAAAAGTTTACTATGGAATCGTTCAGCCTCACAAGGCACTATCTTCCAAACATCGAGTATGCAAAAGAAATGCAAAAATACTGCAATGCGAAAGAATCAAACATGTCACCCGTGCCTATGAAGCAGTATTTTTGCGTTTTCTGCCTATTCGATGCTTGAAAGTTTGCTGGTATTGTTGCCTTGTGCGACTATGCGGTTCCATAGTAGGCAGTCGGTGATCCTGACTCGTTAGTTTCAGGGATTTTGCAGAAGTGGAACATACTTTTCTACTACTTGAAGGGTGGAGATTCTCAGTATGGTATTCGTTTACGCCATTAAGATCTACGCCTGAGACCTCTCCATGGTAAGTTCTAAGTCTTACGAGCGGTTTCATACTTATTGGTCACTTAGTAACCTCTAAGAGATCAGTAATTGTTTGTTTTTTTAAAAGATTTAACAGCGAGACTTGACAACAAGTGTTAACTGTTAAAGATTGTTCCATTATAACTACCATTTTTGGCTGCTTTGGGTAAGGCGGCCTCGTAGTTGTTTTAATTCCGAAAAACTTGGCTTCCTCTTCTTATGTACCACAAACTTCATCGTTTGACTTGGCTATCGCTTGTCCTAAGATCCACCTATCCTATTCCCTCAGTAACTGCGCCTGCCACGAACTCCCTCACATTTCACCCTTAGCTTTTCCAACGGCGTTCAAGTAATCCCAGAAGGGTTGGTTTTTGCCACCATCGAGAAGGTTTCGGTGGCTTTGAAATAGGAGACGCTACACAGCGTCCCTTTTGGCCGTCCGTTCGTTTTCCCCGCTGCGAGCGCCGCGGGATGTTGGAGCGTTTCTTTGGACTGCGGTTAGAAGCGACGTCCCAGCTGCGTGTGCATAAAACCGAGAAGTGTATTAGGGTGGAAAAGAGGCTGTTCGAATGGCTGTAATCCACTGGGGATTTCCGTGCGGGAATTCTATCCTCATGTAAGTGTTATGGGTTTCTTCGAATTCCCTTCTGGGAATTTGTTTACAAAGGTGCTAGCAATTGCTATGACCTTCTTCGGCTCTGCTCGATGTCGTTGTGTACTCCGACACCTGCTGCTGTCAACAGCTTAAATAACTGAAGAGCCATCGCAGTTGGCTTTTCATGACTTTGGGGTAGATCCACTGTTTGGCATACCTTCATCTTGGTAACTGTGAATCCTACTGTTTACCGTTAAGAATAGGCCATACACTTGTCCAACGCGATGTTTACCTGATTGGTGGTGGAAATGCCTATTCCATGAAGTTTTGCAATTGAGGGATCAGCGAGTTTTGTGTTCGCCTCTGCCGAACCTTCTTTTCAAGCAATAGTTTTAGTTATATTGATCTGCGCACAATGCTGTAAATATTGGGTCGTAAGGAAAGTATCCCACCACTTATGCAGTTTTTTAAAAGTTTATTTCCCTCGTTCAATGCATACAACAGCTAACGAACATATCCACCATTATTACCTGAAATATATTGCCACTTGCCAGGTAATTTGTAGATCCCGCTTCTATAGAATTTCTTTGGTTTTAACGAAAAATACTCAGCGAGGCAGTTTTCAGGTTGCTCCCTGTCCTCAAATTGTTTCTCCTGCAAGTGGTTTGACAACGAAAGAAACAGGTGGTGGTCCGTTGAATACGGTGGGTGGGCATAACACGCCATCCGAAACACTGGTGTTCTTTCTGAGTCTCCCTCGCGCGGACGCCCATTCTCCTGAAGGAAAAAGATCTTGTCTTGCTTCTTACGAGGAGCTGATTCAGCGCAATCCGACTGCCTGCAATAGACATCGCTAGTGACAGTAGTGTTTGTAGGTAGCAGCTCCCAGTGAATGACTCCTCTGCAATTCTATCAGACACTGAGCCTCACCTCTTTTGGGTGAAGTTCCGGTCCTGCTGTGGGAATTCCTGCTTCGCCGCGACTGAGCCACTGACGCTTCTTTCGCGTGTGGGTAACGTAGACTACCCACTTTTCGTCGCCAATTAGCAGTTCTCGAGCCGAGAAAAATTCCGCGGTGAAGTCAAGAAGTTCATGCACGCATCCTGGCGCACCTGTAGCTGGTGGCCGCTGAGTTCATGCGGTATCCATGCACCAGATCTATATGTCTTCCCAAGGCCACGCAGGTTGAGCTGTGGTGGTGTGACTGCAATCGAGTTCCTCGGCCAGTTCACGAGTGCAGCGCCGGGGACCCTTCTGAACCAGCTCCAGAAGGCATTTCTCATCCAACGCAACCGGCCGTCCAGACCGTGGTTGATCCTCCAGACAAAAGTCTCTGTTCTGGAACTTCCGTAACCATACTTTCGCTTGTCGTAGGAAACAGTGGTAGGACCCGTCGTTCTTGCAGTCGAGAACGATTTTCTCAGCCACAGTCGTAATGGAATACGACGACAATAGTGGTAAATGTAAGTCACAGGTCAGCCTATGGATGCGTTATTGAGAGTTTAGTTCCATTCCGGTCCAGAACACTCTTCAAAAATTTGGCAGAACGCCAAAGTGAGTGGCGGGAAACTTTCCTTACAACCTAATAGAGCTAACGATCTGAGATGAACCTAAAAATTGGGTGCCCGCATTATTTTTGCGATCGACAAATTTTCATTTTTTTCCATTCTGAGACTGAATTTTTTTAGTGTCGATTGATTTGCTGCATGGACTACGTTCTGGGGCCGGATTCATCAACAACTTACAGCAATTTAACAGAGAAAACACAGCCGAAATCCCTGACATCGCGGCGAAATGTTGACCATATAGCTTGATAAGCCGCACTATCAGGAATTTCAACTGTGTTTTCTCTGTTAAATTCCTGTAAGTCGTTGAGGAAACCGTCCCCTGGTTGTCTGTTCATCGTATGTTGAATCCAGAGGTCGGATTCATCAACGAATCAGCCCTTGTGTAGGGGCAGTTGAAGCTACCCATTCATCATATACCTTGCTCCCTGATTTCTATGTATGCAACATTTCATCCAATATTGAAGCTCTCCATTTCAGGAGATTTTGGGTAATACAGCCTTTCAAGTTAGTGCCCCTCAGTGTATAGTTCCAATCTCAGGTGGAAGTGAAACAAGAGCCAGAAGAGCCAGAAGACGAGCCCCCGCCGACTCCGGCGCAGCCCCCGCCCTCCACGTCCGCTGCGACACCACCAGTGCCGAGGCCAACGAACGGGCTGCTCGGCCTGTGCGACTACGGCAGCGGCAGCAGCGCGTCCGATTCGGACTGACCGGCATACCTCACTTGGATGATCTGTACAGATGCGACCGATCATCAACACGGATCGAATGGAATAAAAATTTATTCAACAAATATTGCCGACAAATACACGCGCACAGAGTGAATCAGTGAAACAGTGCGCCTTCCCAGCCCTGGGGGAGGGAGTGCGGTTGGTATAGCGTTTGTAGAGCAGAGGTGTGCGTTTTCGTGAAATCGTTAATTTTCGTTAAAAAGTTTAGACAGCTGCGTAGTACTGCTTTAATTGAAAAATGCCAAAGACCGTTTTGTACACCATCTCACGGCAGACTGGGCACTTTCAAATGAAACCTTTGAAACTTCTTGAATTTTGACAACTTTTGGAATCAAACTGAACACCTCCAATTAAAAACGAACGACTAAGAATTTAATTTGGAAGGCGTTCGTTTTTATTTTGAGGGTGTCCCGTTTGATTTCTAAAGTTGTCAAAATTCAAGAGGTTTCAAAGGTTTTATTTGAAATCGCCCTGTCTGTCGTGAAGGTGCTATATAAAACGATCCCACTGGCATTTTTCGACTGAAACAGGACTACGCTGCTATCTGTACTTTATCGAAATCTAACTATTTAACGGAAATGCACACCCCTGTTCTAGACCTCTAAAGAAGTGTGTTGCTCAGCCCTATATTGTTTTGAGTGTGACGACGCCATATGGCGTCATTACACGTCAAGACAAGATAGAACAGCAGACGCCTCACGATGTGGCGTCTACACACTTCCTGTTTTCCAGGCTAGGAAAGCGCCCGTGAGTAGTGGAAGGTGTGCGATCCTGTCGAGGAGCGGGAACACACTGGTGAATGTTGATGAAGTAAGTGAAGATATGGGGGAATACGCCGTGCATGTGGCGGACGATGCGGTAGGGTAACGAGTTTGATTGATAGTGGACATGATCATATCACCGTACGTACGTACAACAACAAAACAGCGTGTAACAGAATATGTCTAAATAGCGCGTTCACGGGGAGATCATCTAAAATTTGGTGGATTCGAACACCTGCTGGTGATGGGCGGAGCTCCGGCCAGCGACGTGTTCAGAGGGCGGAGTCCTTGACGGGGTCGTGAATGACGCGCGAGAAACGTCGACCACCACGATGTACCATCTTGGGTGACAAAATTCCGAGCACACCGCCAGTGTCGAACACCTGCAATTGGCTATTCTGACGTGGCTACTTTCCTTTGTAGGCGTACGGTCGCGTCGCGTCCACTATGAAGGTAGGCATTGGTTCTACAGAGATTAAAACACGGCCTCATCGTTGAATTAAAAAAGGGGCGGAATTCAGGACTAGTTGCAAATGTGGTTTACATGGGGAGGAATAACGCACCAGTCCAATCAGACATCATCGAATGTACGTGCCAATTAGATGGGTGTACAATCGGTGCTCTGATTGGCTGTGATTGGCTGACGTGTTCTAGTATAGAGATATAGGTAGAGGTCGGCTGTTCGTCATGTAGGCCACATTAGCGACAAGTGCTGTGAGTTCAAATCTTGTAATCCCATCACTATAGCTCCGCCCACCTTTTCACAGTCCCGCCCATAGATAAGTAGTATAACCTTCCCGATGGATTTCCCCTTACCTGTGTGATGATATCCTGTGCTTCGTCCTGACTCTTGCTGACCAGACTCAGCTGAGCTTTGAGCAGCCTGAAAGTGCTCGAATTTTGAGGAATGCTTTTTTTCGATGCAAAAAGGTCGAACCTCAAATTCCACGTGAAGTTTTCGGCGGCCCTGGTGGCTTTCTGACCTTTCAGGCCGCTTTCGAGGCAAAGCTGAGCAAGTTCATCGTGGCTTTCAGAGATGTGCTTGATCGACTCTTCGATCTGAATCGGAGAATTCAATTGGTTTCGTGATCTCTTGACAGGAACGGACAGAAAAGATACACATCGGGGTTTTCTAAACCGGGTTGCGTTTCATCCCGGAGTTTCATCAGGAAGTCAAATCAGAAACGGATGTCAATGCTAGATTCAGTGGTACGTGAGTAGTTAGCTGGTGCAGTCAATTCTTTAAGTCTATGTAGCGAATGTCCGGCATTGGAAGGCGGCAGCGCGCCAGCTAACCATAACCAATCAGAGCGCAGACCGAACACGTTCTGTGCAATCAGGCCATCGATTGTACACGCCCTGACCGACTGGCATGGTTGTTCGAGATGACCTGGGGCCGGATTCATCAACGACTTAAGAGCAATTTAACAGAGAAATTTACAACCGAAATCCCTGATAGCGCGACTTATCAAGCGATATTGTGAGCGATAAGCCGGGTTTTCCACTGTGAGCTCTCTGTTAAAGTTATGTAATTCGTTGACGAATCCGACCCCTGATTAGTTGGTATGTTCCCGTGTCCCTATGTAGGACGGTACTTTGATTGGCTAGCACCTCCCATGCCACGCCCCTTGTATTTGGGCGGGCAAAATTTCAATGTACGCAAAAAGCGAAATTTCTCATGTGAAGTTTGGATTTGGATATCAGAGATGCTCTCAAACCCCGCCCTGGGACCAGATTCATCAACCGCTTACCGCCCTCTTACGGTGAATATACCGCAAAACCCCTTGATATGACATTCATCAGCATCAGGTTTGACAGTTTTTTCACCGTTAGAGGGCGGTAAGCGGTTGATGAATCTGGGCCCTGATGCTAATGCATGTCATACCAAGGGTTTTGACGGAATCTTTAGCGTCAGAGGGCGATAAGAGGTTGATGAATCTGGTCCCTCCTAATTCATGATTGGTCAATGGTTTCTGAACGGTTGTTGGGACCACATGAAAACTAGGGAATGGTACAGAAGTTCAGGTGTGCAGGATTTTATCGACGGTCTTCTGGCCCCGCATAAGCGCATACGTGGTCTGGCCCCTTTTCCATGGCTCCGCCCACCTTCCAAGGAGCTTTCTATTTTTCCCAGAAAGCAACCAATCGTAGGAGAGATAAACGTCGTGACCTACCCGCCCCTCTCTCTAACATTTGGCAATCAGTCAGTATAGCTGTGAAGAGACGTGAACTAATCCTAAGAACCTACCTTAGTAAGTAGCGTGTCGGCGCCACCCAATGTGGCCACACAATGCGCGATCAACGTCTTCAACTTCTGGAATGTCCGCTGCAGCTGATCCGGAATCTGCCCCGTCACAATGATCACGGGGAACTGGAAGGGAGGGAGTTGTAGAGTGATTGATAATCGATTTGGAAGGCGAAAAAATCAATACTCACGTTTTTCTCGTCACTCTCAATCATGAACGAAGGCACTACGTCTTGACTGCGGCTGGTCTCTGAGCCGGCGGACGGTGATGACGGTGGAGTAGCTGGAAGAGGAGGTGATGAAAGGAGTGGGTGGGACTCAAGCTGGAGGGGCGGAGTTATTACATGCAGCAAGCATAAATGTATGGAAGACCTTAGATAACGTCTGGATTTCTCGCTATTGCTATTTTTACTTCGATTTTTAGGCAGTATTTTTGGCAGTTCGTCAATCAGAAACGAAAAAAAAACTATGGGTGATACAAATGCATCATCGATTTTAATGTAAAACATTTTCCAATAAAACTTTGGCAAACCTCCAAAAAAAGTCAAGTCTAGTTGGCAGTGGTATTGTAAGCCGGGACACTTCCAATACTGACCGTTCACTGCTAAGGTCATCATCCTGGAGTGGATCAGGCGGATTCCCTGTCGAATTGTTCCAGCCGGACCCAGTCCGCATTCCTCTTGCCAATCGACCTGCATCGGTTTTCAAATTAGTAAAACTTCGAGGAAAATTTACAGTAATATCGAAAGTATTTCCTTAAAATGTACCAGGGCAGCTTCCAGCTTGTTTCGCATTGCAATCGACTCGCATAGTGGTGCGACAGCGGTTTTGAACTGATCATCGACAGTCTGAAAAGGTGGGCCGCATTTCTGATGGAATATGAAGTCCAATGGTCTATGAAGGCACTATGGCTTGATTTGCAAAACCTATAACGATTTAGCTCAGAAAAATTTTGTTGTCGGCTTATTTTTCCATGGTTTTTAGTTTCAAAATGGTCATTTTTTGTTCGTCACGGGAGTTTCTTTTAAGCTGAGCATTGTTATTTGATCGTCACCATGTTTTCCTTTGTTTGTTTGGTTTTTATGACGCACTTCAGGTGCAGCAATAAATAAAAAGGATAAAGGATAAAGGACGGCGTTGCTCAATCCCTTCTGGGATGCGCCAGCGCATTCTACTTCTACGGGATGTCGTGGAGGCGACATGAATGCGTATTTGGCCACACAATGACTTGCGGTGGCCAGCCGATGAACAAGTCAGCGCTCTATCCTTCCCAGACAAGTCTGGTACCAATTCACCGACCCCGGAGGGATGGAAGGCTTGGTTGGCCTGGGCGGGAAATCCGAACCAAGAACCTGGTATCGGGTGCACACGACAGTCGGGCCTCCTCCGACTGCGCCACACGCGCCCAGCAATAAATAAATAAGTAAATAAATGCAAATGTCCTTAAAGATGCAACAAAAGTCGGCTGCACTATAGTCAAAAGTGCTTCTATAAGCAATGAATGTTACTGACGCTATCGACGATTCGAGAACTATTCGAAATGCATGAAACTAAATGCAGAAATATGGGAGAATGTATACACTATTTTGCTGCTCATAAAATTCTTACCACTTAATAAACAATAAACTTTTAATGCCTTTTTCAACAACAAGGAGAAATTATAAGAAATCATTTGTTTTTGGCTCCCATGAAAATATTGTATTTATTCGTTTATTTATTTATTTTCCGTGCAATGCAAGAGGTACACATTATATAAAAAACCCGTACAACAAACAAAGATTATCAAAGCAACAATACAAAGAAAAACACTTGTAAAGACGATGCTGGTTCATATTTGATCCTGGATATTCTCGCACAGGGCGCGTGGAGCGCAGTCGGAGGAGGCGCCGACTGTCGCGTGCACCCGATACCAGGTTCCTGGTTCGGATTTCCCGCCCAGGCCAACCAAGCCTTCCATCCCTCCGGGTTCGGTGAATTGGCACCAGACTTGTCTGGGAAGGATAAAGCCCTGACTTGTACATCGGCTGGCCACCGCAAGTCATTGTATGGCCAAATTCGCATTCAACACGCCTCCACGACATCCCGTAGAAGTAGAATGCGTGGCGCATCCCAAAGAGGATTGAATAACACTGTCCCTTATCTTATCTTATTCTCGCACATGGCACTACGCCGTTACTCACAAATATTTATTTATTTATTTACTTCGTCGCCAATGACGCGCCGAACTAGACTTGAACTATACGGGACCAGTTAAAAACCAGAATTGAAGACAACTACAATAGAAGATAGAAAAAGGAGAATAAAACAAAATTGGACAGTAAGCCGTAGAACCAACTAGTAACCAACAGAAATTAAAATTCGTTCACAACCGACTAGCCAAAAAGCAGGTTTTCTTTTTCAGCAGACATCCCACTCTCCCAGCAAAGGAACACATGACTAGAGGTGGGTAGGTTTCAAAGAAGAAGTGTTGAGTGTGAAGAAGAGTGTTATGTTTGTGAAGAAGAAAGGATTACTCGTTTTAAGAGAGTTTGAAAATAAAACAAAAAAATTAGGTATGTAACTAGAACCAACATGCAAGGAGTCTGATGATTAAGGCGAGACCCAGCAAAAATACAAACTCAAATATACTACTTACAAGGAAAGGTTCCGCAAGGTGAGCTTTTGCGATGCTATTTTGGCAGAATGTGGGGCCGTGTGAGCGGAGTCCAGAAGTACAGTTAGTTTTTGCTGAACGCTTTTTTTAAAGACCGAAAATGAGGTGTGAAAACGTGTGCGCTACACTTATCAAGCCCATGACAGTAGGAGTGGTGCCACCTCATAGCATGGGCGGGTTTTTGAGCTCGAGTCCGCGTACTGCCAATATTTTTGCAGTCTGTTGTTATCACGGTTTTTCATGATCACACAATTTAATTTGAGACCACCAATGCTTACAGTAAACCAAAACTGTCTATTTACGCCTTCATATCTGCCAGCTTTTTTCCGTGGGTGGCAGTTGGTTACGTCGGTGTTCACCCAGGATCCCTCTCTACTCCCACGGATTACACGAAGAAGTGGTCATTCCTTGACAGGGAGAAGATTGTTCCTCACTGGCTTTTGTAAGATGCTGCTGGTGTGACGCGCGCTTGTGTTTTTCTTGTTTCATAGTCTTGTACCATAGCGGTTGACTAAGAAAAAAAAGAGCAATAAGACTTTTTTCCAGAGAAATGGACACGTATCGTTGAAAAACTAGCACATATGAAGGCGCAAAGAGACAGTCTTAGTTTGCTGTAGGCATTGATGGTCTAAAATTGACCCCCTATGATCATGAGAAAGCGTAATAACAACAAAATAATATGTGCAAGAATATTGGCAACACGCGGGCTCGAACTCCAAATTCCGCTGGTGTGCTCCTGTGAGGCGGAACTGCCACCGACTGCACCACCAAGGCAAACCTCGTAGGATGTCATAGGGGTTGATGAGTGTTGCGTACACGTTTTCACACCTATTTTTAGGTTTTAAAAAACCATTCAGCGCCAACTAAATGTAATTCTGGACCCCGCTCACACGGCCGTACATCCTGTCAAAATAAAATCGCAGAACCTCATCTTGAGTTGGGAATCTTTCCTTGTTAGAACTCAGCCGCCTTCTTATCGTTAGTTAGCCCCCCCCCCCCTGCAAAAATGCAATTTTTTGCCTGCCCGTTGTCTCCAGGGATGTTTTGGTAAATATTATCTTGACGAATAAAACTAAGCCGGGGCACCACAACACATTTTGATTAGCTTAGCCAATGAATGTGTAGTAATGGAAGCTTAAAAATTTGTTCCAGGAACAACTGTGACATTGCTTCAAGTTGTACGGAACGGCAAATAAACGTTGCCATACATTGTGCGAAGGGGATAGATGACAGTCAAAAACCATGCGGCGTTAAAAGGATGAGAGACAAACGATGAAGCTGTTCGACACTTACTTATCAATTCCACTTTGAGGTGAAGGATAAAAGGATAAAAGACGGTGTTACTCAATCCCGTTTGGGATGCGTCACGCGGCCTACTTCTACGGGATGGCGTGAAGGCGAGCTGAGTGCGTATTTGGCCATACATTGACTTGCGGTGGCCAGCCGATGAACAAGTCAGCACTTCGTCCTTCCCAGACAAGTCTGGTACCAATTCACCGATGTCGGAGGGATAGAAGGCTTGGTTGGGCTGGACGGGAAATTCGAATCAGGAACCTGGTATCGGGCGCGCGCGACAGCCGACACCTCCTCCGACTGCGCTACAGGAGCCCCCACTTTGAGATACGCCATGCATTCTACTTCTTAAGGGCATACCCGATGTAGCTTAAATGTGTGGACCGTTGGTCACGGAATCATAGGAGGCGCCAGCTGTTGCGTGCACCCGATTACAGGCTCCTGGTTTGGATTTAAGCCAATCAAGTCTTCCATCGATCCGATGTCGGAATTGATATCAGACTCGTCTGGGAAGTATGAAGCGCTGACTTGTCAATCGGCTGTACACCACAACTCATTGTATGGGCCAAATACGCGTTCAAATTGCCTCCGCATCATCCCGTAGAGGGGTATAGTTCGTGGCGCACCCCGAAAGCGATTGATCAACGCCTTCGATGTTAATGTGTATTTGGCCGAAAAGAGGTGTGAGGACTGGGTAAACGGGAGTAGCTCTAGTGCCTTGCGGTTCATAAAGGATAACGGGTGGCGCTATTCTATCCCTTTCGGAACGCGCCACGCATTCTACTTGCGATTGCGATTGATGCGATTCCTAGGCGATTCTAAGGATTTTAGGTCCAAACATCAGTTTCTGTGGGGTACTTCCAGAAATTTTCTACAGATCGCCAAATTTTGTGATAAGGGTAGCCCATTGCTAGGCTTTGAACAGGTCGGCTCGATATACTCATCAGCGTCTCTACACACTGCACTGCAGTTTCATTTTCCAGCTAGCTAAGGAGCACAGTGATCAACTGGGCTCAAGCCGGGCTTGTAGTCGGCGGCAAATACGTAAATCAACCGGAATTAGGGTGCCCGAGTGCGCTACTCGGTCCCAACTGCCTCAGTAATCCCTCGTGTTGATGTCTTTCCACTCCGAGGCCCTCGCACACACATCTATGGCTATTACACTTGGATGAATGTAGGAGAATAAAGGCGGCAGACAGCAAGGGCGAGCCATAAATACATGGGAATGCTCCCGGCGAAGATTGAACTCAAGTGCTGGGGATTACTTTGATGTCGGCGGCGTGCTTCGAAGGCCTCAAAATTTGCCTTATGAAGGCTTGGGTGAAGATGGAACTTCTGCGAGCAGTATCAAGGCAAACTGGTAGGGTTATGCTAAGGAGGTTCAAAGGTTTGATGTCCTTACAGGAGAAAAATGTTGGTCTTTCAGCCTTTTTGAAAGCTGGCACAGGTTGAAGATTGAAGACCAGAGCTGAGCAGGAGGAAATCGTGAAGAAGGCGAAGAACGTCCGACTCCGAACGCCCACCTATTCAACTTCACTGTTCTTCCTGCCTTAACATACGCCTCAGAGACCTGGGCCATACGAAAGCAGGATAAACACGCGATCAGCGTCGCTCAGCGTGGAATCGAGACGACGATGCTCGGAGTGACACGATTGATGCAAGTGAGAAAAGGCGTCCGGAGTTCCGGGCTTCGTCGACGTTCGAAGATCAGAGACGCTATAGCATGGGCCAAGTGGTCGAACATTAGGTGGGCTGGCCACGTAATCCGCTTCGCATACCTCCGCTGGGCGAGAGCCGTCACCGGCTGGATTTCGCGGGATGTCTAGAGAACACCAGGACGTCCACCAACGCGTTGGTCGGACTTCTTCGTGAAAGACCTGAACGAACGATATGACGCTTTTCGTGTCTCTCGAGTGAGGAGGACCCATTGGAGCATTCTGGCAGGCGACAGGAATGAAGGTCCATTTTAACCTGCGCTGGCGGCTCTTCTCCTTGATTCATAGAGCATCCAACTCTCGAGTCAGTCTTTTCAATAGCCGAGGGCCTGGAGGCGATTGAGGATTGTCGGTTGGGTACGTCTGAGTCTTGTCGCAAGGCTCCGGGTGGCAGCTTCCGAATCCTCCCTGATACCTTCGAGGACGGCAGAGTCTTCCACGGCTTGGGGGCGTTCTGGCCGAGGTTTGTCTTGGAAGTCCGTGTCTTCTACGAACCGAGCGAACCAGCGGTTGACGGTGTTGATGGTGATGGTGTCTTCCCCCAATGCGGAGTTGACGTAGCGGACTGCTGTCGTCGCTTTAGTGCCATGGCGCATATGATTGCTCGAAGATGCTCATTTGAAACTGGCATCGCACTGAAACTAGTGGAAGAGCCTGCTTGCTTGTATATCTTTCACAGAGAAGCTTTGAGAGTGTTCTACAACTAGAAAATGTTAAATCATGGATAGCAATCGAAAGTAGGAAATTTTGGACTTTTTATGAAAAAAAAAAACCCTATCAAGGCTTTCCGATCAACCTAATATTATGCTATCAATCACTTCTGGTATATGAGTTGCAGTGCACGGCGTATAGCAGAGGAAGAGACATAGAACTGCCACAAAGGCCTATTGTAACAAATGGAGTTAGGAATTCACTATCGGACCTGATTATCCTTCTAATTTGAGTAGAGAAATGGGAGTGGAATGCATGGTGTATCGCAAAGGAACTGGGAAAGACTGAAAGGCTTGAAGTTAAGCGTGGAAGTCTAAGGCTTGAGGAGGACTCACCTTGATACCGACGAGCTTCATGCCGGTGTTCACGCGACTGGACTTTCGTTTCACTGACATGCCCCTTTTCTTGGCTTTCTGAAAAAAAAATCGACAGAAATCGAATAAACCACGCCCACTGGTGCTCATCGCCGTCGGCGGTTCGGCGGTCGGAGCGAACACCCGGCCACGCCCCACTATCCAGCACGCGGGCAAACAGCCACCACCCCGTCCTTGGGGACGAATGATCGCTGATGACGTTGAGGATTTGTGCGCTTACCGAGACCTCTACGGACCATAGGGAATGTTGAATGACCCCGTAGAACATGTTAGAGCCAGCCACTTACCCCTCCTCCGCGTTTATTCGTGACGGCGATGTGAACGAAGAGAGTGGCGTTTGGCAACGGGTCGCCCCTCGTTGTTCAGCAGCGGAACGTGGCGAAACCCTGAAACAGTGGTTCTTCAGTGGAAAATAGTGATTTTGGCGGTTAATTACACATAGGAATTTTAAAGAAGGAAATATTGTTGAAGAAGGTAATAGATTGAGGTTGAGAAACAAGTGCAAAAATCGAGGAAAATTGTACTGGTGATGCCTTGAAAATGTTCTCGTTATCACTGATAAGTATGATAGGAATAGGCTATACGATAGAGAGTGCGTAACGGAAAACTGTGTTGTATATCGTTACGGAAAAGCAGGGGATTACGCCAAAGTTGGAGTTATCTATGATCTTGAATGCCGGACATGCAGCCAGACGTACATTGGTCGTGGAGGCGATTTGAGTGAACATTTGACCATAAAATGACTGCGGTGGCCAGTTAATGAACAAGTCAGCGCTTTATCCTTCCCAGACAAGTCTGGTATCAACTCACCGATCTCAGAGTGATGGAAGACCTGGTTGGCCCAGGAAATCCGAACTAGGAACCTGGAATCGCATGCGCGCAATGGCCTGCGCTTCCTTCGGATGCACTACCTCCTGCCCTAGGGACATACGTGCACACTGTGTGGCAACCTAGAGCCGGATTCATCAACGACCTACAGCAATTTAACGGAGAAAATGCAGCCGAAATCCCTGATGGCACGGCTTATCAAGCGACATGGTGAAACATTCAGCAGCGCTATCAGGGATTTCGGCTGTATTTTCTCCGTTAAATTGCTGTAAGTCGTTGATGAATCTGTCCCCTAGTATTAGGGGGGGGGGGGGGCAGAAGTAATGAGATTTTCCATGCCGTGCCCATATATGTCGTGACATGGCTCCGGTTTCGTGCTTCTCGTATCTGTATGTTTGTTTGCTACTTACTGAAGGCCACCAGAGAAGTGACCACTTTCGCCCGTTCCAGAAGCATGCCAAAACCCCAGTCGACCTGTGTCGCGCAAATCTCGCCCAATTCCCAACCCCGAGCAGCCTGGACTCAATAGTCACGTAAGATGAGAAGTACGTCTTCTACCTTAACCCTGCCAAGGGCGAGTCCTGGGTAAGGCCTGGTGACCTGTTACCGACCTTCGTTCGGCGGGATGTTCCCGGAGAGAAGCACCTTCTGAGCTTTTGAGTCTGCGCCCATGGACCGGTACACTGGAAGCCATTTTCCAAAAGCGCGACGATGGACTCCAAGGCCAGGAAGTATTCCTGCTTTCCAACTTCCATTTCCAACTTTTTTAGAGTTATTAAACGCTCTCTCTCTGAAGTCCCAATGCTTTCTTGGATATCCAATTTTCTATCGCCACTGGTTTTCAGAAAATGACACACCAGCTGAACTTTGCTAGTGGGTCTGGTAGATTGCCTGATTCGTAATGTTTTCTATTCAAGTTCTCCAAGAAGAACCAAAGAGGAACCAGATTTGTGGAACTTATTTATTCACTTATTCTATATGCAGATAACCACAAAAAAAAAAAAATAACGCAAGAAACATAAGTTAAAGTTGTTAGATGGATGTCTAGTTGCGATCAAAACTCTTGCGCCAGGCGGGACTCGAACCCGCATCTTCTGCTTTCCGGGCAGCGATGTTCGCCTTACACCACCGGCGCTGTTTGGTCGAACTGAACATCCACGATATCTTCCTAGCAAGTACTCACCTATCAGCACTCACCCGTTATCGGGATGAGCCGGCCGCTGATATCAGCATGAAACCGGTAAAGCTGAAGGCACTCGAAGAATTGATTTTTAACTTTGCTTGAGCCTAGAGCGGCTGGTATAGAAGATACAAGTTGTTAGATGGATGTCTAGTTGCGATCAAAACTCTTGCGCCAGGCGGGACTCGAACCCGCATCTTCTGCTTTCCGGGCAGCGATGTTCGCCTTACACCACCGGCGCTGTTTGGTCGAACTGAACATCCACGATATCTTCCTAGCAAGTACTCACCTATCAGCACTCACCCGTTATCGGGATGAGCCGGCCGCTGATATCAGCATGAAACCGGTAAAGCTGAAGGCACTCGAAGAATTGATTTTTAACTTTGCTTGAGCCTAGAGCGGCTG
>OX375867.1:92721431-92997461 GCA_947359475.1 Heligmosomoides polygyrus bakeri | reverse complement strand
GGATGTTCAGTTCGACCAAACAGCGCCGGTGGTGTAAGGCGAACATCGCTGCCCGGAAAGCAGAAGATGCGGGTTCGAGTCCCGCCTGGCGCAAGAGTTTTGATCGCAACTAGACATCCATCTAACAACTTGTATCTTCTATACCAGCCGCTCTAGGCTCAAGCAAAGTTTAAAATCAATTCTTCGAGTGCCTTCAGCTTTACCGGTTTCATGTTGATATCAGCGGCCGGCTCATCCCGATAACGGGTGAGTGCTGATAGGTGAGTACTTGCTAGGAAGATATCGTGGATGTTCAGTTCGACCAAACAGCGCCGGTGGTGTAAGGCGAACATCGCTGCCCGGAAAGCAGAAGATGCGGGTTCGAGTCCCGCCTGGCGCAAGAGTTTTGATCGCAACTAGACATCCATCTAACAACTTGTATCTTCTATACCAGCCGCTCTAGGCTCAAGCAAAGTTAAAAATCAATTCTTCGAGTGCCTTCAGCTTTACCGGTTTCATGCTGATATCAGCGGCCGGCTCATCCCGATAACGGGTGAGTGCTGATAGGTGAGTACTTGCTAGGAAGATATCGTGGATGTTCAGTTCGACCAAACAGCGCCGGTGGTGTAAGGCGAACATCGCTGCCCGGAAAGCAGAAGATGCGGGTTCGAGTCCCGCCTGGCGCAAGAGTTTTGATCGCAACTAGACATCCATCTAACAACTTGTATCTTCTATACCAGCCGCTCTAGGCTCAAGCAAAGTTAAAAATCAATTCTTCGAGTGCCTTCAGCTTTACCGGTTTCATGCTGATATCAGCGGCCGGCTCATCCCGATAACGGGTGAGTGCTGATAGGTGAGTACTTGCTAGGAAGATATCGTGGATGTTCAGTTCGACCAAACAGCGCCGGTGGTGTAAGGCGAACATCGCTGCCCGGAAAGCAGAAGATGCGGGTTCGAGTCCCGCCTGGCGCAAGAGTTTTGATCGCAACTAGACATCCATCTAACAACTTGTATCTTCTATACCAGCCGCTCTAGGCTCAAGCAAAGTTAAAAATCAATTCTTCGAGTGCCTTCAGCTTTACCGGTTTCATGCTGATATCAGCGGCCGGCTCATCCCGATAACGGGTGAGTGCTGATAGGTGAGTACTTGCTAGGAAGATATCGTGGATGTTCAGTTCGACCAAACAGCGCCGGTGGTGTAAGGCGAACATCGCTGCCCGGAAAGCAGAAGATGCGGGTTCGAGTCCCGCCTGGCGCAAGAGTTTTGATCGCAACTAGACATCCATCTAACAACTTGTATCTTCTATACCAGCCGCTCTAGGCTCAAGCAAAGTTAAAAATCAATTCTTCGAGTGCCTTCAGCTTTACCGGTTTCATGCTGATATCAGCGGCCGGCTCATCCCGATAACGGGTGAGTGCTGATAGGTGAGTACTTGCTAGGAAGATATCGTGGATGTTCAGTTCGACCAAACAGCGCCGGTGGTGTAAGGCGAACATCGCTGCCCGGAAAGCAGAAGATGCGGGTTCGAGTCCCGCCTGGCGCAAGAGTTTTGATCGCAACTAGACATCCATCTAACAACTTGTATCTTCTATACCAGCCGCTCTAGGCTCAAGCAAAGTTAAAAATTAATAAGTTAAAGTCATTGTAAACAGGAAAAAACAAAACAAGCGACAAGAATCAACCTATTAAAGAGGAAAACTACTAAGTTGCATCCTGAAGATACTGGCCAAAAAGTTTTTTATATTGCATTACAGAGTCTGGTAATACACGTGTTTCTTAGATAATTTCAAAAATTCCGAGCCAACACGACAAGCGAAAAACAGAGAGTGAGCGTTGACATTATTATGTTATGAGCGCTGATATGTGCATTGTGCCGCTAAAATTTGAGCCCTAGTCCTACCCTTATTAAGAAATTTTCACTCGAGGAAATTACAGCGAGAGTCGATTTGCACCCTTTAGTATTGCTCACTTTACTCCTTTTTTCGGAAGCAAATTTTTTTTTCGGAAGGCGTATTCTTAAACCACAGCGAAGCTGGGACCAGTTATGATCCGTAATGGTTTTGCCGATTCCCAGCTATCACTTCTACCAAAAACTAGCGATCCCACTGGAAAAGCTCGAGGGATTCGCGCCAGTAGAGGCCTAAACCACTTTACGTCGTCGCTGTACTTATAGGACGACGATAGAGGCGAGAAATATTACCGATTGCATGGTCGGCAATTTTTCCATCCGAAAAAGGACAGCGGAACTTTTGGGTCTCGAGATGCTGTAAACAGGGCAATAACTAGTCCGTGATACCGGATGCAGCTGTATATGCCCGCTTTGTGAGCACTTTGAACGCGATAAAGTTCTGCGAAGAAATGGCTTGAAAACTGGAAGAGAAGCCTCATAGGTCTGTCTGAATTCGTCGTTCGGCGTTGTTCTGTTTCTTCGCGTTTTGGCACGAATAAATTAATGAGTGAATCGCTGCACTTCTGCTGTTCATATGGGATTTGAAAGGGTCTGACTTATGGACATCATGAAACGTTTTCTGCCCACGACTATACGACGACTGTGACTACAGTGCTGCTTTTTTGAACTGATCTCTTTGATTTGAACAGCGCCTTCCTTTCCTGAGTATGTCTTCATCTAATAGATGGCTGACAGCTGTGCTTTTATGGACCAGCTTCTCGATCTCTCAAAGATATTATTACTGAAGAGAGTTTATTTATTGATTAATCTATATGCTCAAAATACAAAATGCGCGTGGAATTAACTGCATAATAAAGACAGCGCAAATGTGACGAAGCCACGTAAGGGAAAATAAACAAACAAGAAAGGCGTTAGAAACACTAATAGAAAGCTGGGTAGGGAGGGAGGCGAATTGGTAAAGAGTGGGGCCGCCAACACGGCAAGTCGCGGAAGAGGGAACAGCTCCGGATATCAATTTACGGTTAGTAAGTCCGTCAACTATAGTATTTTGTTGCAGGGACTGCAAGAGAACACTACTTACTAGGGAAGGGTTTCGACCTCCCATGGAACTTCAAGTTGAGACAATGATCATTAGAAGGAGCTCGGAACGCTGATTACGAATATGGGTGTCAAAATTGAAAAATGAAACTCCTGAGCGAGTTATGGCCTGCCGAAGTTGGGTGGCCTCACTGCATTCTGCCCGTGCGAATGCAGTGAGGCCACCCAACTTCGGCAGGTCAGAACAGTGGCGCGAGAACGTGATCCGTAAGTAAGGGCCGCGGTGGCGGAGGAGTAGTGCTCCCCTCGTCGCGTGTGGCGTCGTTGGTTCGGTCTGCAGTGCTGCCGGTTTTTTTGCATAGCATGACTTATCTTTGAAATGATCTTTTCAAATTTAATTCTAAATTATGACTCATGTTTGATTAAATAGCCAGGAAAACTATCATAACTGTCGTCTGGCGCCCCAAATTCAGTGAGAAGAATGGACACCACATTTGCTGGTGGAAGTGGCATTTTGAGTGGAGAAAAAATAGTAGATCAACGACAATTTGGGGTGGCCCATTAATCAAAGTGCAGTAGATCAACGACATTTTGGTCTTCCTCATCATACATACATTTTTCTACTTACCCTTTTGCTTCACACATTTTTTTGCTTTGTTCGATGAATGCCAAGGTTCTTAGAAACATCGACAGTTGTTTAGTATAAGATTTGGACTTCGTTTATGCAAAATAGCAATTAAAAATGTTATTGTAGTAGCTTTTTGCCTTCAAGCATTTTTACAAACGTGTGTAATGGTTTTCTCGGCTATTGAATCAAAAGCGTGGCATCATTTAGAATTAGGATAAAAGGTCATTTCGAAGATAAATCATGATGTGCAAAAAAAACCGGCAGCAGCGTGAACCGGACCAACGACCTCACACGTAACGAGCGGTAGCACTGCCTCTGTGCCACTGCCTCTGCGCTACCGCGCAGTTGGCGGCCCATTCTTAAGCCCCTATGACTCATCGCTCTCGCGTCAGCTCTTTCGCATGGCCAGCCTCTGGTCAGGTCATCCAACTTCGGCAGGTTATAACTCGTTCAGGATTTCATTTTGCAATTTTGACACGTAATTAGCATTCCGAACTCCTTCTAATGATCCTGATCTCAACATGGTGTTCCATGGGAGGTCGAAACCGTTCCCTAGTTAGACGCTGTTAGAGGGATGTTTAGTTCCGATTAAAACTCTTGCCCAGACGGGACTCGAACCCACACCTTCTGCTTTCCGGGAAGCCTTACACCAATAGCGCTGCATGATTGCACAGAAAATCCACGATATCTTCCTAGCCAGCAATTACCTATCAGCACTAACCATCAAAATGAGCCGCCCGCTGATATCAGTATGAAAGCGGCTAAGCTGAAGGCCTTCGTAGAAATTGTCTTTAACCTTCTGCTTGAGTTTAGAGCGACTGGTATAGAAAATAGAAGCTGTTGAATTATGTTTGCTTGCAATCAAAACCCTTGCGCCATGCGGGACTAGTTAGGAAGATATCGTCGATGTTCTGTTCGGTCAAACAGCACTGGTGGTGTAAAGCGTAGCACCGCTGCCCGAAAAGCAGAAGGTGTGGGTTCGAGTCCCGCCAGGTGCAGGAGTTTCGGTCGCAAGTAACACCTCTAAAACCTCTATGTTTGATAGCAGATGTCCGAGGCTTAACCAAAAACGTAAAATACTCTACTTAGAGTTCCTTTTCATTTACGGTCTAGACAACACTACTGGTTATCGCCTAACTCTGAGTACTAGAGTAACAGCTATTCGACAGCGATGCAATTTTGTGCCTTTGAAGATTGACGACGACGACAAGTTAAGAACATCATGCCGTCGATAGAAGTTCTATCTGAGCCTTCTTTCGCGCGTGGTAGCGCAATCGGAGGAGGCGGCGGGTGTCGCGTGCACCCGATTCTAACAGCTTCTTTCTGTCCAGGTTCTTGGATCGGGTTTGCCGTCCAGGCCAACCAGGCCCTGCATCTCTCCGGCGCGGTAAATCAGCACTAGACTTGTCTGATAGGGATAGGAGAGAGATTTGTTCATCAGCTGGTCAAGTCATTGTGTTGGCTAAGTACGCATTCAAGTTGCCTCCAAGAAATCTCGTAGAGGTGGAATGCGTGGCTATCCTCATCATCCCAGTAGCTCTCCAGCATATCCGTCACAGGTCGCTGGTGGCTGGGCTTTCTTAGAGCCCATCACTGAGGCGGAAGTGATGCGACGCTATTGTGTCGCACGAACGGTCATCACGGGGCGAAAACAGCGGAAGCGACGATGGTTGTGGTGCTCGTGAATGCGATTAGCGTGAAACCTAACCGAATAAGCCGTGCTGTCGCACAGCGTCGTCAACGAGGTCAATGTCGTGGGGTTCCTGAAGACATGGACAACAGCGGAGTCACGAGTCACTCGCCGCAAGGGCATCACTGCCATGAGAAACTCGATTAGCTCGTCCTAAAGGCGAACGCCACCCTCAAAGATAGCCGTCGTCGTCCTGCAGCGTCGTAAAACAACGACTGGCTGCCTGCAGTCTTGTGGTATTTATGAGGGAGCTGAACAGCCCGAATGGGCCGCAGCGAGTGAATCGGCCGGCAGATGCCGAAGGAGCTGACCCGATGAAACCTATCTTCTGAAGTCCTTTATTCTCTCTCTGGAAGCCTCGATGAATGGAAGTTAGCTGAAACCAATTTGCCTCATATGGTGTGAAAACGATGGTACATAGTAAGCTTGGAGTTCGCGATTTAAAAGAGCAAAGCAACCATGTCATCTTCTAAACCCCCTACGGAGCCTCCAAAAACGGTCATTATTTTCGCTACCAATGAACTACCTGCTTTCAACAAAATCTCATGGAACATAGGTTAACGTGAAGATGAAAGTTTACGCAAGAACAGTCGTTACGTTCAGGGTATGAGCCACTGGGGAGCTTAACGAGAAAGTTACACGTTATAGCGCCACTGAAAGAGGTGCTAGCTGCCGCGTTCACCGCGAATGAAGGATGTTGGTTCGGATCCCGCTCGGACCAAGAAGGGCTTCCATCCATCCCACGTCGTTCATTTGATATTAGACCTATCTGCAGTGGATGAAGCTCCTCCTTGCCTATCGATTAACCATCGTCATAGTATAAGCCATATACGCATTCATATTGCCTCCATGAGAAGTTGAATGCGGGGCGTGTCCCAAACGGGGATTGGCAAACACCGTCCTTTATTTTTGGACCAGTCATTCATTTATTTATTATACCACTATGTCCGTGTATTTGATTACAACAGAAATACAAATGCAGCTAGCAATAATTGCTGCAATATTCCATCAACAATAATTACTAGGAGCGCTTAGTATTGAAAGTGAAAGTGTTGAAAGTGTAAATATCAGAGTCTAATGAATAAGAGTTCTCAACATTTGAAGCGAATTACTCTATGAATGCATATGCTCGCGGGTGAATTGTTTGAAAGCGTTAGCCCCATTTGTTCTCGAGTAGACCTTTTTAAAGAAATCTCTAGCATTGATGTGGACCTTCCCCGTTATAATTTTGAAAACCGTGACTAGTCAGTTTTAATTCTCCTCGATATCAGGAGCAATATTTAATTTTGAAATTAAATTCTCCTGTCGTTATCATTCGGAATCTCCTTGTAATCTAAACGGGTTACCCTATGCATCAGCTTTCTAGTGAAATTGTTTTTGCTTAGAGTTATTTCTGAGAATTGTTTAGAGAAGAGGTCTGGTAACATCAAAACTATTGGCGAGGTTTTTAAATTTATTTATTTATTGCACTAGGTGCGCTTTAGTCGAACGAAACAAAACTTATAACAGCAAAGAAACACAATGTAATGCTTCTCGATTATATTCGAACCAGTACAAAATTTTTTCAATTGAACGAAAAAAAAATCGTGGCAGATCAAGCTCATTATTAATATGGAGAGAGGTTAGGTCTCCTAGATTACAAATGTTTATAGTTGTAGAGCAAATATATTGACATTTTTAAGCTTCGGAATACTTATGTTTGAGACTAAGAGGCAAAACACCTCCCTACCTGGCTGCAGACATTCGAAAGGTACGGTATACTGCCCGATGAAGTCGTCTCCTAAAAGGCCAGAAGGTTGGTTTGATATTTTGAAATCAAAATAATAACACCCAATCGGAATTTTTGAATTTTTCAAAACCCCTTGATAGGACATACCAATAAAGTCGTCGTCGAGCACTAGAAATCGTACCAAGGCCAGTTCCGGCACGGACACCTGGAACTGGAACGACTCGTCGAACGATGGGTTGTGACCTGGAATCAGTGAAACATCGTGAAAATTACAACATTTCACCCTTTCCGATTTCTTCCATTTTTTTCGAAATCTTGATGTTAAAGCACTCAAAATAATCGAACAAATTGTGCAAATTCGGTTCTTGCTGAGTATATGCCCGACCGATGGCAAACAGCCACTGACCATTCAAAGCACCAACTTCATCGGCTATCTGTCCACTTTAGGCATCGATGGCTCTTAGCATTAACGTCCGCATCTGCTTTGACTCCCTTCTGGAAATCGGGAAGGTGAACCCTACCCGGTCGGGCAAAAACCCGATAACCGAAACGCTTAAGCACGTTAAAACCCTTTAGGTCTTTAACGTGCCTAAGCGTAATTGGTAAAGGTCATAAAGTAAAGGTCATAGTGAATGTTTGCTAGCCCTGAGCTAATACCCTGGAAGTGGCGATAAGTCTAAAAGAATTTATTTTGGATAAAAAAGTACAGTGAAAATTAGCAAAATCTGAAAAAAGAGCGAACTGGTAAAAAAAGAATCTAAGGGAAAAATAGTTCAAAGGAACAAAAAATTCAAAGGAAATCTAGTAATCATTAAAGGATTATTCCTCACCGTCGTTTCGTACGGTTTTCGTTCTCTCCTCGGCACAGTCACCAGGAATTCCGAAAATCTCTATGACGACGAACGGATCCGAGGAGTCGCCCTTAAAACCACGTTCAAATTTAAGGACCATTGCTTTGATATCGAACGTGTTACGGCTCCAGTCAGGAGTTTCTTTCAGATTTCTTCTCTTGAAAGAAGCTCATTTTCGAACAATGCCTGTGATGTGGATTTGGGAATGCAAAAGTCTTAAGAAATCTGATGAGCTATCTAGGAAATAGCAGACTTTTTTGCCTTTAAAAGTGTTCCTTTGTGCTGGCTTTCAACTTACAGATGTGTAGTCCTCCAAAATCAGTTGCGTCTACGATCATGACTGGATGTAATTCGTGGCGCGAACCAAAGGGCTGGGTGGTACTCGTAGTTAATGTGGCCTACATGGGGGGCACGTCATCCAATCACAGCCAATAAGAACGCCAAAAAACGCTAGCTAGCCAATCAGGGCGCTCACCGAGCACACCCACACCAGCTCGAGCCCCGGCCTGACTGGTGTTGTGTGCCTCACCCCTCCTTGTGTAGGTCACATCAAAGACCAGTATCGATTGAGTAAATATCTTCCCTCTACGTATCCACATATATCGGACCTAATTGGTAGTTGTTGGCGTTCTTCTTTCTTTTGAATTCTACATCAAGTAAAACCAGAGTTACTGGCCACTGGCCACGCAGTCGATTATCGATCGATATTGATTGAATAACAAGCATAAGGCACGAGGCGTATTGATAGATATCGACTACTTGTTTCGTAGTAGTATTTACCATGCCCACATTCGTGCGGCGGAATGGGGTGCAAGCCAACAAAGCATTCAAACGATTAAGATGCGGACTGGGGACCTTCACTGTCATTTATTGCTCCACTCTTGTCATTTTGAAAATCACTTGTATTCAGTCGGTTGTTAAGACAAAAATATCGATCACTCTCCGTATTGATTGATATTGATTGGCGTCGTGGCAACGTACGCTGAGTAATATTTTTCCTTGCTATAACGAAACAGAGAAAGGGAAGCAAACAAGGCCAAATAATATGTTATAGAGCGACAAATGATGCTGCAGAAGGTTGCAGACTTCTGTCATGGAACCATTAGAAATATTGGCATTAGTCGCTATGATGGCCTACGTGGGGAGGCGGAACCGCGCCAGCCATTCACAACCGGCAGCCAATCAGGGCATCAACAATACACGCCCCTCTTGGTGGCTTGCTTCTTTGATGAGGCCTGTTTGGTTTTGCGCGTTCCCGCCTGCCAATGTAGGCCACATTTGCGACTAGTATCGAAATATTTTGCTATGGAGGTATGGTCACCCGGGTAAACCGCGATAACGCTTGGTTGGTTCTTGTTGTTCGTCGGTGACCTCGTTACGAATTGAATTAGGCAGCAGTTAGCTTCTCCGGTAAAGGATAAAAGGATGAAAGACGGCGTTGCTCAATCCCTTTTGGGATGCGCCACGCGTTGTACTTCTACGAGATGTAGAGGCGAATGTGTAATTGGCCATGCAATGACTTGCGGTGGTGAGCCGATGAACAAGTCAGAGCTTTATCTTTCCCAAACAAGTCTGCTACCAATTCACCGAGGCTGGAGTGATGGAGGGCATGGTTAACCTGGACAGGAAATCAGAACCAACAGGCTGGTATCGAGTGCACGCGACAGCCGGTACCTCCTCCGACTGCGCTACAGGCACCCGCTTCTTCCAGTAGTGCATAATAAATGGTCCGGTCAAACGGTCAAATGGACCAGACGCGATTTCCTCCGGAACTGAAGAAATGAAGAAATGGGCTTTCCTAAGGAGAGAGCAAGCTTCCTGCATATCTAATCATAGGAGGAAATCGTCATGTCAACGACGGAGGGGAGAAATCGATAAGTATTGATTGAAAGCCAATGGTAGGCATCCGCTAACCCATTGTGCTGTATTGGTAAATTCAGTATATTCAGTATATTATTGCTCCACTCTCTGCTGATTGGTCTGGTAAAGGGTCATGCTATGAAATGCTCAATTCAAGCACCGTACTCCTCTCCTTAGATTAGCAAACTACTTCAAGTCCATTTTTCACTGGGATTTAAACATCTCTAAAGGAGAGAAACATTTCAAAGTCCAACAGCTACGCTTAGAAGTCACCTTCGCGTTCGAACCTCTTGGTCGCGGCAACTGCTGACCGGAGAGCACCCGTAAATGCAGAATCTGAAAGCAGAGAGCCACAACTCACTGAGTGACGTCATTCCAGAGCTACACTGATTGAATAGTTTTGTCAATCCGAAGGAAATCTGACGAACCTGAGGAGTCGTCGGCGGCTTTTCGCCGGCCACGAACAGTTCTTCGTTCATAATCGACGGCTTCAACACGTAACCGCATCCGCCGTTCTCAGAAAACCGACCTTCCTGAAATTTTGAGTGAATTTTTCTGAAAAATGCGTTTAAAATTAGAAAATTTCTTTACAAGTGAATATGACCTGTACGGGGAGCGGGATGCGCCAGCCATCTAAAGCCAGTCAGACTACTGACCGATCATGAGTAGTCTGACTCAGCTAATCAGGGCACCGATTACGCATATGTACACTCGCCGAAAGGATGGTACGCCTATTCGAGGCGTGCTGATTGGTCTGCTGCGTCTCCGAATTCCCATGTCGGCCACATTAACGACTACTTGTTGGTTGTTTTATTTGATTAGTTTTATATGTTTATAATGTTACTTTCCTCTCATAGCATCTCTTCATCGCTTCTGGATTATTTGTTCTTTTCAGGTACAGAACATGTTAGCTAACATGGATTTCCATGTAATAAATAAATATATATATACTACCGAAAAATCAATTTCCCAATCACCTGAAGATCGATCATCAGGCCAGGCGTCTGGTAGTTAAGACCGACGAGCTGAATACCGTGATTCCAGAATTCCTGAGGATTCAGATTCGACGAATCGGTACGTGAGGCGTTTGGGCCAACACTGAATATTATGATTACAGTAACGATACAGTAAAACTCGTCCTCGGAAGAAGTACTGTAGACGTGATAGCTCCGTCGACTCACCAGACGACGTAGTTTCGTGAGGTCTGGCCGAATTCTTGAGCATAGGTGTGGGTCAGACGAAGCGCCGTCGTCTCGTTCAGCGATGCAACGTGCTGTCGAGGACTCACTGGAAAGAGGGTGGGATGGAGTTCTAAAGTCCCTTGACGTTCTGGAGGTCTCAGATGACTTCTGAATCGAAAAGCAGGGTCTTCGAGCTCAGCGCCTCTACAATGGGGAGAACGCACTTGTCTGTGAGTTGGGCGCAGTGGCCATCAGATCGTGCAACGTCTTCACGTGTAGGAACGGCGGCACCAAATCGGACAGCTCTCGACATAGACGTATTCTAAAAAGAAGGAAGTCCGCTGTGCTGCTTCAGCCACGGAATCTGCGCGATGCTCACCGTTGTGCTTTCCGCCGTGAGCTGCTAGAAATGCCACTATCGTCTTCGGACACATCACCGCTCTCGGTAGCACAGCACAGACGTTTACCCTGTAATTCGTCTGAGGACGCTAGGGCGTTTGGATTATCAGAGAGCAGTAGTGAAGAGGGCGGTGTAGATGTCCATATATCCATATACTACTGACTTTCCCATTGCTGCAGTAAAGGACAAAAGTGATCGAGTACAGCGCTAGTCAATCCCTTTTGGGATGCGCCACGTATCTCACTTCTACGGGATAATGTAGAGGCAATTCGAATCGTTTTTTGGTTTGTACAATGTCGAGTGGACCTCACAAAAAGCGTGCGGTGGCCAGTGGACAAGGCAGTGTTTTATTCTAGTTGGTTATTTCACTAGACCTTAGCCTTGCTTTACTTCTTCTCAGTTTATTACTTTTTGTGAGTCTACTCGCCGGCCAGCATATTCACGTGAATGGTGCCTCAAAAGGTCAATTCCACGCAAAAATCGATAAAGTTGATCGATCGTAATCAGCCAGTCGATACTGTTTGGTTTTGTTACGAATTCCTGCCGGTCGACATATTTATGCCGCTTGTAGCTCAGTCGGAAACGTCTCTCGCATGTACCCTGAATCAATTGATTGCTCGGCGGTCTCCGCCCAGGCCAGCAGGTCTTTCCGTCTCTCCTGGGTCGATAAACCGGTCTCAAACTTATCTGGGAAGCATCAAACGCTGAATTCTCTATCGGCTGGCAAGCGCAATTCATTGCATAAGCTAAATTCGCATCTTAATTTCCCCACGATATCACATATATTGGGTTGTTCGATAATTGTATTTTTCCGTGTTTTCAAAGTGAATTTATTTATATTAGCGAAATCATTAGTGATCAATGATATATTGACCATTTTGTTGGATGACGTTTTGCCATCTTTCGGTAAGTTAAAAAGTCCACGCTCGAAGAACCTTTGGTTTTTAGAAGCGAAGAACTGCTGCAACTCATTTTAACACCTTGATCGGAATCAAAAGTTTTGCCATTCAAATGGTTTCAAGACAGCGAAACAAATGGTAATTTGATGGTGCTAAGTAAGGGCTATACAATACATACCGCTCATGTCGCGCGGTCAAAAAAGTATATAATAATGTAAGCCACGCAGTCACCACTACATAAAAATATACAGTTTACTCCATCTATGAGATGAGAAAAAACGACATTAATTACCGAAGAACAACCCAATATATGGAACGCGTAGCGCACCCTAAAGAGGCAATGATTAACGCTGTCATTTACCCTTTGTTCTTTATCCAACATATTCACATGAAGATTGACCCTTAGCACAGAGAGATAATACCGATCGAAATCTAAAGACGGCTCGGAGGCTCATCGCCTCGGTAGATCGGATAGATAGAACGACAGACGGATAGGTCAGACAAAGTCTTTAATGCATTGCAGGATAGCAATCTTTCAAAAACCTTTCATATGGGGAACTTACCTTTGATGGAATATAAAATCAGCAATAATGTTTTGGGTATAGACAGTACTCCACGCGATCTTGGCGTTCATCTCGATACAGGACTACGATTTGATAATCAAATCGACATCACCGTTCGGAAGGCCTTTTCAGTCATGCTTTCTATCTTAAGAAATACATACACCAATGATCCTGCAGTACTGCTGAAGCTTTACAAAACTTATATAATCCCAATTATAGGATATGGTTCCCAAATATGGAGTCCCCATACTAAAAGCAGACAAATGAAACTAGGAAAAATACAGAGAACTTTCACACGAATCTTAATGTTTAAATGTTTTCCAAGTGCAGATTACCCAAGGAGCATGCCCAACTACAAGGAGCAGCTAAGGTTTTTCAACCTTCGTAGTCTTCTATATCGATGAGTGGTTAACGATCTAACATTTTGTTTTAAAATATTGAAGGGAGAGCTTAAACTAAAAGCTAGTAAATATTGGATTTTCAGACCCAGTCGAGGCCGTATGAGTACGCTATCACTGCACAGTGAAAGAATTCATAGTAGACACGGAAATGGGCTATTAAACTCACTGTTCTTTAGAACAGCGAGATGGTTTCAATTAATTCCACGCAATGTTATAGAGGCACCTAATGTTCCGACATTTAGGAAGAGACTTGAAAAAATAGATCTGCTATCAACTCTTCATATTCCAGATCTGTAAACACCATCTGTACGGATCAATGGAGCTCAGAATAAAGAGATCTTGATTATCCCGGCATATGAAGCACGGCGTTCGCTCTTTATTTATGCAGCTACACGAAAGAAACAAGAAATCATTAGAAGATGAAAACAGGCTACAATAATTATACCGTTTCTTTCTCAATAGCGGAGACGGACAACCTTACTATTATTACATAACGCTAGCATCATATTATAATGATAAATAATAATAATAATTCTTCAGACGTTCCCTAGATTGCTCTATTACACATATGGGCTCCGATATTTATCTCGACAGTGTTCAATTATTCTCACGGACTATAACGACGACACTATCTATATCCATATTGCTCGACTGTTCTCGCGATTATATACTGCCTATATATATATATATATATATATAGTATATATATATATATATATATATATATATAACTTGTAGCGTACAAATATGTGCATTGTAATAAATAATAAATAATTAATAAATATACTGTCTACAAGTGAATCCTAGAGTGAAAACTTATGTAGCATATAAAGTTTGAAAGGGAGAGGATAAAAGTCAGTCAATCAGCCCCTATTTAGGATGCGCCACGCACACTAATTCGACTGCATATTGTGGAGGCAATTTAGCTGGGCGTTTGACCTGTACAATGACTTTGGTGGCTAGCAGATGGACATATCAGTGTTTTCAAGTCTGGTATCAATTCGTGACCCAGATGGGATGGAAAACTCTGTTCATTGCACAGGATCCCAACTTCAAGTTTTGGTTGACGGTGCTTGTAACAATGAGCGCCTCCAACGACTGCGGTAG
The DNA here is from genome assembly GCA_947359475.1 of Heligmosomoides polygyrus bakeri. NCBI lineage: Eukaryota > Metazoa > Nematoda > Chromadorea > Rhabditida > Heligmosomidae > Heligmosomoides > Heligmosomoides polygyrus. The sequence goes on along the minus strand of OX375867.1, from coordinate 92,983,225 downwards.
CATGTCGGATGTCGGCCGACTGTCACATGCATGCATTCTCACGTTGGAGTAGTGTCCTTTTGTGAACGGAATATTGCGCCCGGAATTTTCGATGTCTGAAGTCACTTAAAGTCCAGCGTTTTGTAAATTTTCTATGGATAAATTTGTTAGTATAGGTTGCTTAGGCGGGCACTAGACCACTGTGACTGGCGGAACAGACAGACAGACAGATAGACAGACGGACTGACTAGGCGCTTTAGTTATACACTAGAGTTTTGTATTAGGAGTTCTAAGTATTTCGGGCGCTTGGTAGCGTAGTCGGAGTAGGAATCGGCTCGCGCGCACACCGACTTCAGGTTCTTGGTTCGGGTGTCGTTCAACCACGTCTCTCTTCGACGGTGATTTGGTACCAGACTCATCTGGGAACGGTACAACAGTGAATTTTCTCATCGCAAGTAATGATGTACGTCAAATACGCATTCAGATTGGCTCACGATATCCCGGTGAAGTAGAATGCATAGCGCATCCCAAACAGGGGCTGTATAGCATCGTCCTCTATCCTTTTGTATGCCCTTTTAAAGATCTTAGAACTGTTGTCTTCATAGTGAAAACCCCTCATATTCGATGTTGTGTTGTAGTGTTTCTATGATTCCCGCTAAAGTGTTGTTGTGCGTGTTCACTCACGAAAACACTTATGTACAGGTTTTCTGTATCCTTCAGCGTCATCACGCAATTCTACCATGTACCTGAATATTTTTGGACGATCGAGTGCCGAATTACAGAAAACTCTACCAACTACATACTTTCGAAAACAAATAAAATGCAACCCTAACTTCTTTAGGACAGGAAGGGCAGAGGGTGACTGTTAGTGTCAACAAGTGATCGTCCCTCGAAGTGTATGTTGCGTTCGACCAAACGGCGCCGGTGTTGTAAAGGCGTAGAGTATGTATTCCCGCCCGGTCAGGGGGAGGTGCGGGTTCGAGTCCCGCCTGACGCTAGAGATTTTGATTGCAACAAAACATCGTTTCGACAGCTTACAACCTCGATACCAGCCAATTGAGGCTTAAAGAAACTGGTTTAAATCAAGTCAGTGCTTATCATTCTTGAGCATGTCCCATTCCAACTCATCGACTCCAGCAGAGGCCGGATTCATCAACAATTAACTCGTGGGTATGCGGGTGATAAGGGGTAGAGATAAGATAAGAGTCAGGCAGAGATAAGGCAAGAGTCAGAGACGCAGGCTTCATTGTGGGTATCTCTACCCCTTATACCCGCGGGTTAGTCGTTGATGAATCCGGCCCCAGATGAAGAAAAGGCGCCCGATCGGACTCGAACCTTGAATTGATTCGAGATGCACGGAGTGGTCGCGGGGAGCGTAGTCCGAGGAAGTTACACCACGTGCACTCCAATTCTACAAGGTTCTTGGTCTGGATTTCCCGCCCAGGCCAACAAAGCCTTCTATACCTCGAGGGTCGGCGAATTGGTGACAGACTGGTTTGGGAAGGAGCAAAACACTGACCTTAACATCGGCTGGCCTTCAAAAGTCATATTATAATATGCCATATATGCCGAATACGTATTTAATTTGCCTCCAGGAGATCCAGTAGAAACAGAATGCGCGGCGCATTCCGCGGAACGATTGATTGACGCCAACCTTTATTCTTATAATAGAACGCATGGCTGAGGTACGGCTTGAGCTTGGGAGCTATACCTTTTTTAGGTCAAATAGGGCACTTTTTAATCAAACTGCTTACTTTTCACGTTAAATTGTACACTCTTCCAAATAAACTTGATGCTTTCAAAGTGAACATTTTCCAAACCGAAACGAGTGCAAACTTCTTCATCTTTGTAAAATATAAATTTTGAGAGGAAAATATTAAACTAAATTTTGTTCTAAACCCCAACAAAGCAGCAATCATTTACTGCATTAAAAGCCATGCACTCGGAAAGATCGTCGCGGTTTTGTTTGATTGATAGTGTAAAAGCTGACTGCATGAAAAGCAAAAGTGAGGATATATATGTGCTCTTTACATTTATTGTTGTTGTATCGTTTCTGGTGAAACTCCATGCAAGCAGAAATTCTGGGACCTATCCCATTGGGAGAGGGGCACTTGATTCAGTCTGTCGCTCAGCAACGGTAAAACTGAAGATGAACTATTTTGCAGCGACGAAACGCTGAACTAGACTACGAAAAATCCCTCGTAGCGATTTCCTTGCAGGATGAGGCCATGCCGTTGGTGAATATTCCGCTTTTCTAGCTGTGCCGACCTCGACTAGGATAGATGCTATCAGTCGAATAAAAATCACGTGTCTGTCTTGGACGAGGGTAGGCGCAATCTCTTCTTTCGGCACCAAATAATGTTCGCCTTCCTGCCCTTTGAAACAAGCTTTAAGCCATTATTTTTCCTAAAAAAGAGAGTTTTATCAAATTTCAAACAATATTTTCACCTATTGGGTAGGTGAGTTAAAACACAATGCATTCCGATTCAATGATGCGAAGGTATGGAAGGCTTGTTTAGTCTGTACCGGACCCGAACCAGAAACCTAGATTCGGGTGCACGCGACAGCCGGCCCCTCATAGACTGCGCTATCGGGTCAGTGTTTGTGTGGAGAAGATATGAAGTTCTTACCATAATAAGAATCCGCAGTTGAAAGTCCCATGGTGTTGGAATGGCGTCCTCATTGTTCCAGTCGGTGGGATCAGCTGTGGGAAGGTAGAGCTGTAACACACAGCATAATGTGGGATGGTACGGTACTTCTAAAATCGTTGCGTTACTTGATACTGTAATTAATAAATATCAACTCGTGGAGGGATAGCCAATCGGAAGGAGCGGTGTGGGCTTTCTGAGTCAGAATCTGGACGTCGCCGCTTCTCCTATTCGGAACCTCTGCTTGATGCTTGCTGCAGTTCAGGAACGAGTTCAACAGGGAAAATTACAGCCGAAATCTCTGATATCTTATCAAGCTATATGGTGAGCGATAAGCCGCGTTATCTGGGTTTTCCGCTGGGAATTCTCTGTTAAAGTTATGTAAGTTGTTGATGAATCCGCCCCTGGTGTGACTGCTACCAGGGGCTACGCCCAATAATTTTTAGCGCATTTATGTCGTTTTCATTACAAACTGTTCACTTTTAAAAAAGTAGACATTTTGCAAATCAAAGTAAACCTATCTAAGGTTTAAATAAATACGGTCTAGAAATGTCGAAATTATCTCCCTCAAAATACAATTTTAAATAAAAATTCACCTTCGCTGAGTGCCTAGAGGAAAAATGACCACAATGCATGAATAAACGCAACATCTTTATTGTTTCGCCTCAAATAACATTTTATTTCTACCCTAAGATTCTGGAAAGTAAAGCGAGTTTGGTAGTGTGTTGTTTGGAGATGGCGCCGTGCATTTGTCTTATATACTGCGTCTTCTGTTGAATTAACAATTTATATGCCACGCGTGTAAATCTGGGAACAATAATATCAATCGCTATAGACCAAAACTCCACAATTCTCCACAGCGTAACATCAGGTAAGCGGCAGTTACACTATTAATCAAACAAACATCGTTAAAGTTTTGGACGAGTACACGGCGCAATCTCTTCACGCGAAAAATTGAATGTATCGAAACGGTTCAGAAAAATCCAAAAATACAAAGAAAAACAGAAAACTCAACCCAAAATCTATCATTTTAGCCAAGGGAAAGTAATTTTATGCTCACTTAAAAATCCTGGTTATCTTTTCTTTAAAAACAGTATTTAGTTGACTTTTTGATACAAATTTTATGAAAACAAAAGAGTTCATTTATTACTTTGCCTTAATTAAAGACAGTTTATTTTCACTTTAGATACTTCCGCTCTGCTTTGCGGTTTGAATTGAAAATGGCATAAAATGTTTGTTTTGTCTTATGTATGTTCACCGTATGCGCGTGATTGTTTTGTCAAATAGTCAGCTTTCCTCGAAAATCGATAAAATCTATTAATAATGGTTGGCCGATCAATACTGTACACTTTCCTTGAATTTTATTCACCGACCGACATAGAAGTCGGTAATGTCAGTCCCAATTGCCTCTGAGTGGAGTGTTAGATCCGCTGAGAGGCAGCTGGGCTTGGTCAGACAGACAGACGAGCGGACGGATAGACAGACAGACGAACAGAGGGGTAAATCCTTGGGATAGAGTGGTCAAGGTTATTATGAATCAGACTCGCCTTGCTTCCCAGATGCGTGACAATCAGTTTCGCGGCCACTTTTTGCCAGTCCTCAGAGCAGTGGACGCAAAGTCGAAGCAGAAGCGGATACCTGAATGAGTAGCTGGTTTAGCTACGCCTTCAGAATCCCGAACAAAACTACACGACGTGCCGTGTTCGCTCGAAGGCCGCCTCACGTATCGCCTTCAGCGCTTGGCTGAGGGGCACCTTACTGGTGGCCAGCATGCCGTTCTGGATCATCGGCTCCGTCTCACCCTTCGCTTCGCAAGGATCCCAGATGTCGACTAAAAGTGAACGGAGAGCGTTGGCCACATAAGGGTCAGGCAGCGCGATGAAGAGATGAGCTCACTCTCAATCATCCGGCAGTTTCGCTTCAACGCACTCGCCAAGCCGTCGACGGAAGCGGCCCCTTGCTGATCTTCGACTAGATAGGTCTTGTGCGAGGCGGAAATGAAGTACTTGGAAAACGGCTGCAATTTTTTAAAGTTTTGAAGGCCACAGAAGTTCAACGTTCTCAGTTAAAATGAATTTGCGGTCGGCTCACCTGCTTCATATCCATCCAGACGCGGGAATGCGATGGATCGAACACGGAGCAGTCCTTGGAAAGCAAAAAGGCAGTGAAACCTGGAAAAAGGGATGTGCCACATATACCATTTTCACGTCGAATTGGACACTTTTTAAAACCAAATTCGACGCCCCTCTGAGCCAGCTTTAAGACTTTTGAAATCAAAGCGATCTCTTCCAAATCAAAATAACCTTCAGGCAGGTTAAACTACAGAAACAATGAGACGGTTGGGTTAGTTTTTTCTTCAAGGAAAAATTGGTATAACTTTCTTTAAAAATTTTCAGTTTACCTGCCCAATAAGTGTAATAACTTTATAAAAGTTTTATTTTTTAGAGAAAATAATAAATTAAAATTTGTATTGAATCACAGGAAAGAAGCAATCATATAGCGCAGTAAAAGATCAGATCACGCCATGAAGCCAAAAGGTTCGCGGCAACTTTTATTTAATTGAAAGTATAAATGCCACATGCATGAAGCATGAAAGCGAGGATATATGGTTTTTTTAACATGTGTAAAACTCCATGCAAACAGAAATTCCGCTATTAATCGAATTGAAATCACGACGTTTTGGAAGATGGCATGTCGCAATATTTTTTTTGGCACAAAAAATTGCCACTTTTCTGCTCTTTAAAACAAGCTTTACACCATTATTTTTCCTCGAAAAACATTTTTTTAAAGAAAATTTCAAACTATGTTTTTCTTATTGGGAAGTGAATTAAATCTTCAAAGAAAGTTATACAAAGATTTTTCTTGAGAAGAAGCTGATTTCGATTTGGATATGTTCACCTTCATATCAAACGTCTTGGGCGAGCTTAGAAGAGTGTCTAATTTGATATTAAAAGTGTCAATTCGACGTGAAAATGGTATACACATTTGCTTCTGCTTCGATTTTCCAACGAACTAATTTCGAGGCAAAAAATCCGTTTGGACTACTCGGGCTTTTTTACTCGACAGCGTCGATCTATAACACTGGTTTTCGTTTCGTTCGGAAGTGAACATTTAAGACAAAGTTGAAGGAATTATGATAATTTTTTGAATTAGTGCTCAAGATCGGAGACAACGGACCGCACTGCCGCTATTCTGATTGGTTTTAATTGGCTGGGACGCTCTACGCAGTCGCTATACTCATGTAGGCCATATTACCGACCAGTAACATTAAGTCAACGAACCATCAACCGTCATGAAATTGTGCTCTTTGGCTTCTGAAGCCGGTTCGTACTGTTCGACGACATTCTCACAGAACTCGGTCGTCACACCCGACATCTGAAAGCGCACCACATTCTCAAGAATTGTCGAACAAAATAATTCCTCGCTACAAAAAAAGCTACCAACTCCTTGTTCAGTCTCGAGAAATAGCCGGAGATCCTGACAGCTCAGGTAGTCCTTGTTGGCGTAGCGGACCATGAGAAAGTAGACTTCGGGTCGTGTGGCGATCTCCTTTAAATGCTTAGGAATACGGTAACTTAGGGATACACTAGGTAAGGATGAAGTGTTTCAAATTGTGTAGCACGTACTTTGTACAACTCGATGAAGTCTTCTTTGTGAATCTTGCCTCGTTCCATGCTGTCCAGCGCGCATCCGGCCTCCTGAAAGGCGAAGGGATAGCTGCGTTAGGAAATCGATAAGTATCGATTGACGGGAGTGTAGCGATTTACGTAGGTAACTGATGTTAACGACGAGGACTTACGTTTTTTCCTAGACTTTTCCTTACGCGTTTCAGTACCTTAACTAGCTGCACAGTTATGATTTATTCTACGGCACGGTCAAATGGCCATGGTCCTGGACCACCTATAGGATATAGTATGCTGGAATGACCTATTCGAATAGTCGTTCAAATGATTTTTATAAGAAAAATGCGATTTTTTGAATATTCGATTTTGGGTATTCTAGAAATCGCATTTTCGAATGTGTTCAGTTTTGAATCGAGTTTGTGGAGTGCTTCGAATTCAGATATTCAAAAAAGCATATTTTCGAATGTATTCGAATTCGAATTTTGTAAGCATTCGAAACCATTCCAATATTCGAAAAGAATTCGAGAGTACAACTGTACTAGGCAGTACGTGATTTGGCAGTGCTTTCTCCAAATTCCGAAAAAGCCCCACTCCCTTCTAATCCATTTTCTCAACGTACCTAATCCCTGGGCGATCATATTCTGGCGATTCTTATGGATTAGTTGACATGCGACACCCGAGCTCAAATTTCTCTGGGCCAGGCTATTTCAGGCATATTCCCACACCTAAGCTTCTCCACTCACCTTGACCTTGTTCTTGATCCTAGCAACGGACAGCGTCCTGTTCATCTGGCGGATCAGCCGAACGGCGGTGTTCTCGTCGATGTAGCCTTTGCCATCGGGATCCTCCTCGTCAAATACACTGCCTAACCACCTGGAAGGAGCTCTTCGTCGAATGTTCAGATCAGATTCTAAGCAGGCCGCTCAGCTTACCGCTCTCGTAACGTGGCAAAGGCGATCTTCGTCGGCTTACAGTCATCTGGAACAGAAAGCTATTGGGCTTGGCGTAATCGTCGAGTTCGATCCAGTGTCAAAGTTCCTTAGGCTGTTTCGTTCGGGTTAGACAGCACACTGGCTTTCACAGTGGTCCGGAATGGCGCGTGGTAGCGCAGTCAGAAGAGGCGCCGGCTAGCGCGTGCACCTGTCTCCTGGTCCTGGTTGGGAGTTCCCGCCCAGACCAACTAAGCCTTCCATCCCTGCACGGTTGTTGAACTGGTACCAGACTTGACTAGGAAAGGGAAAATACTGCCTTTTCCAGCACAACAAATTGTAAATAAGTACGCACTCACATTGCCTTAACGACATCCCGTAGAAATTGATTGCGTGGCACACTCCTCTGAGGAGTTGAATAACATTGTGATTCACCCTTATTCACAGGGAATACAAGGAATAAGGTGGGAAGATCGGTTTTAATCAGTCTCAGTTTGCGAAGTGCTAAGCATTCCAGCTTTAAGGGATCTCGTGAAGGCAATCTGAGAGTATTTGATCTGTAAAATGACTTGCGCTGAACGATCTACGGACAAGTCAGTACTTCCCCCTCCCAGCGTATGAAAGTTCGGTTCTTGTTTGCAGCCGATGCAAATCGAATCGAAGTTCGACTCATGCACAGGACAACTATGCCTTCAATTCCTTCGTGGTCAGCAGACTAATATCATGGTTGACTGGGAAGAGAACGGGCACAAGGCGAAGAAAAAAGCGAAAGCATTCAACGCTTACACAATACGTCGGGAAAGTAGAATGCGTGGCGTATCCCAATACCGATTTGATTACTGCTGATCTTACGACAACTCCGCCGTTGCCGGTGCCAAGCCAGGATGAGAAAGGAAGAGGGTTGGACGACGGGCTAGCAACCCGTCTCCGTAAAATCTTTTTTAGCTACAGAAACGATGAAAACTTCTGTTGAAACTGAAACTGAAATGCCGGATGCTAGCTCTATGACGGTTTCCCCGATTCTAGCGGCGGTTTTTTCACCTAAAACACCAACTCGTTTTGGTACTTGAAATGTTCGCACTCTGTTTCAAATAGGAAGACTCGCTCAGCTGCTGCGGGAATTCGACGGCTACCGCCTTGATATACTCGGAGTTAGCGAGATGCGATGGACTGGGAATGATCGAATCGTCAGCTCTGGGAAGTCCATAATATTCTCGGGCGGCTCGTTACACACAAATGGAGTGGGATTCGTACTGAGACAACGTGCCAATAATGCTCTCGTCAGTTGGAAACCAGTCAATGACCGGATCATAAGTGCACGCTTCCGGACAAAGCGCATCAGAGTCACGGTGATGCAGGTGCACCAACTGAAGGCTCTGAGGATGCGAAAAAGGACGAATTCTACGAATGCGTACAGCAAACGATAGACGAGACGCCTCGACGCGATTTGAAGATTATAATGGGTGACTTCAACGGCAAACTAGGGGGTGATCAGGCAGGGCTGGAAAAAGTTGTAGGACCGTTTACGTCAGCTAGCGATACAAATGAAAATGGAAGCCGACTCATCACCTTTTGCAGCTACAACAATCTCTGCATTGGCAACACTTATTTCCAACACCGTCGGATACACAAAGCTACCTGGTCGTCGCCGGATGGAGGAACGGTAAACGAGATTGACTTCGTTTGTATCAGCAACAGGTGGAGAACATCATTACTAGATACACGAGCATGTCGCGGCGCAGGTGCAGGATCCGATCATTACTTGGTTAGAGCAAGCCTGAGACTGAAACTCAAGCAACAGAAACGACATTGCATTGCGCGTCCCTTTGATATAACTCGCCAAAAATTCCCGTCGTCTCGACAAACTTCTCCATTAAGCTGCAAACCGATTCCGCTTGCTAGAAGAGTTCGACAACTGCAAAGAGGCTGAAGAGCAATGGAATATCATAAAGGAAGCTACCCGTGCATGTGCTGAAGAAAACATCGGATCTCAGGCTTGCTCTAACCAAGTAGTGATCGGACATCTAACGATCCGATCACTACTTGGTTAGAGCAAGCCTGAGACTGAAACTCAAGCAACAGAAACGACATTGCATTGTGCGTCCCTTTGACATAGCTCGACTAAAAGATCCCGTCGTCTCGACAAACTTCTCCATTAAGCTGCAAAACCGATTCCGCTTGCTAAAAGAGTTCGTCAACTGCACAGAGGCAATGGAATATCATAAAGGAAGCTACTCGTGCATGTGCTGAAGAAAACATCGGGAGGAGGAGAGGCACTGTAAAGAACAGTGGATAAGGCACGAAACGTGGGATCTAATAGACGAGCGGAAACGTACGAAGCAACAAAAGGACCGATCTAACTTGAGCGATGAGGTTAAATGAGAATATTGCCGGAAGTACGCTGAGCTCGATCGGTTAGTCAAACGATCATGTCGAGCCGACAAAAAGAATTAGCTGACGCAAAAAGGTGTAGAAGCACAAAACACTGCCGAACGTGGTGACTCGAAAACGCTCTACAGAATTGTCAGAGATCTAACAGGAGCACACAGCAGCTCAAACACACCGATAAAGGATCGAGGCGGCAAGTTGCTCGTCACGGACGAAGAACAGATCGAGAGATGGGTTGCGCACTTCAAAGAAGTCCTGAACCTGCCGGAACCTAGTGAAACATATGACTTTCGTAATGAGGAAGAGGAGAGCGTTCTTGAAGTTTACAAGGGCGACATAACATTGGAGGAGACGGATAGAGCAATCAAAAGTCTGAAAGGTGGTCAAGCGCCGGGTGTCGATGAAATCTCCGCAGAACTTCTCAAGGCAGGAGGCAGAGCAATAACCACTACATTAACGAGGCTATTTAACACATGCTGGCAGCGTTTAGAAGTTCCGGAAGACTGGAAGAGAGGAGTCATCGTCAAAATACCCAAAAAAGGTGACTTATCAGAATGTGGAAACTGGCGAGGAGTTACACTGCCTTCTATACCCGGCAAGGTGTTCTGCTTAATTCTACTACATCGACTACGAGCCGCGATAGATGAGAGACTTCGTGAAGAACAATGTGGATTCCGAGGTGCTAGGTCATGCATCGAACAGATATTTACCCTACGGAATGTCATCGAGCAATGCATGGAATTTCGGAAGCAACTTCTTATCAATTTCGTGGATTTCCGGAAGGCCTTTGATAGTATACACCGTGAATCGCTATGGCCAATTCTTAGGATTTACGGTATACTCCAGCCTTTTGTGGAAATCTTCAAGAAGCTGTACAAGAATTCCTCCTGTTGTGTCAGAATTAATGCAGTGCACACGACATTCTTCGAAGTTGTTACCGGAGTAAGATAAGGATGTGTACTCTCCCCCCCCCTCTGTTCAATGTTGCTCTGGACTTCATTATGAGAAAATCAATGAAAGGTGATGAAACGGGTATCAAATGGAGCAGGACACAACGCTTAGCAGACCTCGATTTCGCAGACGATGTAGCCATCATAGCCGAGAACAACGATTTACTGCAGCAGGTGACTACAAACCTCGCAGAACGAAGCCAAGAAAATTGGACCACGATTAATCCCGGACAAATCGAAAGTGATGATCATAGGGAGAACAGATATGAACGTAGATATCAACGACGAGACATCACAGCTTGAAACTGTCTAGAAGTTCACATATCTTGGAAGTACCGTGTTATGCGACGGGAATGCGGAATCAGAAATACTAACAAGGATTGTGGAGGCTGAATCTGTGTTTCGAAAGCTTGGTCCAATGTGGAGCTTACCGTCAATCGCGTCAAAGATAAAGCTGCGGCTTTACCACTCAATTGTAGTCCCGATTGTTGCCTACGCGAGTGAAACATGGGCCATGTCTAAGAAGTGCGTCAAAAAGCTAAACGCCTTCCACCAGAGATGTCTTCGACGGATATTGAAAGTGCGATATACAGACCGTGTGACTAACTGTGAATTCCTAAACCGGAGCGGTTCAAGTAGTCTTTCTGCATTAATCGCACAAACACGTCTACGCCCCACAGGACACGTGATGCGAATGCCCGAGTACCGATTTCCTCGAGTAGCCATGTATTGGATTCCTGAAGATGGTAGCAGAGCGCGCGGTCATCCGAGAAACACATGGAGGCGAACATTCGAAAAGGACCTTAAGGCCCCCACAGAGTTCTGCGGCAGCGCCGCGGCCCTAAGCTTAACCATAGGGCAGAGACGCAGAGCTCGCCGCCGGCGGCGTCCCTGCCCTATCCTTAACCATTGCGGCGAGCCGCGTTGCCGCAGAACTCTGTGGGGGCCTTTAAACTATTAAATATTTCCAGAGACGAAGGTGAAGAGTTAGCACAAGCCAGATATCAACGGAGAAGTCTCGTCGCCCGATATGCCCAACGGCATGGGAGGAACTAAGTCTAAGTAAGATCTTACGACAGATTTTGCGGCCAGTTACACACTTGGATTAGGCTCTAACTCGGTTGCTGGCGCCTTTTTCTAAAAACGTCTTCGTATTGGACTTCAACTGATGGTGAGGTAAGCTCAGCAGAAGTACTGTGGAATAACCCCTGACCATGTTCAAGTAATCGACGACGAGCTGTACAATACCGGCCGTATCTTTTGGTCTTAGGACGGAAAAGCGAAAAAAAGCCTTTTCCACTGCCTTTAGACAGCGTTCTTGTTTTCGAAAATAGATCTGGTATCTAGAATCAGCATCGAACGAGCTACTCGATGAAGAGAAAAGCGCTCAGTATATGTTGAAAATGTTGATTCGGTGACCATATTGGTCGGTGCGGGGGACCCCTCCCTCACGGGATATAGTTAAACCCAAAGGTCACATTCTGAATATAGCTAATCGAATCAACATTTTAAACATTTACAGGGGTTTTTGTTTTCATGGGATAGATCATTCGATGCCGATCCCAAATATCTTATTTATTTTTTTTGAAGCAAACAGTTTGAGCAGCGCTATCAAAAACCGGAGGAAGGGAGGCGTTTTTGCGCTTTTTTCGCCCAAACACCAAAAGATACGGTATATAGCATCGTGGTAGCTGGATCAGTCCCTTCACTTACTCTTTATGATAACGATGATAAAATTGAAACTGAACCATTTAATAGGAACTACACACTGAACTGGCCTAGAAGAGGACCCTTCTTCAGTGGAAATGTCTACCGGAGATAGGCTGCTATATTCGTGTTTGTGTCCGCTTTCTAACAGCGTCCCCTCCAACAAGGGTAGATCCTGCTAACGTGCGCTTTTATCGCTTAAAGACGCACTGTTATACGGTTAAAAAAGCTGTCACGGGTCGGACTCATCAACGACTTACATAGCTTTAACCGAGAATTAACAGCAGAAAACTCGATAACGCGGCTTATCGCTCACCACTTCGCTTGATAAGCCGCACTACCAGGGATTTCGGCTGTAATTTTCTCCGTTAAATTGCTGTAAGTCGTTGATGAATCCGGCCCCAGGTGAAATTGAACTATGGCGGTAGATGAACTGAAGCTCACATTTGGTCGAGGTGAGCGCCATGAGGCCGGTGACCCAAATGTTGGCATCGTCGGCACAGCTGGCGACGAGATCCAATGTCTCATAGTCGTCACCGTAGATGACCGAGAACAGGCACTCGTCCTGGAAACGTAGGATTTTCTGGGAAACAGTTAAGGTCGCTCTTCTCCCACCGTCAGCCGAAAAACTAAATTTGTGATGCGACGTGGTCGTGTCTCGGTCTGTCTTCTATTATAACTCTCCATTTAGGCGGCAGCGTTTACCTGGAGGTCAGCAAAGTTCGAGTCGCTCTGTCGTAGCTGTTCAGTGTTCTTGCCGAGGCGAATCTCTCGAATGTTATCGATGGCTACTGAAAGTTAGAAATTCCAGCAGACCAGTCGCAGTCTACATATTCTGCAGTTATCAGTATTTTGCTACTAGTCGCCAGTGTGGCCTAAATGCTGAAGCGGGACCCGGGAGCCTACCGCAACCAATCAGAGCACCGACCGAACAAGCGCTAACCAATCAAGGCACCGAATGCATATGCCTGCTCGAGGCGGTTGGATTGATTCCTCGTATCCCCCTCTCCATGTAATCCGCATTAACAGGTGGTACATTTATGAACTACACTAACAATGTATATAATATTGCATCCTCGGTCTTCAAAAAACCTATTTTAATGTTCCAGCTGGCACATTGGGTTAAGTGGTCAATGTGTTCTATTTGAGGAGGCGACCAAGCCGAGCACTCATCTACACGCCACTTCTGAGTGTCACCTATTCGATACGATTGAAACCCATTCTGATTGGCTGACGCGTTTCCGCCTCTCCATGCTGGCCACACTGTCGAACAGTTGCAATACATCGAAGAATTCACTCACTTCTGGCCTTGTGAGGCTTTTTGTTCGTGGGAGTCCAACGTATGTGAGACAAATCGGCGTCCAAACTGTAATGCTGTATGTTGTTATAGGATGTTTTTTGCGATGAAAAATCTATTCCTGTAATGTAATGCTATACTTCAGGGCAAGTTTATAAAAAAACTAGGTCTTTAAATTAATTAAGAGTTGGTAAAATTAGGTGTCAAATTTAAAGTAAATAATTAGAAATAAATTTAATCCGACCAGAATTTTGTTTCTGCAACATCGCATGAACTTTTAGAAACCGCATACCACACTACTGATGAGATAGTACAAGAGCAGAAGAGGATGCAGACAACAACGTGACAAAAGGAATGTTGAAGAGTGCGAGAGCGCAGACAACGAAAGGGTGCGCCAGAGCAGGAGAGCCGGATTATAACACGAAAACGAAAGACTACGTGTAGCGGGAGAGCGCTAGCGGTAATATTGACGAGAGAGTGCGAGACGTAAGAGATCGCAGGGAGACCTTCTGAGAGAGTACGGTCAACACTACAGTTGACTATAGAGTACTAAGAAGAACGAGACGGTAGAAATGTCATGGGCGAGGGAGTACGAGAAAGTAGAGAATGCTGTGAACGAGACAGCATTTGACATCACGGTAGTGCAGACAGCGTGAAAATCGGAAGAGAACAGTGAGAGGAGACATCGGTGAAATAGTGCTGGAATACATGAGTGAGCAGACATGTTGAGAAAATACGAGAAAACACGAAGGTGCGCGAGATACACAGAGAAAGAGGGGCGAGAGATACAGAAAACCACCCAGGGAAAGTGACGCGAAGACAGAGAAAAAGAAAAAAGTGACACGAGGAGAGTGAAAAAGAAAAGAGTTGGAGAAATGCCAAGGAAAATAGTAAAAGAGAGACATATTGTTGAATATCATCTATCATATGAGTGTACTGCTTGTCTTCCCATCATTGAAAATCACGTTTGTAATCACATTTTGAAATTCTAACCAAGCAGCGACGAGTTCAGAAAATCAAAAAATTCAATTTTTCCATGCGCTCACCTAAAAAACCGCCGGAAGTGTCGCGTTGGACCGCGGAGCTTCACGAATTCGCTGCCGGTTTGCATGTAGTGCCAGCAGTCAGACACTGAAATCAAGGGCTCTGTTCTACCTATCGATTGCCATTGATTTTTCATTTATCACCACCGCTTCAGCAGAATGTCACTTTTACACAGTAAATCAACTCATTCTTTGTTTGGACCTCAAAAATCAGGAATTTAGCACTCTTCTCTCCTGGATGACGTACATGAGACCACTGCCTAATTGGATGAGCATAGGACGATTTTAAGGATTTTTCTTATGATTTAATGTGCCTCGGTACAAGAAATAATCCTTTTCAGTTTTTTGTATAACGATTCTTTGAAAAACCAAAATATCTATACGCTCACCATTTCTGAGAGAAGCAAGAAGATGCAACTAATTTAGCTAAGGCGCTTAATCGATGTCGATCGTTTGCACACGGAAATACTTCGCTTACCATTGGAGATTTTCTTGTCGTTGTTCTTCGACGAGAACGAGACCGTCTTCCTGCCGGGTGACTTTTGCCGGTTCACATGCTTGATCAGCGACGAGCGCAGAGCCTTTCTAAATTCAGGACAATACATTGTTCTCTATGTACTGGTTTCACTAGGGTTTGAAAAAGGTCGAAAATTGTTAATTCAAAAACTTGACGTCATCCTATGCATGGTTTGTCAACAAAAAGCTATGATCCCACTAGAAAACAGCAAGTCTTCCATTCTCTCGGAGAATTATAATACTACCAGACTTGTCTGGCTACGATAGAGCACTTAAAGCACGACTTCCCCATCGGCTAGCAATCGCAGGCCAAAGACACATTCAGATTGCCTCCACGACATCTCATAGAAGTAGAATGCACGACGCATACCAAAACGAATTGAATAACGCGGACCATCTATCCTTACTATTCAATGTGGTCAGGTCTCGGAGACTGGATGAGTTGTCTGCTTGACCAATTTGTAAGTACACATGCTGTACATAGTTCACACAGAGCACCTTTAAACTACTTGCCTTTTGTCATAAATAAAGGATAAAGGACGGCGTTATTCAATCCCTTCTGGGATGCGCCACGCATTCTACTTCTACAGGATGTCGTGAAAGCGTGTTGAATGCGTATTTGGCCACACAATGACTTGCGGCGGTGGCTACCCGATGAACAAGTCAGCGCTCTATCCTTCCCAGACAAGTCTGGTACCAATTCACCGACCTCGGAGGGATGGAAGGCTTTGTCGGTCTGAGCGGGAAATCCGAACCAAGAACCTGGTATCGGGTGCACAGTCGGCGCCTACTCCGACTGCGCTACACGCGCCCTGTCATAAATAAGATGAGGAAACTACTGACCAAGTGAACGAACCGGGATGGGCATATTATATCTACCACTATATAATTGAGTTAGCTCCCTGCCCTGTAGATGATGAGGCGTATCTCACTCAGGTTGGAAACCTGGCTGTGATACGCCTCGTGGAAACACCCGCAATCTCATGGAACCCCTTGCGACGCCTCCGCGTACCTCGCGCGAGCAACGTCTGCCGTTCAACATGGGATGTTTTTACAGCAGAGGACGCGTAGCCTCCTACTGTTTGATACAACGGCATCTGCGCGCGTTTCTGAGTGCCTGAATCCAGAAGACGGGTCCCCTTCGTCGCACCGCAACCTTCTGGAGTCAGAAGAGGAGACACCGTCGTCCTGCGACGATGGATCGCACTCAGAATTGAGCATGAGGTGCTGCTGCAGCATAGGAAGCGCAGCCTCCTCGTGCTTGACACAACAGCGTCTGCGCCCGTTTCTGAGTCCCTAAATCCAGAAGGCGGGTACCCTTCGTCGCACCACAACCGTCTGGAGTCAGAAGATCGAAAAGAAAGGAAGCAGAGGTCACATCGTCGTCGTACCACGACCGGCCGCATGCAGAACTCAGCATTATCCCGTGTTGAACGGAAAACTTTACCCGCGCCAGGTACGCCTCTGCGTACCTCGCGCGGGCAATGTTTGTCGTTCAACATGGGATGTTGTTGCAGCAGAGGAAGCGCAGCCTCCTCCTGCTCTACACAGCGGCAACTGCGAGCCTTTCTGAGCGCCTGGATATAGAAGATAGGTCATTCGTCGCTCTACAAGTTTCTGCAAGAGGTGATACCGACGTCGTGTGACGAGCGGGCGCTCGGAAAACAAGGAAGTGGGCCAGGAGTTGGCACCAGGGAGGGGGGGGGGGGGGAGGGGAAGACCAGTAGAGGTGGACCAGCAATTAGATCCAGTAAGAAGAAACGAGTTAGTGGAACCTGGTGTCCGGATTTGGAAGGGTGTCAACGACATCCGGTGACCCAAGCTGTTTAGAATGAGAACGGTTTCGGAGGAGCAACCTGAGGGCAGAAGTACTGCGCAGCACAAACCAATGGCGTTACTGGACGGTATACATTGGATCCGACCGAAAATCTTCGAATAATTGGATGATTCGGATAACGCTATTTTGGCGGACCCCAGGTTTTTGGATGATTCGGATAACCGCGACTTTGCGTACCCGGATTTTAGGATGAATCGGATCGGGTTACCCGAATCGGATATCCGAAAATGATTTTTATTAAATGCATTGAATTCGACCAAATCTCCGGATTAATGAATGATTCGGATAACGCTATTTTGACGGACCCCAGATTTTTGCACGATTTGAAAAATGACAATTTCGGGGACTCCGGTTTTTTGAATTATTCGGATACGGGCAATTTCGCGGACCTTGGATTTTTGAATTACTCGAATCGTATATCCGAAAATGATTCATTCGGATCCAATATATGTATACTGGACGGTCCGGAGAGGGTGCCTATGATGAACGCACGGAAGTGGTGAACGGCTTGATGCCAACAAAGTACGCAGCAAATCCTAGATGTTAGCGTATTTCAAGATTTACAAAAAAATTCCCTAGACCAGTGATGTTGCAAAGTCGCGCGAAGCGCGCAAGTGCGAGACACGCCGTTAGGCGTGTCGGAGCACTTGTAATATAATAATTCAGAACTGACTTGTGTCGGTGGGCGGAGTTATGGGGATTAGTGAGTGGGGCCATGGAAGCTTTTGACAGTTCCTTCGTGAAGTTCCCAAAAAT
The DNA here is from genome assembly GCA_947359475.1 of Heligmosomoides polygyrus bakeri. Classification (NCBI taxonomy): domain Eukaryota; kingdom Metazoa; phylum Nematoda; class Chromadorea; order Rhabditida; family Heligmosomidae; genus Heligmosomoides; species Heligmosomoides polygyrus. The sequence continues at coordinate 92,965,552 of OX375867.1, read as the reverse complement.
TCTTGATAAGCGATTCAATTCATTTTCGTTAAGCCTATGGTGGCTGATATCGAGGTAGTAAGTTTCTACAACGATGTTTTTATTTATTTATTCTGGGTGTGACGATAACTACATCACATATTCAACAAAAAAAAAACAGTAACATAACGAAAAACAAAATAAGTACCCAATAAAACAGTGGACTCTAATGTCCAGAACAAACACCAAGGTAAGAATTTTCATTTTAAAATAACGGGCAGCGCAACAGGAAACAACTGCAGCAAATGTGTGAACCCCTCCTCTGATGTGAGAAGACAAGACCAAACAAGGAAGAGTTCCCAACTCAGGATGTGCTTTTGCGATGCTATTTTGGCAGGATGTAGTGCACTATGAGCGGAGTCCAGAACTACAGCCAGTTTTTGCTGAACGCTTTTTTGAAGACCTGAAAAAGAGGTCTGAAAACATGCGTGCAAACCCCTACGAACTCCTTAAGGTGCGGCTTGGCGGCGCATTTGGTAGAAGGGACGCCTCATACAGAACACACCGGAGGGGTTTTAAGTTCGAGTCCGCGTACTGCCGAAATTTTTGCACATATTAGTTTGCTATTGTTACGCTTTCTCAAGATCACAGAAGACAACTTTAGATTATCAATGCGTACAATAAACCAAGGTTGTCTACTTGCGTCTTCATATGTGCTAATTTTTCAACGATGCATATCTGCATCACCACTACAATACCGCTCGCGCCGCACGGTCAAAAGTGGGCGAAAAAACGCAAAAATAGCGTCGCAAAGCGTCACATGCTCATAACTCCTTCAGTTTTAGGTTTCTTGAACAAAGGATTGGCACTATTCGAATCGTCTGTTCGAGATCTACACAAGCGTGTATGAACTTTACCGGAACTCCCATCTTTTCGCCGTGGGTGGTCCAAAATTGACTGGAGCGGGCTTTTGCGATTATAGCAGATTATTTCCCAGTACATGCGTGCTTTCTGACTATCTCAAGCATGGCGTACGTTGCCAGTACTCTGTCATGCCAGGAATGCCCCGAGAGTGCGCCGTGCACAATGCAGACGGAATCGAACCTATCAATCGAGTGTGCGAGCGCATGTCCACTGCGCTTCTATCTTCTCTTACTGGGAAATGCGAAATCCTCGAGACTATTTCGAACCGTTTGGAGAATGTTATCAGAAATTTCCAACCAACCCACTCAGGATTAGCTCCAATCTGTCCAGCGAAACTTTGGTGTGAGCCGTGTACAATGCGTATAGAAAAGAACCTTTCAATCGAGGGGGGACAGCTTGTAGACTGAGCGTTTGGGGAGTTTTATCAGAAATTTGCAGCCGCCCTAGTCAGGAGTTGCTCTAAGGCTGTCCAGCTAGCCTTTGGAGTGCCCCGTGAACAATGTATACAGATTCGAACCTTTCAATCGAGGGGCGCGACAGTTTGTAGACAGCGTTTGGGGAGTTTTATCAGAAATTTCTTGCCGCCCTACTCAGGAGTTTCTCTAAGGCTGTCCAGATAGCCTTTGGAGTGCGCCGTACAGAATCAAACCTTTCAATCGAAGTGGGGCGAACGCTCGCAAATGGCACGCGCGGGCGTGTTCGGAGCGCAATAGCTCTGTAAAGTTAGTCGAGCAGTCTGTTAGTGCGCCTAAGCAGAATGGTTTAGCATTGGAGGGGCAATGTTATAGGGGTGCGAAAATGCAGGTGAGGCTTGTGTGAAGCATTTTTTCCGATTTCGGTGGAACACTGCGAGAAGACGCGGCGAGCTGACGAGCTTAAAATGCGTTCGCGAACAGAGCGCTTAAGGTACTTTACGATGACGTGCTCATAGCTCCTCAGCTGCCTAAACTGCCTTAGCATCAACTGCCGTTTTAGAGCTGCAAAGGCTAGCGGTTAGAGTTTCTTGCGCTCCTACTCGCCCAGATTTGAGTCTTCGACACTCGCAGTGGCACCGTTCCGTTCAGCATGAAAAGCGCTATGGAACGGTATCAATTACGACCGATTTTGGCAACATCGATTTTTTGACAATATCCCATCGAGGACATGGGCGCCCTAGGTCGAGCTGCGCTGATGATGACGTCATCGAAAACCGATATTTTCGAAATTGGCCAAATTTCCTCATGCAAACTTTGTGCAAAATCGTCTAGGGGTTATTTCGGGCGCTGATTACGAATCCGTCGTCCGTTTTTGAAAATTCCGCCGACTTCGGTAGGTTTTGGATTTTCTTCTGGATAATTGATGGTTAACAATACCAACAACGACCGATATGACGCTCTTCGTGTCCCTCGAGCGAGGAGGATCCATCGGACCACTCTGGCACGCGACAGGGACGAATGGAGACGCTGCTGGCGCCCGCTCGAGCAAGTCGATGATCAACGGGACGACAGGTGATACAGGTGAATTGATGGTGAGAGTGGGGCGCAGTCGGAGGAGGCGCGACTGTCGCGTGCACCCGATACCAGGTTCCTGGATCGGATTTCCCGCCCAGGCCAACCAAGCCTTCCATCCCTCCGGGGTCGATGAATTGGTACCAGACTTCTCTGGATGTTGCGTGTGGATGTTGCGTTCGATCAAACAGCGCCAATAGTGTAATAGTGTGGAGCATTCCCACCCGGTCAGCAGGAGGTGCGAGTTCGAGTCCTGTCTGGGGCTAGAGTTTTGATCGCAACAAAACATCGTTATGAGAGCTTACAAATTCTATAACATCAGCGACCGTGAGATAAAACTTCAAGGACAGCACAGGTTCATAAGAGCTGCTGGGAAACAGCAGCGCTGCAGGTTCCCTCCTGTCTTCAACCCGTGGAGTTCGTCGCTTGGAAGATGATGACGGCCCCTGGCTCGATCAGTTGGTTCGCGTCGTCGTTTTTGGCACTTTAGCTCTCAAATTGAATTACGCGCCCATCTCGTCACGCGACACATGCATAGTGTCGACAACGACTTCTTCTGGGTCCGCTGGGTACTTAGCGTAGGTCAGAGGTCAAGTTTTTTGGAAGCTGAAGAATCTCCGCAGAGAAACAGCATCCCTTACGTGGTACCGTCGCCTGATTTGATTTACTGGATGACTTATACGTTTGCGAAAAAAAAAAACTGCTGTTGCTAGTTGAGTGGTCATAAACAAGTAATTCTGATTAAAGAATAAAAAGAAATTGAAAAGGAAAAAACAGAAAAAGAAACTATCATCTCTCAATCACAGCAAAGCTCTACGACTCTCGTCAGTTTAAAGTGCGGAAATGCGAAAATGCTTTCCGACTTTCCTGTTGTGATCGCGCTCCCATCCAACGTACGCGACGTTTACTTAGTTAGTAGTACAAACGCCATTTACGTGAGCTTTTCAGTTCAAAAATGTGCGCCTTTTACGCGTTAACTCTTCTAAACTATTATTTTCAATTAAACTCTCGGCCTTTAAAATTTGGGAAAACAAAAAACAAAAAAGAAAGAAAACGAAGATGAAAGCGAATCTAGAAACTGGGTAGCATCGTTGTTTTTAAATTGACAAATAACTTTTATGGCTCAAAGAAACTTAAAAATAATAAGGTGCGCAGATGGTCATAAATTACGCTATCAAGAGCAATTATTCGTGGTTTATCGATCAATCGTACCTTGGATACCACGACCGTATCTTCAACACCGGGAAACAACATTTTGTGGATACACGATTTTTCCAAAGATCGTGGCGTAATTCACGGCTTCAAATTGCCACAAAATTTCGGAGATTGCTTCAGAAAGGAAACTTTTCTCGAGCGGAATATAAGGCGGTGACAAAACGATCTAGGTTTTCTAGGAGTTCTAAGAAAGTTCTAAGAAGTTATTTCATGGGCAAAGTTTGGAGTTTCAATATATTCGTGTTCTGGTTCTGGTAAAACATTGGTTTGTTTTGGTGTGTGTGTGGCACATAATACAGCTTGTTCGGTAAATTTCTTACGATTTTTTTCGTCTCCTCAAATTTAGCCCACTATATGTTATTTTTAACAATATATGCCATTTTCACGTCGAATTGAACACTTTTGAAATCAAATCGAAGACTTTTCAAGTCAAATTGGACACTCTTCTAAGCTAGTCTAACAAGACCTATGAAAGTCCTGTGAAATCAAAGCGAACTCTTCTAAATCGAAGTTCAGACAGCTTAAACTACAGTCTCAATATGGCGGTTAGAGTAATTTTTTTTGTTCAAGGAAAATTTGATATGACTTTGTTTGAAATTTTGAAGTGCCCAATAAGTGTAATAATTTCATAGAAATTTTATTTTTAAAGGAGCAAAATTTTATTAAAATTTGTTTCAAAGCACAGCAAAAAGCCACCATGGTAACGCGTTAAAAGATCAGACCGCGCCATGCACTCGAAAAGTTCTCCGCAACTTTTATTTGATTGATGGTGTGAATGCTGTTTACGTGAAGCATTTAAATGTGGATATGTGTGTTCTTTACATTTTGTTGTATCATTAGCAAGCGTGCAATTCCATGCAAACAGAAATTTCCCTATCAATCAAACAAAATCGCTACGGCTTGGATGAGGACATGGCGCAATTTCGTTTTCGAACTGAAAATTGACTGCTTTGCTTCTCTTAAAACAAGCTTCGTACCATTATTTTTCCTCGACAAATGAGAACTTTATAAAATTTCAGACATTGTGTTCACTTAATTGGTGGGTGAATTAAAACTCCAAAAGGATCTTATGCAAAAATTTCCTTTAACAAAAACAATTTCCTTTTTCCTTTTTGAGGGTCTCTAGTTTAATGTAGAAAAAAAGCTCATTTCAATTTGGAACAGTTCGTTTCGATTTCAAAGTCTTAGGCTAGCTTAGAAGAGTGTTCAGCTTGATTTGAAAACTGTCCAATTCGATTTCAAAATGGTTATAAATCACTTCCATTGTGAACTTTTCGCTCTTCATTTTGAATTCAACATAAAGCCGAAATAGACGCTCTATAAGAAATACAAAATATTCTTTTGATTTTAAAAATTCGCACGAAAAACTCCCATGAAAATTGTCATATGGAGAAATGTCCACGTTTTTTCTTGAATGAGCCTCGAATTTCTATTCTTTCGGCCAAAACAGTTACACCGGTGTGTGCGTTCTGCAATGCCCGACACAATAAGTTTTCCCTTTGAAGATACTGCGCCGTGCACTCGTTCAGAACTCAACATTGTTTATTTGATTGATAGCGTGAATGTTGTTTACCTGATGTCACGCGGTGGATAGTTTTTGGGTTTTGGTTAATTGCACTTGGTTTTGCTGTATCTAGATTTGTGCTCGGGTAAAAAGCAATACCCTCTTCTTCCTCAGCTTTCGAATCACCTACACTGCATCCCAGAGAATGCGTAGCGCATCCCAAAAGGGATCGAGTAACGCCACCTTTATCCTTTTATCCTCATCATAAATATTAGGTTGTAACGAAATAAATGGCACTGAACCACTGTAAATTTAAACAGTTAATATCTCGGCTTGTAGGCAAGTTTATTAGTCGAAATAAAAACCTTCTGATTCTACACATCTTTGCCAACGTGACACAAGCTTTTTTATCCCAGTAGCATAAAAATCAGAAGTTCTGGAATTGACGAAATCTTCGAAGGCACTTTCGGCATCCTGTTGGTATTTGAATATTTTCCCTACCAAGAAGTCGCCAAGATGCTTGAAGAAATGGTAGTCTGTTGGGGAGAGGTCGGGAAGAAGCGGAGGATGTGGTAGAGTTTCAATGCTCAGCTCATTCAATTTCTGCAACGTCATTCGTGCTACATGGGGCGAGCATTGTCGTGCAGAAGGAGAACTCGCCTTCGGTTTACCAAGGCCGGCCGGATATCCTTCAGCTTTTTCATCATTTCTTCAATTTCAATGCAGTACTTCTCTGCCGTGATGGATTCACCGGGAGGGAGGAAGCTGTGGTGAATAATTCCCAGCGAACACCACCATACTGTCACCATTACTTTCTTTTGGTGCAATTCCGGCTTCGCAAAAACCTTGGGGCTCTCATCTGTCCACCCACTGTGCCGATCGTTGCCTGTTGTCGTACATTATCCACTTCTCGTCACAGGTTACGATGCGATCAAGGAATGGGTCCGTTTCGTTCCGTAGAAGCAGTGCGGACGAGATTTCATATCGTCGGTTTCTTTGCTCCTCAGACAGCTCGTGAGGCACCCATCTTTCCAGCTTTTTGGTCTTTCCAATTTCCTTCAGATGCCGGGCAGCTGTGTTGTGACTGACGCCAAGAACCTTCGCTATCTCCCTGGTACCTTTGTGTGGATCCTCCTCTACCACATCTCTCAGCTTGTCCTCATCAACATCACTATGCCTCCCACGACCTTTATGTTCTTCCAAGCTCTCATCTCCATTCCGGAACTTCTGATACCAACGATACGCCGTCCGAATTGTGGAACATCCTTGACCGAATGCGGCGTTGATCTTCTCGTCCGCCTCCTTAGCAGTAGTGCCCAGCTTGAATTCATACAAGTAAATGCCTCGGATTACCCTTTTGTCCATCTGCAAAAAAGTCAATAAAACTCTAAAGTTTTCCCACTTTTACATAGAAAATTTGGTACTCTCCGGTAGAGCAAAGTTTGCGCTTCTAAATGATATGCCACATGTTACGGTTTGTTCTTGATCAAACGCGTAAAGACGCGCCAAAAAATGGCGCGAGCCAGTGCCATTTAATTCGTTACAACCTAATAGCAATTATACACTACGTGTCGTACCAGATCCTGACCAAATTAGACGGTGTCCAGTTTGAAGTGAAAATGGTAGAGTTTACTGTGTCAAAAACATAATTGATACCGTAGCATAAAACGAAGGTTTAGCCAGACCGGACGAAAAATCTCATTCATTCTTCGGTTGCAAGACTTCAAGTAAATTGCATCTAATCCAGCAATAAGGTAAACTTGCAAAAGACAGGTTGAGTGCAAGGTGCTTTCTCTTCAGCCTGCAAACCAAACGATTTTCGCTTTCATGTTCTCCAAAGAAGCTGAGAACCTTAAGTGACCTTCCTCCAGAGAACTTTGCAGAGAGGACACTGAACGCCCTCTGTTATGGAATGTCGTTTTCAGCTTGCATTGGGCACTTTCACGATCAAAATGGATCAAGGTTTCAAGCAGCATAGGCTGTTTCATGCTAAAGTGGTCACGATTTGATACGCTGTAAAACATTTGGTTAAAAAAGCGTCTCTGAATTTTTTGAAAATTTAATTAATTATTAATTTTCTTTATTTTTATTATTGATTTTCTTTGAAAATTTTTCTTTAAAAACTCCATTCCAAAAAGTGAATAAACCCTGTTGTAAACAACAGCGGTGCTTGCTGCTTCTGAAAAAAAAAAATGTTGGCCTTTTCATAAAATCCTTATTCTTTCAGCTACAGTAGAGTGTCTAAGTCTGTTCTTAGGGTAGAAGAGTAGCAATTTTTTTTGGCGAAGCACTCGAAGAGATCGCGTTATCCACTCAGCCAGTACCACTAGATTGGTATTTATTTATTTCTTTATTTATTCACAGCGTCGTGGTAGCCACGCAGATAACAAAGAAACAAAATAAAGCATTAATAAGGCAACCGTGAGAACTAAGTAGGCACCAACAAATGAGAACGGTAACAGTTGTAGCAACGCAACGTTGGACAGCAATCAAGCGAGCGAATGCTCAGATAATCCTAAGAGATTCTCGTTTTGGGCTAGAAGTAAGTTGAACTCCCGCAAGCTTCTATATGTCAAGAATGCTGATCTGACTGTGCTCCTCGCCACCGGCACATATGTATAGCCGAAGCTTACCTCTTCTTGTTCTAGACAGATGGCCTCGGAAAAATATGCACGGGTTTATGTGCACCTTCTGGGTGAGAATCTTTAAAAGCATCTTGAGATCGAACGATTTCCTTCTACATTCGACTTTAATCCCAACATCCTGTTTCTTTCTCGGCCATTTGGGATTAGCGAGTAGTCTATGCCAAAGCATCTCATTAGTTGGAACACATTTGTTTAAGCCTGGAGCGGCTGATATAGAGGCTATATGTTGTTACAGGATGTTTTGTTACGATCAAAACTCTTGCGCCATCCCCGTATCACGGGTGGGTGCTGACGGACCTCGAGGATATCGCGGATGTTACGTGCGGTCAAACAGCGCCGGTGGTGTAAGGCGAACATCGCTGCCCGGAAAGCAGAAGATGCGGGTTCGAGTCCCGCCTGGCGCAAGAGTTCTGATCGTAACAAAACATCCTGTAACAACATATAGCCTCTATATCAGCCGCTCCAGGCTTAAACAAATGTGTTCCAGCATCTCATTAGTGTTTTGCGAGTGAAATTATTCTGAATTCTTTCGAGCATGTCAATGTCTTTCTTCTTAAGAGGGTTGGACAAGTTGTTCCGAATTCAGCTATCCGTCGCGCATATGTTTTATAAGCTCGTAGAAGCAGATCAGGATTATTGCTCTTCAAAACGTTGAAAAGGTTGTAGGTGCGAAAATTTGCCATTTTTACCAAAGATTTGTAATGAGCGTCAAAATTTAGATTTTGCGTATTAGAAATCCAAGATCGCGAACCTCGTCAACTACTCTAAGTGTTGAATTCTGTAGTTTGTAGTCAGGGACAGAGACCACATTTCGGCCATCAATTACTAAGCAGCAGGATTTCTCAGGTGCAAGTGGTAGTTTTCGCTCATCCGCCCAATTGGAAATGTAGTCGATCGCTGTTTGAACGCAGATAGTCTTGGATTCTTTGACTAATTTGTAAATCTTTAAATCATCTGCATACATTTTCATGTGACTCCAAACCTGGAAACTGCGTCTGGAAGTTCATATGTATAAATAAGGAGGAGGAGAGGAAAGAGAAGTCCGCCTTGTGGAACTCCAGTACACGCATTGAAAACGGAGGAAAATGCTCCCTCAACTTTAACCTGATATGTCCTTCCAGTAAGGAACTGCGCGTCCAATTAATTACCATAGGATGAATACCGACCATTCTCATTTTGAACAACAGTTGTGGTATCGGGACTTTATCGAAAGCTTTGGAGAAGTCGAAATATACCAAGTCAACTCGATTCTTACTTTCCATTCCTTCAGTCCAGTCATTGAGAGATGTAAGCATTGAGGTTTCAACAGATCTACAGATCTGGTAGAAATCCAAATTGGTTATCTGAGGTTATCTTATTGACTTCAAGATGCCTTAGAATATGTTTTTTAACGATTTTTTCAAACGTTCGGGCTAGAACTGATGTGATACTTATTGGGCGATAGTTACGAGGGTCGTAACTATGATATGATTGGTAACAAAGAAATATGTTTATGTGGAGCTTTACAACGAAGAAATGCGCATTTTTCTCGATTGCCCTTGCAAAGAATTACTGTACATGTTTTATAAATCCATGTAAATCGAATTTTTACCCTCGGTCATTAAAAAATAGTAGTGTGCTAGATGTGTGCAAGGCGCAATCTATTCGTGCGACGCGTTAGGAAGTGTATGTTTCCCTCACCTTAAAATTGACCTAAAAACACTCCTATAACTGGAAGAGTGGCGCGTGTGGCGCAGTCGGGGCAGGTGCCGGCTGTCACGTGCACCCGATACCAGGTTCTTGTTTCGGATTTCCCTCCCAGGTTAACTAAACCTTCCATCCCTTCGGGGTCGGCAAATTGGTACCAGACTTGTCTGTGAAGGAGAAAGCGCTGACTTGTTCATCGGCTGACCACTACAAGTCGATGTATGGCCAAATACGCTTTCCATTGGCCTCCACGACGTCATAGAAGTAGACTGCATGGCGCATCCAAAGAAGGGATTGAGTACGGCCGTGCTCTATCCTTTTTATCTTTTATAACTTTTGTAATTGACCACAGACCTCTTACAAATAAGTGTTGGTTCAAAATTCATAATTCGTTTTTCTATCGGACTGCGCGCTGGCTGCAAATGTTGCCCAATGATGTGCTGATGTCTCCTAGTCTCTCGATATTTAAAAGCAGACTGAAAACAATCAATATCCTTTCTTTATTGAATATCGAAGACTTTTAGATTTTTTAAAGGATTTCAGCACTTTTTACAGTCTCGATCGGCGTACTATACTGTGCGTTCAGTTTTTCTTGACCAAAAATTTACAGTTTTTCCTCCTTCTGAGCTGCCAGTTGGCTAATGCTGACTAGCCTACTCTTTCTCTGTTACACTGCTTTTTTGGCGAAAAATGAGGAAAGTTGTCTTGGTTTCATTTCCTAATATTTCTGAGTATTTAACAGAGCTACGATTCAGGCTGTGGCAGTCAGGCTGTGGCAGTGTTTGGTGTCAATGTATCTGAATTGCTCAGGGATGGCTGATGATTCTTATGACAGAACTTTTAAAGGCCTAGTACTGCAGATCTCTTTATCATTATAGCTTGATTGCCATGATTATACGCGTATTTATTTTTCTTCCGTTTTGACTCATGATGAACTGCTATATTTATAGTGTGCTATCGGCTAGACGATGATTGCTTTTCTGTCTTTAAGGGGTTGAGTTTTCCTCTTCATATGCTCTGTATTTCTTGTTGCCTACTCTCCGTGTTTTTGTTTTGTAGGGGCTGAGAGGATGATGGTGATACCGTCGGTGAATTAGCGTGTTGTGAGGTGCTAGGGTTGGGTTTGTTAACCACCTATTGGTCTTCATGTTTCACTACGTTTTCCCATCAGGCTCCTTGCCGTGATTCTAATACTATGGGGTCTGGAGCACCATCACTTTGGAATGGTTTATTTATTGCCAAATCTTCATGTGCCTCAGGATCACTATCATAATAATACTGCCAGTTTCTGACAGCTTGTTACATGCATCAGGCAAATGTGCTGTCTCTCATACAAATACAACTGGCCTTTGGCTAGTCATCTTCGTAGGCACTATATAGCACTTATTACTCAGTTGTTTCTCCTTATTGTGGTGCATAATGACACCGTAATATACCATGGGCAAGCTCGGCTGGCTTTTTGCAGTGATCATGTTACTTGGGGGTTGGCTGTCCTGCCCTTCTCTGGTTATTTTCTCCTTCATAGATGCGCAGGTTCATAGATGGTGGGCCTTTCCTCAATGTTCTCGATAGCTTTTTAGCGCTTTCGCTGATTGTAAGTTGAGTTCTGTGTTTTTTCCTATTCGTGTTCTTTCCGGGCAATTTTTTCGCGGTCTGTTCTCGATCATTGGTGGCACATCCCTATGGATGTATTAATAATAAATAAATAAATAAATAACTGGAAATGTAAGAATTTTCTGAAAGCCAAAGAAAAGGTTCACATCCTTGGTTCACCTATAATTTGTAACAGGCGAATTTAAATTTACAGAGAGAGTCGAAACATTTTTTGTGTTGAAATCTTATTTTGACAATCACTAATATGCGTTTAGTTTAAATTGAAAGGGAGCGTTTTTATTTGGAAGGTGCTCAATTAGAAATAAGCAGCTTCACGTGGGAATCCTGTAAAACTCGAAAGTGAAAGTCAATGTTCGCCACAGATGAATCCTTCAGTGGGATGCGCCACATATTCTACTTCTGTGGGATGTCATGATGGGAAGGCAGATTGAATGCGCATTGTCCTCTGCAGTGACTTGTTGAGGTCAGTATATGGACAGGTCAATGTTTTATTCATTCCAAACAAGTCTGGCACCAATTCATCGACCTCGGAGAGATGGAATGGTTTACCTGTCCGGGTTGCCCCGATCATCCAGTTGCTTTCTGGTGTACGCTAGAGTCGGCGCCTCCTCCGACTGCGCTACACCCAGACGTAAAAATAACGAATAAAAAATGAACTTGATCAGATGGCCGAGATGCATTTGTGTACGCCATGCTTTCTTTCAAATTTTTTGTATTTTACGAGAGTAAATTAAAACATCCGAAGATAACTGTTAGGGTTCTACTCAGTTTTGGATGAAATTAAAAATTCAATAAAAATCCCTTGAAAACTAGAAAAATCGCAACGGGCACATTCCCAAGCAAGGAGCTATTATACTATTAACTAATATATCACTGCTCTGCAAAATGGACTGTAGTGCTAGCAGCTCATATCCGGTTTAATTTCCTCCGGCGGCGTATCCCTGTGTAGTCTCGGCGTCTTCACTTTACGAGAGAAGAGCTTCCCTAGGTCAGCTCGGAGGATCTGGTGCCACAGCTATTATGAGGATCCCACGGAAACATCGAACAGTTGTGCGTGGCCCAAGCCACCCCGCCCGGCCATAAACGGATGTTTACCCCTCCTAGACCTGGTGTCATTCGCAGCGAATTCAATTTTTTGATTAAAAACGTTGGAAAGTTTCGTAAATAGCAGAATGACCCAGAGATTTGGGGACTTCCACACGAGACTGTAGTTCTCAAACCAGGATGTGAATAGGATCTTTCGCGCTAACGAGCTTCGCCATAACATTGGCCTGAACCTTGAGGTCCATGGAAAGCGGGCCAAGGGACGCCCGAAGCAACGTTGGCTAGACACGTTGCATCTGAACTTAAAGATAACTGGTGTGCACCCTGATCAAGCATTCGATCGGGAGAATTGGGGGCACCAGAAGAATGGATCCCGCCACCACGCGGGACAGGTGCCAATGAAAATGATGATGATGGTGATGTGAATAGGATTTTTCTTAGCGAAAATCACCTGTTCTTCAAAAAATTTCGTAATTTAGGCAGCCAAATTCTTGTGTGGATAATCATAGAAATAGAATGCGTGGCGCTTCCAAAAGAGAGATTAATAAAGGCGTCTCTTTTCCTTTACCCTTTATAAATCTTCCAACGAGCTCGTGCTTCCCTGCTGGAAATGTAAAATATATAAAAGCTACTTTTTATATAAAAGGCTAACAAAGTGAGAAAGCAAGAGTGTTTTCGTTCAAGACCGCGCGACAAAGTTGATTCCCCGTATTTCGCGTCAGTTCCACGACGTGTGATGTGTTCTTCCTTGTTTTCTCGTCAGAATCACCTCTTCGCTTTACGACGACGACAACAACAACATACATCCTCGACGTCGTTGGTGATTCTGACGGCGAAAAACTACCACCACACACGACACGACACATTCCTTGACGGAAGATGACGTCTGGACATGCGGACGAGTTCCCTCGAGATGCACGCCGGACATGCGATGAGCTGAGCATGTATACAGTGAGCATTCCAGCTTGAAAACCTCACTTCAAAGCGACGAGACGGTTGCCGGAAGAGCTTTCCTGTGGCCTGGACGAGATTAACATGACGCATTCGTCTTCAGGGACAAGATATAAAGGTCGGAGATGGATAATCCGCTTTGTGAAATGCGCCACGCATCGTATTTTGTGGAGGCCTTTTGAACGCTCTATTCCCTCCACATAAACACAAGAGATGATCAGTCATTGGACAAACGGGTGTTTTATCCCAACCCGACAAATCCATTACAGATTCACGGGCCCCGGAGGAATGCAAGGCTTAACTGGCCTGGGCGGGACTTGAACTGTGGATCAGTTCGTGAGACACATGAGAGCCGGCACCTGCTATGAACAGGCTCGAATATGCACTGCTTGTGTCCCTTGCCTCTATGCCCTTAATTGACTAACGTATTGAGGAATTGTTTCAAGTTAAGGACGAGCTTCCTCTGTACGACTGGCTTTGGCCGGTGCTCTGGCTGTGATTGGCTGACGCGTTCTCGCATCCCTTGGTAGGCAACATTAAAGACTAGTACCGAAAAAGAATGCGGTGAGCGGCTGACGGCATTTGACGGACTTCGAAGCCACGTCGACTAGGCGAGATGCCCAGGGTCTAGTTGAGGGCTGACGTTTAAGGTGTGCAGGTATTATGTAGACGGTGTTTCAAAATGAAATTGGTTCATTTAGTCCATATTTTTTTTTCGAGGAAAATTTAGCTCGATTTTCTATAAAACGATAAAAAGGAATAATAAATAAAGACGTTACTCAAGCCCTTTTCGGATGCGCCGTGCATTCTACTTCTACGGGATGTCGTGGAGGCGATCAGAACGCGTACATACTTATCCTGTATTCTTGCGGTGGCCAGCCGGTGGACAAGTCAACGCTCTATCCTTCCGAGTCTGGTCCCAATTCACCGACCCAGGAGGGATGGAAGGCTTGGTTGGCTTGGACGGGAAATCCGAACCACGAACCTGATATGGGATGCATGCGATAGCCGGCAACTACTCCGACTGCGCTACACGCGCCCCAGACTTTCTATAAAATTTTCATTTTTTTTTCAAAAAATAACGACTTGACGCTTGTTTCAAGTGCACGAAGGTAGCAATTTTTCTGTGCTAAAAGAAGAGATTGCACCAGGTTTTTATAAAATTTCAAACAGTCTATTCAGGTGTTTATGCAGGTGAATTTTACAAAATGTAAAAAATGTTAAAGAAGAGTTCCGGCTAGGTCAAAAGTTGTAGAAAACCGTATAACTTCAGTGCGGGACAATAAATCAAAGCTGACGTCTAGAACTGTCATGTCATGGTTGGTATCTAACCTGCAAAGGGTTCGCGGCTGGAACTGAATTTTCTTTGGACAAGGAATTATTCTAACCTGAATTCTTGAAAAGCGCCTACTTTACTCTGGAAAGCGGTTGATTTCATTTAAAAGGTTCGAAAAGCGTTCAATTTGACATAAAGATGTTATATCTACACAGTTATAAGGATGTCTGCATTGATAATTTTAAGGTTTTCTTTCAAAGCCGCTCCGAATTTGCTCCGAATTTCCTGTTCGTCCGCTGAAACCGCCTTTGTGAGAAAGAACTAACCATAAGGCGATTTTTCAACGTTTAAATGAGATCGTTATGCGATGCCTGCCCGCGACTAAACTTAGCCCTTGCCCAAATCCGTCAGTGCTGCGGTGTGTGTGTGTTTGACGGGACGACCACGCCGGCAGTTTATGCCGTTCAGGGAATAACAATGGAAATTCTTGCGTGCAAACACACACCGCACACGCGCTCCACACCTCCACAAAGAAGCATCCTATCCCAGGCGGTTTTGCGGACGAGTCCATTGTAAGATGCGCCATTGCTTCACGGAATGAAAATGGATGGTGGGAACTAGTCCAGTCTGCATTTATAACAGTGTAGAAGCAAGAAGCAGGAAAATACTTGATGGACCACGAAATGGACTACGCTTCGAATATGGGTTTGGTGGTTCTGGTGTTTATGGCAAGACACATTCTACACGGCGTCCCAAAATTACGTTCCCAATACTCACCGTGATAAAAACGGACGAAAAAGAGATTGGAGCATGAAATTTTAGCATTCGTTGATAAACATATTTACAAACACCACTACATGATCAGATCCCAAAACGACTTGCTCTGGCACGGACACAGGCCTTCAGACTACGTAGAGGGCATCCAGCGTGTCACTCACGTCCTCTTCCATTGAGATGTCTTCCCACGCCTTCGGGTGCTTTCTTTCAGCGAGTCGAGTGAGTAATGTCTTTGAGAGCAGGCCTCGGTCTCCAAGCAGCACCAAATAGAGAAGTCCATAGGGTTGATGTCGGGGCTTTAGGGAGGCCATTCTTCTGAGCTGATGAAGTCAGGAAGCTTGTCGCGCCACCACTCCAGCACTATCTTCCATTTACCAACAGGTGCCGAATCCTGCTGGAACAAGAACGGCTTGTCCGTGAGTATCGTGCCGCTCCAGGGGAACAAGATTTTTCCTAAACATCTTCCGAGTAGATTTTGGAGTCCATTTTCTCTCCCTTTTTGACGAAAAACAACGGCCACTCTCCCGCATAGGTGTGTCAGCAGCCCAAACCATGACTGATTTTGAAATCCGCAGCATTCATGGATCCTTTCCGTCTCATTGGCTTCGGCTACTGATTTGGAAAACACGCGATGGTTTGGCGGTTCAGAGCTGCTTCGACAGTAAAACTTTTGGAGATGTTACTCACCGATGCTCCGTTGATGTGCACTATGATGATGGGAATCTTCAGAGGATGAGAATGTGCTATTTTGTAGCCAGACAATAGTATAAGTGGATACTTAGCACTTGAGATCTAAGTGAACATACCTTCCACGGAAAGCAAGGCAGTACATGCTTGACGCGTGGGTAAAAAATTGACAGGTCAAATATGTGGGAATCAGGGTGTCCGGAAAGTTTTGAGAAAATTCAGAACTTTTATTTTATTCAAACTGCAATTGAACAAAAGATTAGTCACTCAACAATTTACGATCCCATAGTGGCCACAATCTTCCTCCATCGTTCGGGGGGAGAGACAAATGGCTTTGTCCAAAAAGAAGCAGGGTGTGACGCTGCCCATTCGTCGACTACGCTCGCGATGTCGTCGTTATTGTGAAACAGCCGAACAGGGCAGAAGTGCTCAAAACTGCGGAAGGCGTGGAAATCACAGGGGGAGAGGTCCAGGGAGCAAGATGGGTGGGGAAGCCACACGATGTTCAGCTTCTCTAGCTGGCTCTGGGTAACTTTTGCGAAGTGTGGCCTCGCATTATCCACCAGAAGATGAATCTCGCCCTTGTAGATGTGGTCAACGGGTAACCTGGACTCCATCTCTACCAGTTGTGAGGAGGAGAGGTTGGCATCAATCGACTGCCCAGCCGGCATGACCTCATAGTAAACGGCACCCTTGCTACAGTAGTACGAAGAGAGAGGGGCATCTTGCTATGGATATCTCTCTTTGGGATAGCCTGTGGGTCTTTATCCCGAGGCAGCTACTGCCGCTTCCTGTCCGGGTTGCTGTACGTTATCCACTTCTCATCCATGGCCACTATCACCTCAGTCCATGCCGCCCTTCGGTAGAGGGAGAGCAGACCTTCACCCGACGTGACCGGGTCCAGTGAGAATATCAAGGACGGTGGATTTAGGAGTGCTCGTCTCCCTCTCTATATATCGAACATTTTTTGTTTTTCTGTGAACTTCGTCAGCTTAGGCCCTATTTTGTCCTCCAGAACCCGCTCCCTGAATTCTTAGTCATTTTGTTGCATGGTTTTTAGTTATGTGCCCCCCCCCCCCCGACTAGGGTAGATCCGGCGATTTGAATCCGTATTTCGCCATACATGAATTACGGTGACACTGCCCATGAAAAAGTCAGCGCTTTACCCTTCCCAGACAACTCAGGTATCAATTCAGCGACCCGGAGGGATTGAAAACTTGGTTGGCCTTGGCGGGAAATCCGAACCAAGAACCGATATCCGGTGAATGCGAAAGCCGGCAACTCTTCCGGCTCCGCTACACGTGGGCTTGAAATTAGGTGAGGCACAAACTGCAGTAGCATAACGCAGAGAAGTAGGATTAGGCTAAGTGTAGCAGATTTGAACATCCGTGAGGGCAATCTAGTAGAGCTAGGGAAGTGCATTCAGACTTCTTGCACCTCGTGGTGAACTTCATTCGGTTATGGAAGGGTGCTCTCGGTCCATTAATTTCAAACCGGGACTAAACAGCTAATTTTACAAGCCAGACGAACATCACGCCGACATCACGCCTTCTCCGATCCGCGGGCAATCCTCCCAACTACATCGTTTTCGCGTTGATGGCCGATTCCAGTCTCAATGGCTCTGGCAGACCCGCATTACGTTGAATAATTCACTCAAATTTGGGTTCTTCTTTTGACACAGCGCTATGTCAGTGACTTCGAAAAAATCGCGGCAACAATTAATTATTGAAGGGGCTGGTTGTCATCGGAGCGGGTGGAACATAGAAGCGCTCCCAGCGAATCTAACCATTGCCATCACTGCCGGCTTTTCGGAGAAGCTGTAGGGCGTCGCGGAATGATGTCTGATTGTCTTGGAAGGTTCGATAGCCTTGAGTGAAGATTTGTTTAGGTCGAAATTGTTCCGATCAACTACATCTACTACATCTCACAAACAAATTTTAAAAAAGCACAAAGGAAATGGGAAAAAGGTAATAAACATAAAATAAATAGCAGTTGAAGTAGTTTAAATGTTTTGGTTACATATCTTAAAGGATTGATTTAATTAAAAAATGAAATCACAGCTGCTATATTACAAATAACAGATAAAATTTCATTTTACGTATAACAAAATATTTGTAAGTATTGTGCTGTAATAAAAATATGAAAATATTAAATATTTGTGACAAAAGCCGTAATATTGTTACCCAGGAAGTAATTACAGTGTTTAAAACATACAAAATATTAGAACTAAATAATATCACTCTTCACATTAAGGTGGGCACTTTTTAAAGCGAACTAGGTGCTTTTGAAATCAGACTGAACACCTTCTAAATATTAAATATTTGAGTCTAAATCAAAGCAACAGTCTTTCTGATTGAACTAACTAGAACTAACTAACTCTCTGAGGCCAAAATAAATAATTTTAAATGATGTTGTTACAAGTATTGAATTTTTATTATAATGGCACCCTTGAAGACTTACAATTCTACTACCACAGTGGTGAACACAGTGTATGAAATTTTATCAAATTTTACTTTTTCTGGTTAAAAGTACGGCTCTGGGCTTATATGCAAGTACATTACAAGAAGAGATAGCAGCAGGCGCTCGTAAAGTGAGTTGAGATTTTCATTTGATTGCTAGCGATAATTCTGTTTACTTTTTTCGTTTTCTTTTGTTCGTTTTTTGGTTTTCTTTTTATAAATTCTCAAAAACTGACAAAATTGATTTTTTCCTAAGCGCGCAGAATGTTCGCGAAATTTTAAGGCAGATGAATTTTCAAAGAAACTTACAGTAGATTTTCTTGAAATCAAGAGCAAACTAGATTTGAATACTTTTAACCATTCTAGAGAATGTGCTGTTTGATTTGGAAGATGTCGAGATTGATTTAGGAATTGTCTAGTTTGCTTTGAAAAGTGTTAATTTTGAAGTGAAAATATTTCTTTTGGGAAACAAATTTTTTTGTTAGGAAGGGTAAATGAAAGGAGAACAGGAAAGGGTATAGCTAAATTAAAAGAAATGTGACGGGTAGCAAGTGAAATAGATGCCGAAAAGAAGCTCATAAGATCATACATCTAAATAATTGAAAGCGAAAAGGAATTTTTAGTAGATAATAATAGAAATGTGCGAAATAACATCACTGCTTGAAGTTAGCAATACTAAATAAGGAAGGTTCGGTTTAATTGCTTCTTGAAACGAAAAAGGGAAAAAAATGTTGGAAGAATGGTTTTTTAAAATCAGACCGGATTAGAAAAAAAGAATTTTTTAGTTTTTTTTTTAAATAAAGGCGTTAAAAACGAGGAGAAAGTTATGTAAGAACATGTAGAAAGAAAGTGACAATTAGAGGAAATGACAAATTCAAATAAATCTAATAAGAGCATAAAACTGAAAATGAAACTGATACAGCCGATCGAAAAAAAAGACGACGAACCTAGGATAATTGCGAATAAAAAACACGAGATCAACAATGAAATAACTTTGTAAAAACCGAGAAAAAACAATGATAAGTAATATGAATAATAAAGCGAGGAACGGCGTTACTCAATACCTCTTGGGATGCGCCACGCACTCTACTTTTCCGGGATATCGTGGAGGCGATTTAAATGCGAATTTCGCAATGATTTGCGGTGGCCAGCGATGAACAAGTCAGTGCTTTATCCTTCCCGGGCGAGTTTGGTACCAATTCATCGACCACGAAGGGTGGAAGGCTGGGTTGACCTGGCGGGAAACCCGAACCAGGAGCCAGGTATCGGGTGCACACGACAGCCGGCACCTCTTCCAACTGCGCTCCATGCGGCCATTGTGAAATTCAGTTGCTCAAGGTTGTCGTCAAAATTTCGAACCAGTACTAGTGATCTGAGATCAACTGAAAAATTTGGCTTTCCGCATTACTTCTCCTTTACGAAAGATGGATCTATCCTAGTTGGAAGGGGGCAATCATAAAATGTCAACTGCGGACGTCATCTCATGCCACACAACCATATACCCTAAATTTTGAGGGAAGCGCTTGGTATCATGGGACAGCAGCTGAAGCTCTTAAGCAAAAGATTGGAGACACAAATTGCTACATGTTCCCCTCCTATTAGGATAAATCCTGAAAGATTTCTATTTGTTGGGATGTTGGTTCATTCACAGTTGCGCCACATGACGCGATACCCTGGCACTAAAGGTACGAACACAGGATCGAAAATATGAATGGTGGCAGTTATGAAAAAGGTTGCCCAAGAAAGGTTAACTCCAGGGTCATTCATGAGTGTCTTTGGGCAAAAGAGTTCAACTACATCAAAAAGTTCGCTCTTGAACGGGAAATATCCCGGCTATCCTATTTCTTTAGGCCACAGCAAAGTCTATTCTGGGTAACAATTTACGCAGTATTTCATAGAAAAAACTTCTAACAAACATTATCAATAAAGTAAACATCGCAAAACGCAGTGGGAGCGCTTGGATCAATCTCGAAGTTTAACGTACTGAGTGATTTTAGCTTTCTCGTTCTTTGAGCTGCAAATCTTTGTAATAACCAAGAGAATAATACATCTATGGCAGCCAAATGCATTTTGAGGCACTGTATGCCGGAAATTTACAAAAAATAGGAGAAATTCAAGAAAAAAGTAAAAATAGGAACAAAATATAATGAAAAACTGCAAGAAGACTGTTGTTACCTGTCAGCGAATGGTAGATCGAGATGTGTTCTTGGCGACTGTGGCGACTCGTCCACCTCAGTGGTCATCGCATTGAAACTGGAAACCGATGGGAGTTTTCGCGATGGAAAAAGAAGAAGCAGCACATGTAACGGAGCGGCGAACGCGAACACGAACAACTAACAGCTGCCGCGGTTGAGCAGATGGATCGGCTGAAACGAGCGCTTTTCAAGAGGGACACGCAGAGCTTGACCTGGAGGTGGACGTTCGTCGGTCTTTGCCCTTTGCCATGCAAAGGGGACAACTATCAAATATGAGCAATTGACTTGGGTTCAGATCCACTCAAACATTCGATCAATTCGCCCCGGAATCAATGAGCGATGAGCCATGTCCTAACATCCTTCCGGGAGGTAGGCAGTCCAACATACTGATAACGTCGTCTGTCACTGTATAAAAGATCGCCTTGAAACCGGAAATTTTAAAGAGCAGACGTTGCTGTTGTAAAAAACCGGAATCTAAACACTCAATGGAATTTAGGTACCAGTCGTTAATATGGCCTACAAAGGGATGGGCGAGCGGGCGTGCCTCGCAGTGGGTACTTTCGGTGCTCTCACTGATTGTGGTTGGCGGTCGTGTTCCCGCCCCTCCTCCATGTTGGTTCCTCCATTTTAGGGAACATAACCCCAGAATCTTGTCTAGTTCCAATCCTTTTATGATGGGACAGTGCAACTGATACTCTTGTCATCAACAAATAAATATTAATAACACACAAAAAATTGGTAACAAACAATAAAAATAAATAATAAAGGGAATAATAAAAAGATAAAAAGTACTAAAGCGAGCATAAAAGCGTTATTGTACTGTTGACAAGGTCATCATTATCATAATGCTAGAAGTAATATAAAGTCTAAATTTTTCACAGACCGAGCTGGAACTGAATTTCAAAAGTTTTCGAAGAAAAACATTTTTTTATTCGCTCTGTTGTGGTTCTTAATGTGCTTGTTCTGATTGTTCTATTTTTTGCGTGGATATCCACGTATAAATAAATAAATAAATAAATAAATAAACAATCCCAGGTCACCAATAAATGTGTATGCGTTGCTACTAAGTTTTCCGCAGTTGTTTTTTGCTTTTTTTGCTTTTGTCTTGAAAATACTAGTCATACGATAGCAGTGGGCACTTTATAGCGCAGTAAGAGGAGGCGGCGATTGTCGCTTGCACCTCGAATCCCGATGTTCCTGGTTCGCAATTCCCGCCCAGGCCAATCAGGCCAGGGAACGGTGTACTGGTTCCAGACCTGTCTGAGAAGAATAAAACGCTGACTTGTCCATCGGCTGGCCACCGAAAGCCATCGTATTGGCCAAATACGCATTCAAATTGTCTCCACGACATCACGTAGAATTGTCTCCACGACATCACGTAGAACTAGACTGCGTGGCGCACCCCAAAAGGGTTTGATCAACGCCACTCCTTTGGACTTTTCAATTAGTATACCACAATATAATGTTAGGCTGTCGCAAAAGTAATCGACGAAACAGACCGCTGACTGCTATAACTGAGCTGAAACACAACTGTATTAATCGAAGTAAAACCACCAGAATCAATACAACTTTGGCAATGAACTAGTAATGAATCTAGTCCTTTACATTAAAAATTGAGATCGCAGGAACAAATATGATGGGTGAGGGAGAACTTCGATACCTAAATGGGTCAACTTTCACTGAGTGATTTGAGAAGTGTGTGGCCTTGCGTTTCCTACAACAGGAGCAACCCTTCTGTATTCACCACTGCCGGCCACAATTTTTACAACATCTCATACATTTGGTCTAAATCACAGCAGTAAGACTCTGCTGTGACTGCCTGACCAGGTTTATTTATTTATTTAACATGCACCATTAAGTGCGCTTGAACAAAACAAAATAAAAATAAAAACGCAGTAACCATAAAGCATATCTTGTGCGGCGTTAGTAACAACACTAGCAAAGTCACTAGTAGATAGTGGGATATCACTATGAATACGTTCGGGGAGGAGGTTGTCTTTCCTTGGTATTCGGAGTATCAGTTCAAAGTAGCACCACCACAAAGTAAGCATAACTTTTTTAGCATAAAGGTCGGGTTTAGGGAAGGATGTTGGAGGAGCATCCTTATCTACCCAGACAAATCCCCCTTCCTGTTATCCTAAAGGACTCATTTTTCATCCGCTGTTATAATACGGCTTACAAAAGGCTCATTCTTAAAGAGAACTAGCAGGTGGGAGCAAGTGTCGAAACGTGGCAGACGCTACTCATCGGTCAGCTCATGAGGCACCCCTTCGACATCTTCTTCACCTTGCCGATTCCAGCCAAGTGTCTTGCTACCGTACTATGATGTACGCTAGGGTCCTCTGCTGACGTGCCTGTATTCGTCTCCAGATTTGCTTCGAAAGCCCTCTCAAAACTCACGTCAAGCGACGACCTGCCCCCGCGACCCGGTTTTTCTTCGAGATCAAAATCGCCAGAAGCGAAGTATTCGAAGCGAAGCCTCACCGTTCGTTCGCAAGGGCAGTCCCTCACAAAGGCACTGTTAATGTTACGGGATGCCTCTGCGCTCAGACTGTCCCAATTTAAATTCATAAAGCATGATGACTCGATACTCGCGTCGGTTCATGATTTCACGGAGCCCTGGAAAAGGGCGGCTAGAAAAATAAGCTAGAAAAATAAGAACGACATCCACATAGGTTTTCTGAAAGAGCAGGAAAAAACCTAACGAACGGTACGTATGGCTTTCCCCGAGACGGAACCGATTTAGGGTAAAAACTTATCTACACATACATACCTCGAAACGGAGATTAATTCTGCGATAGCCTAATATAACACAATACAATAACTAATATATATGACAAAAATAGCAAGTAAATACTATTATTTGTCCTAAGCAGGTAAAAGTTACGTAAAAATTTATGCTTTTAATTTCTAGTTTTAGCTATTATTATTTAGCCTTTATTGTACTATTTCCTTCTACATAAATGCTAATGAAAATTTTGGATGAAGTTATAAAAGACCTTATTGCTTTCGTATTTATTCAACTTTTAAACTTTTAAAAATAAATTCATTTAGCGCTGAAATCGCATGCCTATCTACTCCTAACTCCTAGTTAGTCCTAACGATACTGTGGAAAATCGGTGGACTACGCAACTCATCCGACAGAAATGATGCGACTAAATGGATGACACAAGTGTGGTCGCCGCGTGTGTCAGATGCAGGCGTGCACGCCTTCTCCGGTTCAAGCTCAAGCTTAATCCTAAGCCAAAGCTCATGGGAAACTACTGGGGCATAGGAAGGAATGGAAGGAGGGATTATGGACACCGGATGATTAGTAGGAGGATTTCTTTTGGGAGACGGCTCAAGTAGTTGTACTAAAAAGCATGCAGGCTTCATAACAACGGCGACCGAAGAGTTGCCAGTTATTTTAGACGGATTTCAGAGAAAAGCGCACTTTTAAACGAGTTGGACTGATTCTGAAATAGGCTGGAGGGGTTTCGTTGTCTGTCCAATTTCCTGCAGATGAGATGTACTTTCTGCTTACGGAAGCCTTTTAATGAAAAGAATAAGCCGTTAGGTATCAAAGCAAGGCTCCCTTATAGTCATTTGAATCCCAAAAGCGTTACTTTTTGGGATTCAAGTGACTATAAGGGAGCCTTGCCTTTAGTGGAGCAGGAAGCTCACCGGGTCGCTAACGGTCAGTAATTTCGCAACAAACCAGCGCCAGAGGTGCTATTGTTGCATTGATGGATAACGGATAAAGGATAGCGTTACTCAATCCCTTTTGGGATACACCGCATTCTACTTCTACGGGATGTCGTGGAGGCGATTTGAATGTGTATTTGGCCATACAATGACTTGCGATAGCCAGCGGATGGTTGAGTCAGTGTTTCATCCTTCCCAGACAACTCTGGTACTAATTCACCGACCCCGGAGGGATGGAAGGCTTGGTTGGCCTGGGCGGGAAATCCGGAACCAAGAAGGAACCTGGTGTCAGCTGCACGCGACAGCCGGCCCCTACTCCGACTACGCTACACCCGCCCACATTGATGAGCATGACCAAATAGACGATTAAGAACTTTTTTCCGAAAGTTCAGAGTAATGTCCCAAGGAAAGTGAAGCGCCGTCTCTCTATAGCTCTCGATTCGACGTTCCAGACGTGATTTTTTACGTGACACCAGATGGAACAAGGTGCTATAGTTTTGAGAAGACTAGACCCAAATGAAGAGGAAACCGCCGAGATTAGGTCGTTGTCTTTAGCTTGAGCCTCTTTCGGTCTATAAATAGCCGCTTGTTTAACTAAGGAGAGCGTAGGGACTGCTGCCACCGCCGTAGGCTTAGCCGACAAAGTGCACGAGGCGGCAACACTCTCGAGGTTTTTCTGAAGCGTGAAGCCTTGAAGGGATTCGTAGTGCGGGCCGGCAGGACATAACAGTGAAATGAGCAGGAAAGGGGCAATATGCGCCTGGGAACACCAGTGAGTTGGAGCTCTGATCACTGTAGTGATGCCAGTGGAGCCCTCTAGCTACTTCTTGAGACGCTGTTTCTTCGGTAATCGGGGATCATCTTGAGGTCCACGTACATCGGGAATTTTGAAGGTATCATTCCAAACGAGACTTAGCCAAATTTCAGCTCCGATCTTCCTTTCGAAATACTAATCCTCTGTCTCCTTGCGCCGCCTCATTTGGGCATAGTTTGCACTTTCGGCGTCATAGTCGGCATAGGGATTTCCATGCACGTGAATTTTAAAGCGTAGCCGAATACAGCATCCCAAAAATTCCATCCAATGAGGGATTTACAGTATTTTTAAATTCGATTTGGATTCGCTGCGTGGTGCGAAAATCGATGCCGATCATAGTGCCGAATAGCGCAACGGCGCAAGCATAAACTACGCCATAGTAATCGATCTCTCACCTTTTCCCACCGTAAAGCACCTTATTCTGCGGAGTTTCGGGCCACTATATTGGGCGCTTCTGAATAAATGGGTACGGTGTGGCGCGGTGATCCGTGGTTGAGCGGCTTTCAGAAAGCGTGGGAGTATAGTACTGAACACGCTTCTGAACAAGTTGAACGCTTCCGAAATGAAACGGAACGTCTTCCAAAATAAGACAATTTGTTTCCACAATATCTCTTGACGCCCGCGTGATTTCGCTTCTCTAGCTGAAAAATCGGTTTTTGCGCATCGAGAGTTGTTTGATAATTGAAGCCACTGCTTGTCGAGAAGCTCAGTATATCAGTAACGGAAAAAAATTTTTTCTTGGAACATGCTTTTCACAGCAATGTCTAAACATGAAGTTCACATACACAAAATGTTCGAAAGAACTGAATCCAACTAGAAAAATTAGTTCCATACAAGGCTGCGACACTACGCGATCCCACGCAGTCGAAAGAATGTGGCTGACATCGTGTCACACGGTCGTCAACTTGTTAAAATAAACCCCCTCTAAGATAGTGAAAATACCTTTTGTCCGAGGATATATTAGTATTAATTTCTGTAAAAACATTTAAATTCACCTGCCCCAATAGGACAAGGGTAAATGGCGGCGTTACTTAATCCCTTTTGGGGTGCGCCACGCATTCTACTTCTGAGGAATGTCATGGAGGCGAACTGAAGGCGTATTTGGCCATACAATGACCTGCAGTGGCCAGCCAATGAATAAGTCAGCGCTCTGTCCCCCTCAGGCAAGTCCGTCACCATTTCACCTATCTCGGAATGATGGAAGGCTTGGTTGACCTGGGCGGGAAATCTGAACCAGGAACCTGGTGTTAGGTGTAGCGACAGCTGGCACCACCTCCGACTGCGCTACCAAAACCTGAGGAAAATAACGAAAACAAGTAAAGAAACTGTCCCATTTGATTTCAAAGGGTCCGCTTGGACGTGAAATGGTATAAAAACTGCCTTTGACTGCACCGCGCAACTCACCAGCGTCGGCATCTTTATCGACAGCTTTACGCCACATCAGAAACGGTACTGAGCAAAAGTGTACGGTAGCAGAAAAGTCTGGTCCGCAATTCCCCTGTAACAGTACCTGAGAACAGATCCTCATTTCAAGAGGATTTTATGTGGGTTCGGTAGATGAACTATAGTGTGACACAAAGACTGAGTCAACGTTCAACGAGTCGCGTGTTCTTTCCTTCGTCGGACCACACCATCACGCATCTTGTGGACCGCGGCTGAACGTCAGCAAGGAGTGCAAGGACAACAGAAAACTGCAAGAGAAAATGTGGCACAGTACAAGCAGTGGAACCCCATCAGATTCTCCTAAAGTCAGGTGGACCGCGAACACATTTGGAATCAGAAGAATCATCAGGAAGAGAATTGAGAGCATCGGCGAGGTCGACATGAATAAAAGTGCTTCCAGTTTGCATATCTTTCGGTTTAGTGTGGGAATATTGTCAGATATGGACTGGGACTTCACAGCTATCGATTCCTCCGTGTACAAAACTTCAAAGAATCTGTGGAGAAGAAAAGGACTGAAAGGCTTCTTGACATCATCCCTGGAGGCCGCCTATCTGAGAAGCGATGAGTAAATGTTTACCACTGAGGTCGCGCTAAGCAGTCGATGGGAACGTTAGCTTCTATCTCCGAGAGAAAAAGCTCTGGAACACTTAATGCATTCCTAGGACTCTACTGCAGGAGTATATCATCGTTTGGGCTAAAATAACACCCGAAGACAAGAGACTACTTGTTTTTGTCGACAAAATGTCAAAATCAGCTCTAACATCCACCGGAATAACATTAAAGATAATCCGATTACGTCAGCAAAAAAACCTCCATCCTGCAGGGCGACGGTTCGTTCTTCAGAAGGACTGCGCGCCACTACATTCACTAACCTCCACAGCTGTCCTCTATGAGCCGAACTAACCTTGATGTTGGGCAAGGATATGTGACCCTCAGACTCAACGGTCCTAAACCTGGTGAACTATTCGGTGTGAGGCTATCTACAGGAGTGCTTCTCGTCAAATCCTCACCCAAATCCGGACAGCATGAAAATCGTCATCCAGGGAGAATTGCAGAGAAATCCACTACAGAAATCTATCCACTACAAGCGGCCCAAATGACGACCAAGCGACTAAAAAGTCTTTATTCGTGCAAAAGGAGACCATTTTGGACGGCATCTTTCCTGAATGATTCGTCGACCTTATGCGCTTTATTATTAAAGTTCCATCAGAATGATTGTATCGATGAAAGAACTTCTATTTGTATTCCTTTAGTATATTTTTAGCTGCAAAAAGGCGGTAGGGACAAGGGTAAAGCATAGAGAACGGCGTTACTCAATCTCCTCTGGGACGCGCCACGCATTCTACTTCTGCGGGATGTCGTGGAGGCGATTTGAATGCGTATTTGGCCAAGCAATGATTACTGGCTAGTCGATGAACAAATCAACGCTTTATCTTTCCCAGTCAAGTCTGGTACCAATTCACCAACCCCGAAGGGATGAAAGGCTTGGTTGGCCTGGGCGGGAAATCCGAACCAGGAACCTGGTATCGGGTGCACGCGTCAGCCGGCTCCTCCGACTGCGCTACAAGTCGTCATAGACGGCGAAATAAAGACTACCCAGGGAGGTGAAGAAGTTTAGTTATTGGATAGGTTATCGGGCTACTACAATCGAGCCAGTGATTCAGATAGCCGTTTTTGTACCAGGAAACACACTTGCTTTAAAAAATTGAATTAAATCAACCAAGAATAATCAGGCTAATGACCATCTCTCTCCGGTAGTTCATAGCACATTCTGCGGTTTGTTATTGTTTCTTTAACGTTTTTTTGACTTGTTTTGTTATTGTCACACCACACGAATATAATCGATAAGTGAACAAATCACAATAAACAGCATAACAATAATTTTAAAAAATATAAAAAAATTTAATGAAAATAGTAAAATAAAAATAATAATTAATTAGTAATAAACTATCCATTTGGGATGTGCCAAGCATCAGACTTATACAGGATAGCGTGTGGGCAATATGAATTCGTAAATACGCCTACATATGTGGTGGCCAGTCAGTGCTGTAGTCTTCCTAGACAAGTCTGGCACAAGTTCACCGACCCCGGAGGGATGGAAGGCTTGACTGGCATGGGGAAATAGGAACCAAGAACCCGAAGTCGAGCGCACACGACAGCCGGCGCCTCCTCCGACTGCGCTGTCACCCGCCCATCGCAGATTAGTGCACAGAAAAAAGAGAAGTTAGTGCTGTTAGGCCCAGATATGGGTTAGGTAAAAAGTGTCCAATCCTGAATAAGCGGTCTCAATGCATTTCAAAATAGGATGGACAATCTTGTGCAGCTCCGGCAGACGACTGTGATGCTCGCTGAAGCCTTCAAAAGCTTCACGTCGTTCTACATCGATGCCTTTGATGTCATTTCTGGTTGTACAGGTTTGCCGGTCGGACTTCAACTGTGTCGCAACCTCGACGATAACAACTGAAGGCGACTACATGCCGCTCAAAATAAGTTGACTGTTTACCTCGTTTGACCCAGTGAGAGTTTCACGAATGGGATTAAAAACAGATTATTTTTTATGTCACCTTTTGGTGTTTGTGTTGACTCACAGGGTTTTCGAGGAATAGCCTATACACCTAACCATGTATGGACTAATTACTTTTTATTTATTTGTGGACACACAGAAACGTACGCTTGAACATACTGTAAAAGAACAACAACAAGCAGAACAGCTGAATCTAAACATCCAGGGCATTTGAACTAATTGAATACATGACTAATGACAGGAGGCTTTAAAATATTTAACAAATAGAGCATTAACCGGACCAGAGCAGTTGCGTGAATAGAATTGAAATTTCTTCAGATCGCTGTTCCTTGAGCCTAATGCTTTATACATATTCGCCTTCTT
This sequence comes from Heligmosomoides polygyrus bakeri, assembly GCA_947359475.1. NCBI lineage: Eukaryota > Metazoa > Nematoda > Chromadorea > Rhabditida > Heligmosomidae > Heligmosomoides > Heligmosomoides polygyrus. The sequence goes on along the minus strand of OX375867.1, from coordinate 92,936,302 downwards.
AATAGTGTAGTGTCGCGACTTTCTGCCGATTCGTGGGATATCGCAAAAGAATTTATCTTCGAGCATTATCAAATTGTCGCGCTAAGCAAACGAAAAACTTATTATGAAAGACAGCCATCTGGGAAATCTACATTGTGCTCACACCATTGTCCTTTTCATTTATTTCTCATGTGGGCTTCTCGTATGACGTATTCAAGTTGCTCATATCAGCTGATATATGTATGTGATGAATCAATACTATTGGTTTAATTACTCAAGTTTGAGGTAAGACGTCATCATCGACCCGTTTGAAGTAGCCAAATGCTGATTGGCAACAGAAGACAACATACCAGGCTGTCCAATAATTCTTGTCCGAAAATTTCACCATTTTTAATTTTTTTTCAACTTTATTGAAAAACAAGTCTAATCAACAATATAATCACCACAGTTGTCCACAACAGTGGCCCATCGATTGGGCAGGTCAGCGATGCCCTTCGCCCAGAACTCCGGGGGCTGCGACTCGAAGAAGTCCGCGATGTCGGATTTGAGGTTGTCGTAGTTGGTGAATTTTCTTCCGGCCAAATGGTGCTTCAGTGTGCGAAACAAGTGGTAGTCGGAGGGGGCGAGGTCCGGGGAATACGGCGGATGGCCAACCGTCTCCCAGCCGAGCGTCGCCAACTTCTGCTGGGTCTCCTTCGCCACGTGGGGAGCGCGTTGTCGTGCAGCAGGTGGACCGAGGCCCGTCGGGGACGCTTTTCTCGGACGGCGGCGGCTAGTTTCTTGAGCTGATCGGTGTAGATGGAGGCGGTGACCGTCCTGCCTTGCGGGAGCAGCTCGAAGTACAGCATGCCCTTGGCGTCCCACCAGCAGCAGAGCATGATCTTCAGCGGGTGCAGGTCGGCTTTCGGCGTCGTCGGCGGCTCTTCTCCGCGCGGGATCCAGACGGCACGGCGGGCGACGTTGTCGTAGAGGACCCAGCTCTCGTCCCCAGTGACCAGGTCCTCGAGAAACTCCTTGCGATGCGGACGAAGGAGGAGGGACTGGCAGACGGCCACGCGGCTCTGCTTGTTGGCGTCCGTCAGACGGTGGGGGATCCAACGGGCCAGAACTTTGTGGTAGCCGAGTAAGTTGAGTCGATTGTGGATGGTGGATTTGCTGCAGCCGAGTGTCGTCGCCAGTTGACGGGTGGTGGCTTCCGGCTTCTGCTTAATACAGCGACGGAGTTCGTCATCATCCACCGTAGAAGGCCTCCCGCTGTGCTCCCTGTCCTCGAGACTCGTGTCGCCACTCTCGAAACGAATGAACCAGCGTCTGACTGTGCGTTGGGACACTGCATCCTCCTTGCACACTCTGCAGATGTTGGCGACCGCGGTGCCAGTGTCGTTGCCCAGCAGCCACTCGTAGTAGACGAACGTACGAATTCGACCTTGGTCCATTTTAGCCTGTACTGGTAGCTAGACGCGGCAACTGCGCCTTATACACCCCTAGCGTGGAACTCTGGAGAACCTTCTAGAAGGTTTTTACACTTGCCTGATATTATAACACTTCTAAGGAAAATTATAGAATTTTGAAAATTTTCGGACAGGAATTATTGGACAGCCTGGTAGCTGAAATTGCTCACGATTGACCACTGGGCTATTCTGACACGCGGCAGGGAATGAGGTGTTGTTGACGACAGTCGAACAAATCGACACTATAAAGGTAATTACTAGTGAAAATGGCTTGGAAATGTAGGACTGGAAGGCAGCAGAGGTACTGGACATCTTGGTGTACCATCTACATGTTGAAATCCCGTGTAGGCCTAACATTTTGCTGTGTTTACTTGAGAAATTAGGGGAGCGGCCTAATGTTTAATCACCCAAGTTTGAGGTAGATGTCATTAACGACTCGTGTTTGTGTAAACTAAACCATCAATGCTTGCTTATCAAGTTCGAAGTAGCCAAATATTGTTTGACAACAGAAGACCACGGATCTCCCTCGATAGAGAGCTTTCGGGCTCTCTTGTTAAGAGGGATCTCGGGCCGCTTGTCGCAGGGCCACGTGGCGCGTCCCCGGGTGGTGGATAGGGGAATTAAACGCGAACCAAATGTGACCGTGTACTGCCCAAAGAGTGGGATGCAGGGGATGGACTCCTTGCTCCTGCTGTGTCGGGTCGACGCGTTCCTTGTGCGCGGGAGCGGCATGTTCGTGCACAGTGTGCGTGGATGTGTCCGTGACTGTGTGGATTGTAACTGTGTCGGCCCGGCCAAAAGCTTGCACTCGGTAGACTGGGAGTACATCGTAAGGCGATTCGAGGCCGCCTCAAAAGTCTCGCCCCGTCCCTTCGGGCAGTCTGGCTGGCTGCCCGGAGTTCTTCGCCCGCACGACAGAGCCCGACTAGCTACCCGTATGTACTCCAGTCAAAAACAGCAGCACTAAAGGGCCTCATTCCCCTGACCCCGAAAGAGCCCCCATTTCTGCAGCGATGGGAAGGACGAGTACGGAGAGGCTGCTAAAATCTCAGGGCCTAACCAGGCTGCGCAAATTGAGAAGGACTAGGATGACGATCTGTACTTACAACGCCCGCACACTTGCATCGGAAGCATCCGTCGAGGACCTGATGATGCAAGCCAGGAAGATCAAGTACGACGTCATCGGACTGACCGAGACGAGAAGACACCACCCCCTACCCGCCGTCTACGACTCCGGAGAAGAACTGTTCCTCGGAACATGCGACAGCAGGGGATTAGGCGGCGTTGGTGTCCTCGTCAACACGCACTTGGCCATGAACATCGATTCGTACGAGTCTCTGACAAGCCGATTCGGACGTCTGCGACTGAAGCGATGTGGTTCCGTGCCAGCTTTGACTGTGTTCGTCGCGTATCCCCCAACATCCGACTACGACGACGAAGAGGTCGAAGCCTTCTACGTGGAGCTGGAGAAGTTCTATAAGGAAGATCACACCTTCTACAAGGTGATCGTCGGCGACTTCAACGCCAAGATCGGACCGCGAAGGTCACCGGAAGAACTTCACATCGGAACCAACGTTTTGGAGTGGAACGAGCAAGGTGAAAGGCTGTCTGAGTTTATCATGTCGACCAAGACCATCCATGGAAACTCGCAGTTCCAGAAGCCTCCCTCCCTACGATGGACCTGGGAATCTCCCGGTGGCCAGTTCCACAACGAGATCGACCACATCATCTTCAACCGCAAGTATTGCCTGACCGACGTCTCCGTTGTCCCCAAGTTCTACACGGGATCGGACCACCGCCTCCTTCGCGCGAGGTTCCGCTTTTCGCGTCAAGGAGAGAAGGCCGCGAAGTTCAAGAAGAGGAATCCCAGAACGACCATCAACTGGGATCTCTACACCTCTCTTGTCGGCCTTTGGGATGATGTCGTCATGGACAACGTCGACGAGGAATACGATCGCTTCGTGCACCATCTCCACGATAGTGCTAAGGGAGCCGAGAGCTTGAAGACCACCAAGAGACGCCTGTCTCCGGAAACACTCGAGCTGATACGCCAGCGTGGAGCAGCACGAGCGTCAGGCAACTACCAACTGACGTCCGAGCTTGCGAAGCTATGCAGAGAGGCGATAAAGGAGGATCTTAAGGAGAGAAGGGCGGAAGTGTTGGCTGAAGCTGCAGAGGCAGGGTTAAGCATACGCAATGCCCGCCGAGACTTCACTAACTTCAAGACCAAGATGACCGCTCTCCGACGTCCCGACGGAACCGTCACCTCTTCCAGAAGGACCATGGAGAAGGTCATCCACGACTTCTACTCCGATCTCTTTGATAGCCACGTCCACCTGCCCCCATGCCATCTTCCGCAGGATGGATACGTCGTCCCCTCTGTTCTCCCTTCCGAGATCCGACACGCCATCTCGTCGGTGAAGAAACGTACAGCACCCGGTCCCGACAGGATCAGACCCGAACACCTGAAGAACCTCCCGCCAGCGTTCATCAACACCCTGGCACGGCTCTTCACACGTTACCTGTCGGAGTGCAAGATTCCATCTCAGTGGAAGACCAGCAGGACCGTCTTGCTATACAAGAAGGGAGACGTTCACGACATTGGCTACTATCGCCCGATCCGCCTGCTGTCCGTAGTCTACAAGCTGTTCACTCGAGTTATCCTGAATAGGATCGGCCGAACGCTGGACGAAGGACAGCCATGCGAACAAGCAGGATTTCGGAGAGGATTCAGCACGACCGATCACATACACACCATTACGAAGCTCATCGAAGTGTCGCGAGAGTACAAGCTGCCGCTGTGCCTTACGTTCATCGACCTGAAGAAGGCATTCGACTCTGTCGAAACTGAAGCGGTCATCGAAGCCCTGCTCACCCAGGGCGTTCCTACTCAGTACATCAGAGTCCTTCGAGAGCTGTACAGTGGATTCACGACCAAAATCTCACCATTCCACAATGACGTCGTCATCGATGTGAAGAGAGGGGTTCGGCAAGGGGATACCATATCCCCGAAGCTCTTCAGCGCCACTCTCGAAAACGTCATGCGCGAACTAGAACGGGAAGACATGGGAGTGAAGGTCGACGGCCGGCAACTACATCATCTTCGCTTCGCTGACGACATCGTGCTCATAACACCGAGCATCAGCCAGGCGGAGCGAATGCTGGCCGACTTCGATCGTGTATGTGGGAACGTTGGACTGCAGCTGAATCTTACGAAGACGATGTTCATGAGGAACGGATGGGTTTCTGATGCCCCATTCTCGCTCAACGGAACGAACATCTCCGAATGCTCCAGCTATGTGTATCTGGGTCGCGAAGTCAATATGGCCAACGACCTAGCAGCAGAGCTGAGCAGGAGGAAAAGAGCGGCTTGGGGAGCTTTCAAGAGCGTCGAAGAAGTCGTGAAGAAGACGAAGAACGTCCGACTCCGTGCCCACCTATTCGACTCCACTGTTCTTCCTGCCCTAACATACGCCTCAGAGACCTGGGCTATACGAAAGCAGGATGAACACGCGATCAACGTCGCGCAGCGTGGAATCGAGAGGACGATGCTCGGAGTGACACGACTCACGCAAGTGAGAGAAGGCCTCCGGAGTTTCGAGCTTCGCCGACGTTCGAAGATCAGAGACGCTGTCGCGTGGGCCAAGTTGTCGAAAATTAGGTGGGCCGGCCACGTAATGCGCTTCGCAGACACCCGCTGGACGAGAGTCATCACCGACTGGATTCCGCGGGATGTCAAAAGAACACCAGGACGCCCACCAACGCGTTGGTCGGACTTCTTCGTTAAAGCCCTGAACGACCGATATGACGCTCTTCGTGTTCCTCGAGCGAGGAGGATCCATTGGACCACTCTAGCACGCGACAGGGACGAATGGAGACGCTGCTGGCACCCGCTCGAGCAATTCGATGATCAACGGGACGACAGGTGATACAGGTGAACAGAAGACAACAGGACTGAAATTGCTCACGCACGATTCCATCGGGAGATCCGTAGTGAGTTGACTGGAATACATGAAAGCACAAAAGAGTCCGGAGAGAAAATGACCACTGGGCTATTCTGGCACACGACAGGGATGGGGACGTTGTCGGCACCACTCGAACAAATGAACACTCTACAGGTGATTACTGATGAGAATGGCATAAAAATGGAGGACTAGAAGGCAGCAGAGATACTGGACCTCTTGACATACCACCTATATACATGTTCAAATCACATGTGTTAAATAAATAAATAAGTAAATGGGCCTGGGCCTAACATTTTGTTGTGCTTACTAGAGAAATTGGGGAATTGTCAGTTCCCAAAGGGATATTTGCTAGCTTCTGGGTTAGAAGTGAAGAAATAGCGTGCTCCACAGCTTCAAGATGCGCCATGCACCTGATTTTCACTCAAAACTGCTAAATGATATGTATGTCCGTTAGAGGGGGCCGCGATGCTTTATAGACGAATGACCTTCAAGAGCTGTTCTTGTACCGATATCGAGGTCTTATGGAGGTTACGTAACTGTATATGAAGTCTTGTTAAAGGAAAGGATTGCAACCTTCTTACCATTGAGCCATAAGGTTTATCCTGAGATCTATCCTAGTCGGAAGGGGGCATATGATGTTTTACTCACAATTCCCTTCCTTGAAGTTGTCCAAGAGCTTCACCTGCTGCCCCATGATATTGACAGCAAATTCAAGTGAGCTGGCGGTGTGGCGTGATAGTGCAGACACAAATGTCACCTTAGGGTTCCCCTCCCCACTAGGATAGATCTTTATCCTGGGATAGTTACCCGTGTCGCCAGTGCGGAACACGTGATTTGGGTCAGGCCTGTGCTGCGGAGTTGGCCGCCCAGATGATCCAAAAACACGAGCGATTCTAGGTGAAAGTCGAGCATGTGGACGCATTACGACAGGCTTGCCCAGAGCAACGCTCCAAAGTAAGTAATCCGCCAGTAAGCTGAAACCTCGACCTTTCTCCACAGTTATCCTCCTGCTTGCACCACGCAAATGTTGTCTCTGAACGCAAAACACGCTAGTAAAACTCCTTAAGAGGTAGCCCCTCTTTGAATAAACAACGAAGTGACGCTCCAGGGAATTCGGAGCTACGGCGGCTAAAAGGGGATGTGGAAGGAGCTCAAATAAAGTCGGTTTCTCGGCACAAGATCGATCGCACAATTTCGCAAGGGCACTGAGAAAGGGGTGAATTATTTATGTGATTTCAGCTGAATATGCCTTTCTTCCAGAAGTTCTCTGCAGAGTGCACTATGCATGCATCAATCCGAAGGTTACGAAAAATCAGCAGGCGCATTCAGTCTGCTTTAAAAGGGCGCAAGCCCTTTCAGCTCCTTTCAGTGCTTAGGTTGGACAGAGCTGCTCCCTGCAGCTCTGTCCAACCTAAGCGTACCTCGTCGAATTTCAAATCCGCACGACATATGTATACAACTTTGTCTAAAATTGGACACTTTTTGAATCAAATTGGACACTTTTCATGTCACACTCGGCACTGTTCACGTCAAACTGAACACTCTTCCAAACACAAGCAAAACGCTTCCGAAATCAAACTGAACATCTTCCAGCTCCTTCCTGTTAAACTACATACCCTTTAAGAAGTTTAAAATAACTATTGTTCAAAGAAAATTTTAGTGCAACTTCCTTTGAAGTTGTAGTTCACCTATCTTATAAGCGAACACATTGTTCAAAACTTTGTCAAATTTTCAATTTTTTGTGGAACAAATAATGGTTTAAAGTCTGTTTAAAAGAGCAGGAAAACTACTTTTAGTTCCAAAAGAGGAGACTGCGCCTTGCCCTCGTCCAAGAAATCGCGATTTGTATTCGAATGATAGCAAAATTTCTGTCTACATGGAGTTTCACACCTGTAAACGATGAAACAAACAGTTGTAAAGAACACTATCCTCGCTTTGATGCCTCAAGTAAGCAGCATTTACACTATTAGTGCAATTGAAACCACGAGGAGCATTTGCAGAGTGCATGGCGCGATCTCATCTTTTGATGCATTAAATGACTGCAGCCTTGCTGCGCTTTAAACTTTATTTTTTTCTCGAAAAACAAAATTCTTACAAAATTATTACTCCCATTTGGACAGTTGAACTAAAAAAAATCAAAGAAAGTTGTACCAAATTTTCCTGGGGCAAAAATTATTCTAACCGTTTGGGGGTCTCTAGTTTAACCTGCAAGAAGCTCGTTTCAATTTGGATGATGTGCACTTTCATTTCAGAAGCATCAACTTTGTTTAGATGAGTGTCCAATTTGACGTGAAAATGGTAATACTTTATTTTATTTACCTCTTATTTTTATTTTGGGCGCATGTGGTGCAGTTGGGGAGAGGGGTGCCATCTGTCGCGTGCATCCGATACCAGGTTCCTGATTTGGATTTCCCGCCCAGGCCAACCAAGCCTTCCATCCCTCCTGAGTCGGTGAATTGGCACAAGGATAGAGAGCCGACTTTTTCATCGGTTGGTCACCGCAAGTCATTACATGACGAAATACGCATTCAAATCACCTCCACGACATCCCGTAGAAGTAGAATGCGTGGCGCATCCCAAAAAGGATTGAGTAACGCCGTCCTTTATCCTTTTCCTTTATTTTTATTTTACATATCTCTTCCAGTATTCTCGAACATCTTAATGTTTTGTCGTTGTTCACTTTTTTACTTTTTTCTAGCCATTATGGTCTGCAGGTTCGTACTAATTTCAGTTTTAGTTGTCTTCGGGTTCCGCACTTTCATAGCGTTTCTTAACCTGTACTATCCTCTTCTTCCCTGAATTAGTTTATTATGCCCTGTTTGAGTTCTCGTAACTTCCTAAAAACGTTCAGTTAGCCAGAGAACAGTGTAGAATGACAAAACTGGAAATGAAAACTAAATGAAAGGCTCCAGGCACTACTTTCAATTGAATTTCATTTGAGTCGGCACCGGGCTTGTTGAAGCTCTAATGTATTCGAGTTAAGATATTCAAAAAATCGCATTTTTTGAATGCATCCGAATTTAAGTATTCAAAAAAATTGCTGTTTTCGAATATATTTGAATTCGAATATTCGAAATATGTGAGCATGCGAAACCATTTGAAAATGCGAAATTATTTCGAGAGCATAGCTATAGTAGAAGCATAGCTATAGTAGCTATAGTAGCGAAAATGCAACTTTAGGATCGCCCCTCTCAAATGAGACAGATCCTGCAATGGTTTTTATAGTTGAGGAATTTCAGCTTGATCGTAGAGGACAAAAACATGCATTATTTTGCATGGCAACGTAACGAAAGGAGTTTAGAGCTGATGGATGCGATGGAGTTATGGACATAGAGACTGTGTGTGCGTCGTGTTTTTCTTCTTCTCTCACGGTTCGCTTTGTGCAGCTGCAGGACGTCGTCACAAACGCGTCCGGCCTTACTAATGAGTTCCGCAGAAGCTCCTACTTTTGTTATTTATCGCATTAGAGAGAGAGGAAACGAGTTATCCATCACCTGGTTGATATAGCCGCCTTAATTGAGGTTCATATCTGCCGATCGATCTTATTGTTTGCAGAACGTTTGCGAGGCGAGCTTCCTGCTCTCTTTGCTTCGAGTCAATTCTCGAAGCTGTTCGCTGCCTAAGGGCTCCTCACGAGCTTCCACATCAACCCGCGAACCCTTAGGGTAGTCACCAGACGTGCTTGCTGCAAATGAAGTAACGTAGAGTGGTCCAACAATCCAACATCTCTTCCTCTCTAATACTGTGGTGTTCAGACAGGAGGCCTTCGCGAGGTGGGCAGTTTCGAATTTCAAAGAAGGTGGAGTTCTACGAGTTTTTGTACGTCGCGACCTCTTACGTAGCGATTAGTGTCGCGTATTCTATTCTAGAGTGTCTCGATTTTTGAATGGCTTTTCTTGCTCTTTTAGCTCCAGAAAAGTGTCATAACTTAGAGAGCAGCTAGAGAGCAAGAAGCCCAAAATCTTCGGCTCCTCTAAATACCTCGAGTGAGCCGTGTACTCGTCTTGTGTGGCCCAATGTTTACTTGATAAAGATAAAAAGATGAAGGGCGGCATTAGACAATCCCTTGTGGGATGCGCCACGCATTCTACTTCGTTGAGGCGACTTGAATGCGCATTTGGCCACAGAATGTCTTGCGGTGGCCACCCGATGAACAAGCCAGCGCTTTATCCTTCCCAGACACGTCTGGTACCAATTTACCGACCACGGAGGGATGGAGGGCCTGGTTAGCCTGGGCGGGAAATCCGAACCAGGAACATGGTGCACGCGACGATCGGCACCTCCTCCGACTACGCTAAACGCACCCATGTTTACTTAAACTAGAGTATAAATGTCATCCACTTGAAGTTTTTCAAAGAAGGATTTTTGCAGAATTTACATGGATTTTTCTTTTGCCTTTGGATTTGGTAATCTGAAATGGTGACGAATAAATGGTTATGTTATTAGTCTTTAATGACTGTCATATCCCTAATGGTGTTAATCCCTAATCCCGTTTTTCCGATGTTTGTTTGTTCGTTTTTGTGACGTGGTCTTAAACACCGTAATAAATAATAATAATAATAATAATAATAATAATAATAATAATAATAATAATCTCACCATATTTACCTTTTTGTCCTTTTTTGCAATTTTTCGATACGACCTGAATTCGAACAATTCTTGTTTTACAAAATTTTAGCCAAAACTGAAGCCCTTAGATCGACCAAAAATATTGCAACCACGTTGTTTCTATTTCATTATCCGCTCATCTACCACCTTTCGAATGTAGATGATCGCGGAATCCAAGGAACGGAGGTGGAAAGGTTTGGAGATCAGATGTTTCGCCCTTTAGGACTACTCATTGTGACACGAATTTAATGACTGTTTCACTTAGAAAACTTATTCCCTTAACGAAAAATAGCGAGCTGGTTAATTTCTATGTGACCTCAAGACATCAGCCCTGTCTAAAAATTTGGTAAAAGCTCCATCGTAATTAAAATTGAAGTTAAATGAAAAAAAGCTTAAGAACAGAGCCGAATGTCGACCTGAATTTTTGAACGATTCTTGTTGTTCGTTTTTTTCTTGTTCGTTTTCTTGAAAGGCCAATTCCCATCCAATCCTTTACTGAAAAGCCCCAAATTATATTTACTTGATCAATCAAGTAAATATCGATACGGCTCAAGTTCGAGTTCATGGCTCAATCTCAACTGTTAGTACACCTCTTTCCGCTCTTCAAAGCAAGCAAAAAAATCGTGCTGCAGCTGACCAGACAAGATTTCTTTGACCATTCAAACAGCGCTAGTCCCTTGTGGTAGCACAGTCCGATGAGGCGCCGGCTGCCGCGTGCATCCTTAATCCTGGTTCTTGATTCTGGTTTCCCACAAAGATCAACAGAACTTTCCATCACTCCGCGGTCGGTAACCAGACCAATACAAAAACACCAACTTGTCTATCAGCTGACCACCACAAATAATTTTATGGGCCAAATACGCACTCAAATTGCCTCATGATGTTCCGTAGAAATAGAACGCGAGGCTCGTCCCGCATAGGGAGATGCTGCTGGAAAAAAGACTGCGAATGCTTTAATGTCAGTTGAATTTTAGGCTTTCACTTTTTTCTTTCTTTTTCTTTTCATTTTTTTTAGTAAAAGTTTTTGAAGGCTCAGGTTAGTTGAGCTGATGGTAAGTGGAGGTAAAGCAAAATAGAGGATAAAGGATAAAGTGCGTTGTTATTCAATCCCTTTTGGATGTGCCACGCATCCTACTTCTACGGGATATCTTGGAGGTGGTTCGAATTCGAATTTAGTGATATGATGAATTTCGGTGGTCAGTCGATGAGCAAGTCAGCGCTTTGCCATTTCCAGACAAGTCTGGTACAAACTTATCGTCTAGGAGCAATGGAAGGCTTGGTTGGCCTTGGCGGGAAATCCGAACCAGGAACCTGGTATCGGGTGCACGCCGCAGCCGACGCCTCCTCCGACTACGCAACTCACGCCCAAAACAAAAATAAGTAGAATCAAATTTTAAAACGGTATAAGTTAATTTCAGAAGTGATAAATTAAACATTAAACAAAATTAAATTATAATTAAACAAGTAATAAGTAAAAGAAAGTGAAACCAAAAACTATGCAGCATAAGAGTAGGATAAAAGTGGATGAAATTTTGAGTATCGCGCATGGTAAATGAGTTACATTTCTCTTGTGTGTGCAAGGGTTAGAGTTTGAGTTTGTCCGGTACCGTGGGTCGCTAACGGTTGGCTACTTTTGAAAAAATGCAATAAACCAAATATCAGCGAGCAATTACTTCGATGAACCACTTGGTTTTCGTAGTGTTCCATTCGTTATTTCCACATTTTTGGCGTCATTTTTTAAAATTAAGTTGAAGTAAAGTAGCAAAATGTAAAGTATAAAAGCGTAAACAAGCGATAAAAATTGTATTGGAAAAGCGTAAAAATCTGATATTATAAAAGGTTCCACCCTGGCCAACCAAGCCTTTTCCCTCCGAGGTTGGTGAATAGGTACCACACTTGTCTGGGAAGGATAAAGCGCTGACTTATTCACAGGCTGAAAACCACAAGTCCAATACGCATTCAAATCGTCTCCAGGACATTCCGTAGAAGTAGAATGCGTGGCGCATCCCAAAGGGATCGAGAAACGCCGTCTTTTATCATTTGTCCTTTATAAAGGTTTAAAATTTGGAATTAAAGTTAGAATGTGGAACACAATTATCAACTTATTTTGATGTCAAATGATTCATAAGAAGCAATACTTGACCTAGGATCTATTGCCATGTGGAGTGCGCCATGTACTTGATACAGCGATCGCTTTGGGGTAGCTCGTGGCTTGCTCAACGTTCGCTATGATCAGAAGCTCTTGAGACTTGCTAAAGCTAGACTGAAATACGTTTCCCGGCCAAGTTACTGAGTTTGTCAAAAGACATCTCCCTCCAGCTGCTTTTTCCGACCCCTAAGGGACTAACATTGCTCGGCTGCCCTTCTGTCAATTCGGACTCTAATTTGGAGGGTCTTTTTGGCAGCTTGTGAAGGAGTTTTCCGGTGAATTCGGAAAGGTCATCTGGGATTGACGCAGGGGTGGAAGCAGAATCGAATGAATAGCTGAAGAGGAGAGAATGCAGAAGGACGGAGAGGAGCAGCAAATCGGTACCAGCAGTGACAACGGGATGGTCTACCCCACTGGGCCACGACGACGACGACGACGACAACGACTTTGGCAACAATGGGCCCAATTTGAGGAGTCGTCGTTGTCGTCGTCGTCGGCAGCGATGGCAGCGAAGCCGCGCCCTCTTTCGTCTCGACAATGTCGGTCACATCACAACAACTCAGCAATGAGGACACTTGCTGCTTCAGCAAGTTGGTGTCTACCGCTGGAGATGTTCACAGGTCTCCCGGCGAGATGGGCTGGCAGCTGCGTGGTCAGGGATATATCGTCCGTCCCCGGAACTTCGCCAAGTTCCGTCCATACACCAGTCTCTCCACGGTGTCTATGACCTAATCGAGTTTGTCCTCACTAACCTTGGCTCGGAGCAGTTCGGTTCGAAATCAGGTTACACCGCGCACCGCGACTCGCTGTCGCGCACGCAAATATTGGGTCTTGCGGCGAGAACAGGGTGAGGTTGAGCAGATAATCGCCAGCTCAGGCGTCAAATGGCGGCCGCCATAAGGGTTTTTAAGCGCGTCTATCGATCTTAATAACGTTTTTGCACTTCGCTAGATTATCGGCCGGAAGGGCACGTTTGCAAGATTTGCTAAGATGTCTGATGGAGAGCTCCTGCGGTGTCCCACAATTGGTGGGAAAGTTGAGCAGCTTTAACGCCGAGCTGGCTTTCATAGGAGCGTGGCAGCGCAGTTGGGGAGGTGCCGCTGTCGCCTGCACCCGATTTCGGGTTCCCTGTTCGGATTTCCTCCCCAGGCCGATCAAGCCTTCCATCCCTCTAGGATCGGTGAATTGGTACCAGACTTTTCTGGGTAGGATAAACCGCTTACTTGTTCATCGGCTGACCACCGCGAGAAATTCTATGGCAAAATGCGCACTCAAATCGCCTCCAGGACATCCCGTTGAAGTAGAATGCGTGGCACATCCCACAAGGGATTGACTAATGCCGCCCTTAATCCTTTTATCCTTATCAAGTAAACATCGGGTCATACAAGACGAGTGCACGGCTCACTCGAGGTATTTAACGGAGCCGCAGACTTTGGGTTTCTTGCTCTTTAGCTGCTCTCTAAGCTTTCTGGAGCTGCAAGGGCAAGAGAAGTCATTCAAGCATCGTGCGCAATTTTCGAGACACTCTATAGTACGGATACGCGACACTAATGGCTATGTAAGCGGTCGCGACGTACAAAAACTCGAGACTCCGCCTTATTCGAAATTCAAAACTGCCCTCCTGGCTAATGCCTCTCCTGTCTGAACACCGCAGTATTAGAGAGTAAGCTGTGTTGTTGGACCAATGCATGACATTCCATTTGCAGCAAGCACGTCTGGAGAGTACTTAGAGACTTCAGTGTACCACACTCGCCTGGGAAGAATAATACATTGACTTGGGCATTAGCTGGCCACTGCAAGATATTGTATAGGCCAAATACGCTTTCAAACGGCTTCCACGACATCCTGTAGAAGCATAATACCTGGCGCGTTCTCTATCTTCATCTTTATTGAGACAACATGCTGCAACACATGTGAGGCGGTAAACATGAGGGGTAGCTCACCATAGCGACCAAGAAGATAGCAACCTACCACTATACAAAGCAGCAAAATAAAAGATATTGTGTAAGACAATAAGCTGCTGAATGAGAACAGAAAAGAGAAATTTATCAAAAGGAACAACGGAATAAAAGGAAACAATAGAAAGGGAAGCGGAAAAATAGAGAATTAAGAAAGGAGCAGAAGAACATTCACTTTACGACAAGTACCAACCGCCTCGAAAAAAAGTGGAAACGCTTGAAACGTCTAAATAACTTTGTCAAGATTCGCTTGAAAGTTGAAATGTTTAAGGGTAAACGGCTTGGTAGTACGAACATACAAGTTTTCGCCGCGCTCGCGGCGGCCTCTGCCGCACGCGCGATGAATCGCCACTGATACATCGCTCCTGGGTGGGCTGTTATGGGGGAAACGGAGCTCTAACAAACTCCCGAGTTATGCTGTATTGTATCCAGATATGTGGCTTTTAGAAATGAAGCTTCGTGTCATGAAAGAACCCAAAATCGTTTGACAATAGCAGCAATTGTCTATTGCTTGAATAAGGTCATCCAATACCCACCCAAAATAACCATTTTCTCTCCCTCAAATACCTGAGCAGAGATATCCAAAGCAGTTTATGCAGTTACAAGAGCGTTAGACTTCGTAACTGTAGCAGCACACACTATGTAGATGTCGCGCTTGCCGCGGCAGTCGCCGCGCGCTTCTGTATGTTCAGCTTGCTCCCCAGGGTAAACGAACACGCTTGCTTAACCTGACGTACTCACTGCCAGCTCGACAGGGAAGGTAGCTCGTAGGATTGATTAACGCTGTCCTTTATCCTTTATTCTTATCCTTCACAATCTGGGTTTTTTCATACGCGACTTGCACCAAACCTTTGACTAAGGTCTGCCGGTAGGGCTAATACCCCTTTCTCAGAATTTCCACAAGTGGTTCGCTGAAGATTCTTAGGCACCTATATGTTTCGCCTAAACCAAGCCGTTTACGATACGAAACCATTAACTGCGGTCCTGTTCTGTCAAGATTGCGGCCACCATTGCTAGGTCCGCCCATCGGCCCTAAAGTCCTGTCTCAACTAGAGCTGTAGCACAAGTACTGGCCTGATCCTCGCCCATCATTTGCTTGCTACTCCTAATCAAGATTTAGTTCCGCACAAGATTACTGTGCTACGGCAGGCGAAAAAAGACTTTTTTCTAGTTGGGAGAAAAGGATGGGAAGCAACACAGAAAGTAAGTCACATTGCGTCCCTTGCAAATTCTACAATGAATTTGTAATGAGCCTACGCTTCTGTCTGGACTTTTGGAAGAGTTTGCAGTTTCAGGTTCACGAACTTCCGAATCACTTACCTCCATCCCCTCCGATTAAGGAGAGGCTCATAGGTGGATTCAACTGAACTAGCGGTCTTTTCTGACAAAGCACTCTCGCTTAAGATGCTTGTTTGACGAACAATGGCATGACTAGGTCCCGTTGATAGTAGACTCTTGAGAAAAATAAATAACTCTGAGACTCCGCCCGCTGGTAGAACATCCGTTCCTGAGAAATGTTGGTTATAACTTTGAGGGACTGGGATTTCTCTCGAGATGCGGGTTAGAACTCTAGAGTCTGGTATCTGACCTCCATATGAGTAGCAGGTTCGCGACAGCTTTATTTATTTATTTATCTTTATCTTTATCTTTATCTAGAGACGCACATTAACATGAGCGTGGAGTGAATTAGCAGAAATCAAACCAAAAACAAAAAACAAAAACAATTCCTAAGAACTTTGAACATACACATGCTTTGGTGAAAAAACCATTCAAGTACTGCGGTTACTATTTGCTTACTGTGCGCGCTAAAACGTGCTAACAATAACCTTTACGATAAAATACAGATCCACAGCATGAAAATTCGCAAAAAAAAAACAACAGCCAGTAGTAACAAGGTGGGTAACCAAAATACTTATCCAATTGAAAAATAAGCACAAAAAACTGGATAAGAAAGTCTAGGAACAGAGGGAAAGTTTTTGAACAGAAAAGCGAGCATACTGTGCGAAGTTAGAAATAGCGGTAAAGTCGTCCGCTTTCTCCTTTTCTAGATTAAAAACGGAATTTCAATGAGCAAAGGGATCCAAATTGTAAGCGCAGAGAGCACTGTGGAGATAGCCAGCTTGTTTGTTCCATGAAGAACATGGTCATAATATCTGCAAGAACGCCACGTCTAATCGTAAGCGCAGATAGTCGTTCTAGTGCCAAGTTGAGTAGTATTGCCGGTGCCTATGCAGACTAAGCCGCCTATGATGTTCCTTATAACTGCAGAAATATGTAGTGCCGTAGTAACTATTAAGTTGTAAGGAAAGTTTCCACCACTCACTTTGGCGTTCCGCCAAAGTTTTGGAAAGTGTTCTGGAACCTTCTCCCAATAACGCAAAGATAGAATGATCTATGACCTGCATTTACCACTATTGTCGTTATATTCCGTTACAACTACGGCAAAGAAAATCGTTCTCAATTGCAGGCAAGTTCGACTGCTTCTGCCTTACGACTTCAAAAAGCAGAACAATGCAAGAGTCGCGGTGTATAACATATGTGAAGCGATGAGTTCCACCACTCTCATGCGACACATCGAAGGTATGGTGCCAGAAGTTCAAGAACAGAGTCTTTTGCTTGGAGGACCAAGCGAGGCCTGGAAGGCCAGTCGCGGTGAATGAGGAGCGCCTCCTGGAGCTGGCTCAGGAGGATCCCCAGCTTTGCACCCGTAAACCGGCAGAGGAACTCTAGTGTGGGCCCACCACCATAGCTCAACACCTGCGTGGCCCCGGGAAGACATGTAGATATGGTGCATGAATACTGCATGAACTTAGTGGCCACCAGCTACAGGTGCGCCGGGATGTGTGCGTGAACTTCTTGATTTTATGGCGGAATTTTTCTTGGCTCAAGAACCTGGTCACTGGCGATGAAAGGTGGGTGGTCTACATTGACTACACGTGAACGTGTCAGTGGCTCAGTCGCAGCGAAGCAGGAATTCCCACCCCAAGACGGGAATTTCACCTAAAAAGGTGACACTCAGTGTCGGTGGAATCGCCAAATAGTCTTTCAGTGGGAGCTGCTACCTGCAGACACTACTGTCACTAGCGATGTCAGCTGTAGGCAGTTGGATCGGGTTGAAGCTGCTCTTCGTGAGAAACAAGACAAGATCTTCTTCCTTCACGACATCGCACGTTCACGTTGCAAGGGAGACTCAGAAAAACTCCAATATTTCGGATGGTATGCTTTGGCCCACCCACCGTATTCACCGGACCTTGCTCCAACGGACAACCATCTGTCTCTTTCGTTGTCGAACCATTTGCAGGAGAAACAAATTGACGACAGGGAGCAACTTGGAAAATGCCTCGCTGAGTACTTTCGTCAAAACCAAAGAAATTCTATAGAACAAATGACAATATGTATGCTGTAGATAATAATTGTGCAAATGTCCATTAGTTGGTACATGTATGGAACGAAAGAAATAAATTTGAAAAGATGCACAAGTGGCGGGATACTTCCTTTACAACCTAATAGAAGGCAGAAAGAATCGATGCCGTTAAGCCAGACTAGTTATTGTGTGGCTCTCTGGTTCAAACTACTCCCAAGTAACATTCTTGGCTGGTTAACACCTAAGCCTCCGGCTGTGGTGTCATGTACTTGGGCCAGCAATGCTTCTTTCAATTTCAGTCTTTGTCGCTTCTATAGCCGAAACTAGTTGAGCATTGAAACTAAAGCTGTGAGTATAATAACAAAAAACTCTTAAACGTACTAGCTCCCTTGCCAGGCAACCACCATTTGGCACATAGTGATATATGGGCGAGTGGTATAATGTATAGCGACAAGCGCTATTTTAGCACAAGCTGTATGATCAACCGACACACCGGCACATCACTTGATATCAATCTCCAGTTACTGTTATCTTCTAGATGATACGTTGTTGTTCGTTTGTTCATTTGGAAAGAAAGTAAAGTTTAATTGCCCAATAGCGTTCGTCAGCAACGGTCGTCCCTTCCAACTATCGCGTGGCAAACTGACATCAATATAATGACCACGTATTAAAAGAAAACGACATATGGGCTCCACACTACAACTGCCTCGCCAGTAATTATTAGGTTGTAACGAAATAAATGGCACTGAACCACTGTAAATTTAAACAGTTAATATCTCGGCTTGTAGGCAAGTTTATTAATCGAAATAAAAACCATCTGATTCTACACATCTTTGCCAACGTGAGACAAGCTTTTTTATCCCAGTAGCATAAAAATCAGAAGTTCTGTAATTGACGAAATCTTCGAAGGCACTTTCGGCATCCTGTTGGTATTTGAATATTTTCCCTACCAAGAAGTCGCCAAGATGCTTGAAGAAATGGTAGTCTGTTGGGGGAGAGGTCGGGAGAAAACGGAGGATGTGGTAGAGTTTCAATGCTCAGCTCATTCAATTTCTGCAACGTCATTCGTGCTACATGGGGGCGAGCATTGTCGTGCAGAAGGAGAACTCGCCTTCGGTTTACCAAGACCGGCCGGTTATCCTTCAACTTTTTCATCATTTCTTCAATTTCAATGCAGTACTTCTCTGCCGTGATGGATTCACCGGGAGGGAGGAAGCTGTGGTGAATAATTCCCAGCGAACACCACCATACTGTCACCATTACTTTCTTTTGGTGCAATTCCGGCTTCGCAAAAACCTTGGGGCTCTCATCGCTGTCCACCCACTGTGCCGATGGTCGCCTCTTGTCGTACATTATCCATTTCTCGTCACAGGTTACGATGCGATCAAGGAATGGGTCCGTTTCGTTCCGTAGAAGCAGTGCGGACGAGATCTCATATCGTCGGTTTCTTTGCTCCTCAGACAGCTCGTGAGGCACCCATCTTTCCAGCTTTTTGGTCTTTCCAATTTCCTTCAGATGCCGGGCAGCTGTGTTGTGACTGACGCCAAGAACCTTCGCTATCTCCCTGGTACCTTTGTGTGGATCCTCCTCTACCACATCTCTCAGCTTGTCCTCATCAACATCACTATGCCTCCCACGACCTTCATGTTCTTCCAAGCTCTCATCTCCATTCCGGAACTTCTGATACCAACGATACGCCGTCCGAATCGTGGAACATCCTTGACCGAATGCGGCGTTGATCTTCTCGTCCGCCTCCTTAGCTGTAGTGCTCAGCTTGAATTCATACAAGTAAATGCCTCGGATTACCCTTTTGTCTATCTGCAAAGAAGTCAATAAAACTCTACAGTTTTCCCAATTTTACATAGAAAATTTGGTACTCACCGGTAGAGCAAAGTTTGCGCTTCTAAATGATATGCCAGATGTTATGGTTTGTTCTTGATCAAACGCGTAAAGACGCGCCAAAAAATGGCGCGAGCCAGTGCCATTTAATTCGTTACAACCTAATACGTTACCTGTGTATCATATGGAGATAAATTAGGATACTAGAAAAACTGAAAGCGAGCTACTTTCCCAGTATGGTGTGTGCAAATACTGACATCGATAACCACGACAGCAACAATACCCAATAATTCCTGTGGATTTCCCATTTTTAAGGGCTCTTTGAAATTTAGACGATGATTCACACAACAATAAAGAATCGCGAAGGCATTCGAGGATTGGCGTTGCCTTCGGTAATGTCCCATTTGGTTGAAAACGTCCAAAGCACTCCTATTCGTATGTTTGTTGGCCGAAACACAAAGAACTTCGACGGCTTCATGCTCACTAAAGGCTTCATGCTTTCTCCCTGCAGGGTCGCCATTTTGAGGAATTAGTGGGGTAGAAGAACATCAATCAATATCCATGTTTTAATTGGTGTAATCGAATTAACTGTCTAGATCCTCTTCACCTCCGTAAATCAAGGGCGAATCCGGCTGTAAAGTAATAAAGTAAGCTGTGACACAACCCACGTTTTCGCCCTGCTGCCAGAAGATCTGTAGTCTGTGGAAAAGAAGGCGAAAAGAGTAGTGGCTCGCAGAATTTTGTATATTTTCATGCTTCTTTGTCTGAGGCGCAATTGGATGAAGTGCCGGCTGTCATGTGCACGCGGTACCAAGTCCTTGGTTCGGATTTTCGGCCCAGGCCAAGTAATCCTTCCATCCCTTCCGGGTCGGTGAGTTGGTGCCAGGATTGCCTGCGAAGGATAAAGCACTAACCTATCCATCTGCTCACCACCGCAACTCAAGTTATAGGCCAAATACACCTTCAAATTGCCTAAACCACATCCTATGGAGGTAGCACACCTGGCACAGAGAAGGGATTGAAGAGCGCCAAATTTTGTCCTTTTATTCTTGTCCCTTTTCTGACTAGATTTCCGTCGAATGAGCAGAGTTATGTACGTATAGCGCATATTGCAATAAAGCTCTTGAATTGCTCCATTATATCGTGCGGTTAAATTTCCAACCGATTTATTTCAGCCCATTTAACTTTCGAGAGTAAAATTTTGAAATTAATGCCCTTTTTATGTCATTACTGCTACAAAGGCTTCAGAAAAACTGCAACAGAAAATATGATATGAAGGAAAATCGCTGAGAAGAAATGGGCATAGGAGACAAGATACGTTCAGGCCGAGCAAGGACGAAGCAACCCGTGAAGCAGTCGTAACAATCCGTCAGCCAGTGCTCGCAGATTTTCTGCCGAACTCGTTCCTCCTCGAACATCTTTCATTTATCCGGCACCTTCACGCCCTTAGCAAAAAGCAGAAAAAATACCATGCTTCCACCAGCCGAGCGCCGCATATTCTTGCAGCAAGGCAATGCAAAACCGCACGCCGCAAAATAGCTTGGAAATGATCGAAAATCTCGACGCGGTCGAACGTTTTCCACACCCACACGCATATAGTCCTGATATCGCGCCATCCGACTAGCACCTTTTCCGCTTCACCATCTTCATGGAGTCAATTTGGTTCATGTCGCGAAGAAGGGCAGCATTGGGAGAGGTGGCGCGCCAGCCAATCACAACAAAGCAGAGCACCAGCCAAACAGACGCCAGTCAATCATGGTTCTGGCCGTGCAAGCTTTCTCTAGATGGCACGTCAGTTTGATGCAGTCTGGGGCCAGATTCATCAACCGCTTACCGGCCGATAACGATATATGGTTGCCGTGTCTGTATCTCTGTATCTCTCTGTATCACATACTACGTAGGCCGGTGTGGTGAATCCGTGGTAAGATGATACCAGCGGTATCGTTGATGAATCTGGCCCCTGGTTTGCCGGTGCTCTCCCACCTCCCAATGCTGCCCATCTTCGCGATATGTACCGCAGCGAATTTCAACTAAAGAATGAGCATGTGGTGGTGCAGAATTTCTGATAACTAAGAACTAAGAACTAAGGAATGGAAGAACTAAGGAAGAACTAAGAACTAAGGAATGAGCATCTGGTGGTGCAGACAGAAGAGGAGACGACATTCGCGTGGATCCGATTTCAGCTCCCTCTTTCTAGTTTTCAGCCCAGACCAGCCAAGACTCCTATCCCGCTGGGGTCGAGTATCAGAATTTCAGATTTATCTGGAAGGAATAAAGCACTGACTTTGCCCATCGGCTAGTCACCGAAAGGCATTGTCTTGCCCAAATATGCATGCAAATTGCCTCCACGTATCCAGTAGTGGTTGGACGCGTGGCGCATCCTCACAGGGATCCACTACCACCGTCTTTCATTCTTTCTACCCTTTAGGTAAAGTAGAAAGATCTTTGAGAACAAAGGGTGGTGCTGCCACGAGAACAAGTAATTTTACTATAGGTGAATTACAGTAGTAGACTCGAATGGTCCTTATCTTGAAACTTAGTTGTTTTTCATTTGTCGTAGAATTATGCCTGAATTTTAAGTGAAAAATAGGAAAAAATATTTTGGACCACCCTGATATGCATGTGCATCCGCTCAGTAGATTTGCGTAGCATTCCAATAAGGTGCTGAGCAGATGTTTACTGGAGAAGCTGATGACTGCCGCCGCCGGTCATCAGCATGCAGCAGCAGCAGCAGCTTTGCTCACCTCACAGTACAGCTAGCTGCAGAAGTAAGCCACCACAGGACTACACCTTCGACGGCCGACGGCTGTGAGGAAACTCGTCCGCAATGGGCGGAGCGACCACCTCCCAGCGGCCATCCGTCACATGTCGGAACTTCCATTGAAACGGCTATCCGTTTCAGTGCCGTCACGAACGAACAACACGACACATGCGTGGAACGTGAGTGCCACTGCCGCTGCACGCTCAAAGGTCGGCGGCTCAGTCACGACATCGTAGAACTTGAGAGCTAAGAAAAGCCAATGAACGAGCAAAAATGATTTTTAGCTCGCAAAAATTGGCGAATTCGGGGGGGGGGGGGGAGGAGGAAGGGAGTGTTTTCTAGCTCCGCTGCAGGACCTTCTTCTTCCTCGGCCTCGTTCTTCTGTTTCATTATGGTATTCCGTAGGTCATGACATAGTTCTAAGGAACGAGGAAGCTGAATTTTGAGATGGACGTCATGTGCACCTAAAGACTAACAATGCTGGTAGAAACTCCTACGTAGAGTCTAAGTATTAGAAACATATTAAAACTTGCTGAAGATACATAAAACTACTTTTTTCGATTGAATACACACTGCCGATCATTTCGTTAGTAAGCTCAGCAAAGCAAATGAACCGTGGAGAGCTATACAGCAGGTTTAAAGTCTCAATACAGAGTGTCTCAAAAAATGTATACACTGTTTGAATGGTGACAACTCTGCTCACAGTGAAGGCACTGGAGAAGTTGAGCGCTCATATGAGGACTTAAGAAAATAGAAATTTTCTGACGGATGAGCGGTACGGGATGCGCCATCCACTCGTCTGAAACCTTGCATTTTACAGTGGATTGATTGTGTTTTGCGTGAATACTTGTTACTATTCATTCGCAATTGGCAGTATCGATTGATTTGCGTTTTTTTTGGGGTCTAAAACTTAAAAACATACTACGTTTTGCGGAAAATGCAGGGTATCCTAAATAAATGCAGGTACTGTTCGAGAGGTTCTAAAGTTGCTGCTAGTGAACCTTTCGAAGATGTTTGAGACTCATATGAAAGCACAGCGTAACGAGATTTTAGTAACGGGTGAATAATAAAGATTGCGCCATGCCCCGCCTGAAACCTTGCATTTCGGAATCGATTGATTGTAAATGGCCGAATCCTTGTTGCAAACTTGCTACTATGTACTTGGCCAGATTAACCTGTGCTGTGCTTCTTTTAACGTTTAAAACTTGACGGTCATGTGAAAGACACGTGACGTGAGTTTATTTTTTTTAGTTTAGTTAACAATTTAAATGTCAGCAGGAGCTCCATTTTCCAAGACGAATTCTGTGGACTGATAAAGCAACATTCAAACTGAGTGTGGAGAGGTTAATTGGCAGAATTGCAGCTACTAGGAGCTAGTGGCGAAGGAAAAAATGAAAAGAAGCACGGCACAGGTTAATCTGGCCAAGTAGTGGCAAGACTGTGACAAGCATTCCGCCCATGCACAGTCAGTCGAGTCTGAGATGGCAAGGTTTCAGGCGGGGCATGCCGCAATCTTGACTCTCTACAGGCCACGGAAACCTCGTTACGCTGTGCTTTCATATGAGTCTCAAACATCTTCGAAAGGTTCACTAACGGCAGTGTTGGAACCTTTCGCATAGCACCTTCGTTTTTAGGATACCCTGCATTTTCCGCACGCCGTAGTGTGTTCTTATGTTTTTAACCCTAAAAAAGCACAAGTTGATCGATACGACTGATAGATTGATTGTGAAGAAATTATAGCAAGTATTCAAGCGAAACACAATCAATCGAGTGTAGAACGCAAAATTTAAGATCATTGCACATTCCATATTGCCCTTACGTCAGAAAGTTTCTATTTTCTTATGCGTTCATATGAGCTCTTATCATCTGTAGTACCTTTACTGTGAGCAACTGTTATCACCTTTCAAACAGTGTAAGCATTTTTTGAGACACTCTGTAGTGCTATGTTCACCTTTTGCGAAAGGATTGCTTGTAAATAATCAAATAAACAAAATAGCATACAAAAGTGTGACAAGTAATCATTCCGATGAATCAGTAATTATTATAAATAATTGCAAAATCGATCCTTGAATACGCTTGCTTATGAATAATAGGTATACTATGCTATTAAAAAATGTCGAATAGTGTTAAAAAAAACTATAAGGATACAGTTCAACGCAAATCAATCCCTTTGCGGGATGCAGGCATTGTCTTGGGACGTCATGGAGGCAGTTTGAATACCTATTTAGCTTATACGACCGTGGTACCGTACTCGGTAGTTCAACCGATTCCATGTTCCTAATTCTGATTTACCGCCCAGACCAAACGAGCCTTTCATCCCTCCGTGGTCGGTGAATTCGTTCAAGACTTGTTTGCGAAGGTTAAAACACTAAACTGTTCATCGGCTTGCCATTGCAAGTCATTCTTTGGCCAAATACACGTTCAAGTTTTCTTCACGATATCCCTTAGAAGGAGAATTCGTGGCGCATCCCGCGAAGGACATGTCGTATGTATTCTAAACGGGTTAAAACATGCTATAAAAAAAGTCATTCAAGACAGTAAAAGTCTGAGGTAATATAAAGGTAATAGTGAAAACTATAAAAATTATAAACCGTCATGGAAACAGTGATAAATAATTAATTATTAAATAGATTCCTATGCAAGTTTAAGCCTCTGTAAAATTCGCGCTCTAGCGTTGTAAAATTGTAAGTTTGTAGAAAAATAATAAAAGAACAAATTTAAATGAATTGCTTTCACAATGTCCTATACGAACCATAGAACATTGTGAAAGCAGCAATATTAGCAAAATTGTGGTTATCAAATCGATTGTGGAAAAAAGTTGTTTGTTAAACGTCGAGAACTGCTTATACTTCGTTAGCCTTAAGTCTCCAAGTCTCTTTGCTATGAATCTCTGGCGTTATTAGGATTAAGGACAGAGTTGAGCTGGAAGATACGGGTTTGGTCGACGTTTTGTTAATTGAGGGGAAAGAAACTGTTTCCAATGAGCTCAGACATAACAATCTTTTGCGATTTAGAGCAAAAGCCAGACGCATGGCGCTATCTCGGAATTGAGTTGGTCGAAACAGGAAAATTACCAGGAAATGGACGTTATCTACAGCATTACGCAGTAACTTGAAAGGCATCTTTTCTACATTAAAGAAAAATAAAAGAAAAAAGAAAAATACCGCACTGTGGGCAATACTTTAGTTGGTAGATGGAATCGAACCCGTGGGTCGTGGTAGCGCTGCTGGAGGCGCTGGCTGTAGCGTTCATCCGATTCCAGGTTCTTGGTTTGGGTTTGCCGTCCAGGCCAGAGGAGCTTTCCACCCCTCCGGGGTCCCAGACTTGTCTGGGAAGGATAGAACACTGACCTGTCCACCGGCTGGCCACCGCATGTTTCATCCTTTTGATCTCCATAGTTACAAGAATGCTATTTAAAAGTTTTTAGGATGTTTGCAGCTATAGGGATCAAAAGGACTAATGTCGTCATCGAAGACTCGTCTCCCAAGTAGGGGCTGCGAACTCTACTTCTGGCTCATAAGTTAGGTTTCAGAAGTCGATTTATTCTGTACGATAAGAACAATTGGTTACAGAACTCGCTCACTTTCTTCTCAGAAAAATTTAGTGCTAACCAAGCGATCTCCGATTTGCACAGACGAAGCTTAAAGCCCACGATACCCCATAGAAGTATAAGGTTGCCCGAAAGTTCTCAACGTTTTGGGCTACTATTTTTCATTCGTTCATTATTAATTAAAAAATTCAACCTGCGTTGCGCATTAATGCTAAATTCTCTACAGAATTTTTCGCCCTATCTGACCAAATAATTGATGTCTCAACGTTGCTTTATGTTTCTGTTCTTGAAGGGCTTATTGAAGTACGTCGAAGGAGCGATTCCGAACGATATTTGAGTTTAACACCAATTTGGAACAACCGCAGCCGAGGCGTCTCGCCAGATCAATCAAGCGTGGAAGCCCAATAGTGTTGGGGAAAGCACTGTGCGCCAGTGGTTCAGTAAATTTCGGACCGGAGATTTCAACCTCGAAGACGAACCCTGTATCGATCGACCTAAAGCCTTCCTGGACGACGAGTTGAAGGAATTGGTGGAAGCCTAACCATCCCAAACAGTTCGCGGATCGCGGAAGATCTCGACGTCAGTAAAACTGCTGCTGCGGATGCTTTGAAGCCCCTGGGAAGGTGAAAAAGCTCGAAAAGTGGGTGCCCCACGAGTTGAGTGGGCGGTAAAACTTGTCACCTTTCGAGGTTTCTTCTTCTCTTCTTTACGCAACAAAACAAAATAAACAACGACTGCTGCAATATAAACCACATAATGGAAGTGAAGGTCAGCATACTATCGACTGTTGGGATGTTTACACATATTATGACCATTAACTCGCAGATATATCACTATGTGCTGGTGCGAAGAAGTAGAAAAGGACTATACTTGCTATCCTTCTTCTTAAGAGTGAAGCTCGAAATAGCGAAATATTCATCGACAATGTTGCCAATCAGGACCAAGCCAGCTTTCATTGATTTTGTCGAATCTCGACCACCTAATTTTTCGATGATGGAATAAGTCAACTGGTGGCCCGTTGGCAAAAGTGTCCTGATTCGAGCGGTGCTTATTTAGACTAAATCCGATAAGATTTGAGAAAGTTGTGGAAGTTCAAAGTGAAGCACTCAAAACGCTGAAAACTTTCCGGATAGCCTAACAGAATGCGTGGCGCATCCCAAAATGGGTTGATTGACGTCGTCCTTTATCATTTATGGATTATGTCTTGGACACTGTGGATGAGGTGATATCCCTTATGTTGCCAAGAGACTGGGTCAACGATCATTCTCAGCAAACAACTCAACAGATCATCGCAGCATAACTACGGAGTTCAACAACTAGGGTTTCTACCGATTTCTCGACAATCAAAATCGATGTTGAGCGTGAAATGGCAACAATGCTGGCGAGTGGCGAATGGAGCGCGAGAGTTTAATTCTCGCAGTCTTCGAGCTGGTTAGGGATTAGCATCGCAAATAACAAAACTGAGCCAGCACGTGGCGGACGACGGACGGACGGACGGCGAAGGAGACCGAACGACCTGTCGCCAGTCGCCAGCCGCCAGCCGCTCTACGGCACATCAACTGGAAGCAAACATCCGTTGACGTGATGGGATGGGTCCTACAAGGGACGTCCGCAAACTTTCCCCTAGGATTCTCCAAAAGACGTATATGGCATTGTAGCACATTTAACAGGCAGCAAAAGGACGAAGTTCGTTTCTCTCTAGGCCACTAGGCGGTTCAAAAATGGCAAAAATCGCCGCCTAGTAGACCCACAGCGGGCTCGAGAGCAATGAAGACCCGAGTTAATCCGTAAAGGATAAAGGATAAAGGACGGCGTTACTCAATCCCTTTTGTGATGCGCCACGCATTCTACTTCTACGGGATGTCGTGGGGGCGATTTGAGTGCGTATTTGGCCACACAATGACTTGCGGTGGCCAGCCGATGCACAAGTCAGTACTTTATCCTTCCCAGACAAGTCTGGTACCAATTCTCCGACCCCGGAGGGATGGAAGGGTTGGTTAGCCTGGGCGGGAAATCCGAACCAGGAACCTGGTATCGGGTGCAATCGACGGTCGGCGCCTCCTCCGATTGCGCTACACGCGCTCTAGTTAAACCGTATGCTAAAGAAATTCTGGCCCACATTCGGATTGAAACTGAAAGACTTACATGAATTCGGATTGGAGTGAGCTCGGCCAAATAACTACCGCTAGTTGCATGGGGTTAAGTTGTTTCTACGCAT
The DNA here is from genome assembly GCA_947359475.1 of Heligmosomoides polygyrus bakeri. NCBI lineage: Eukaryota > Metazoa > Nematoda > Chromadorea > Rhabditida > Heligmosomidae > Heligmosomoides > Heligmosomoides polygyrus. Next base: position 92,908,460 of record OX375867.1, on the reverse strand, counting down.
GCCGGACCTTTCGTACATGAGTTACTAGTCGACAAATTTTTGCCATTTTTGGACCACACAGTGTCACGCAAAAGCGAAGTTCTCGTCTGCGCCATATTGCTCTTGCTGGGAGTCGCTGGAGCATTCAACAGACTTCCGTTGTTGGAGTGATTGAAGGCAGCGATTATTTTGGTTTTTGAGGAGTAGGTGGAAGTTTTGAGAGGACCAAAATGTAAGAGTATTCTTCATGTAGGCCTTAAGGCATTTACAGGGATGGAACCCGGCTGTTCTTAAACAGGACAGAAGCGAGCTTCAAACAGCTGAGTGATGATAGGACACTAAAGGGGCGTATGCCATTTTCACTTCAACTTGGCTACTTTTAGAATCAAATTTGGCACTCTTCTAAGCAAGCCTGACACTTCTGAAATCAAATTTGACGTCTTCCAAATCAAAAGATGAGTCTTCCAGTTAATCAGACACTTTCTTGGAAAACTAAACCTATTTTTGTACAAGATTTTATACAAAAATTTTTATTTTATTTTTTATACAAAATTTTATAAAGAGTTTCTTCGAAATGCACCAATGAGTGAGCACACTGTTAGAAATTTTATAAAGATTTATTTTTCAAAGAGGAATAATGGTTTCAGACTTAAACGGAGCAGTTAGAAGGATGTTTTGTTGTTGTCAAAATTTTTGCGCCAGGCGGACTCGTACCCACAGCTTCTGCTTTCCGGGCAGCGACGCTATGCCTTACGCCACCAACGCTATCTACTCGAACAGAACATTCACGAAGTAAAAACAGGAAACGGAGCGTTTTCGATCGTATTGAAAAAAGTGATCACGCCATACACTCGTCCGGAACGTTGCGATTTTCATTTGATTGACAACGTTAATGCTGCTTTCATGAAACAGCAAACGCTTTTACATTACAACCTTTTCACGAATGTTTTTGTTGCGCCGTCAGTAAGTGTATAACTTCACGCAAACAGATTTTTTTGTCAATAGAAAGCATTCCGGTGAATGTCACAAAATACCATTTTTTAGTACTGAAAATGTCGCCTTTCTGTACATTAGAACAAGCTTTAAACCATAATTTTCCTTCAAAAACAAAAATTTCCCTTAAGAAGCAATTTTTTATGGGCGCGCGGAGCGCAGTCAGAGGGGGCGCCGGCTGTCGCCTGCACCCGATACCAGGTTCCTTGTTCGGATTTCCCGTCCAGGCCAACCAAGCCTTCCATCCCTCCGACATCGGTGAATTGGTACCAGACTTGTCTGGGAAGGATAAAGCACTGACTTATTCATCGGCTGGTCACCGCAAGTCATTGTGTGGCCAAATACACATTCAACTCGCCCCGACGACATCCCGTGGAAGTAGAATGCGTGGCGCATTCCAAAGGGGATTGAATAGCGCCGTCCTTTATCCTTTTTTTAACATTTTTTACAATTTTACAAATTTTACAGACAGTGCTCACTTATTGGGGCAGATAAAATGAAACTTTTTCAAAGAAAGTCATGCTAACTTTTCTCTAAGCAAAAAAATGACACTAGCCGCGCTGGAGAGTGTCTAGTTTAATCTGGAAGACGCCCATTTTCGCTTGAAACATGTTCGGTTTGATTCCAAAGCGTCAAGCCCAGTTAGAAGAGTGTCCAATTTAATTGGAAAAACGTCCAGTTTGGTCTAAAAAATGTCCAATTCTACGGGAGAATTGTATGCATTGAAAGCAATTAATGTCGAATACGTGACGTAAGCCCATTTACGGATCTTCAACATCACCCTGTTGGTCCTATCGATTCGAGGTGCTTCCGAAGTGCCCCGAGTTGACGTAAGGGGATGTAGAAACTTGTACGATTATGCAAAGCACGTTGCAGGAGTGGAGAGCGGAATGGAATCGGACGTGGGGGGGGGGGGGGGGGTGGGGGTGAAGTGTCTGATGGTCGTAGAGCGATCGCAGCTCAGACGAGGCACGACGATTCGCAGGTAGTGAAAGAGCAGCGGTTCTTTCGGCCATTTCTCAGCTGCAGAGCGACTTCTGCCATTTGATGGCGCACTTATGGGACGGCTTAGGCAATTCTGTTCAACAAAAAACTCTGCACATCGCACTCGTAGTTGGCACTCCCTGCAAGTTTAGTCTCTGGGTGGTATACGGTGAATCCGACGCAGATTCGGATAGCTTGAATTCGTCATTTTTTCTATCCTCGTATTGAAGTGGGTCGTGTGGGTAATGGCATTTTTGAAAAGCTCGGATCTTATGGTGACTCATGTGAGGGTGATTTCACTATAACAGAATTTCGAATGAGTCAGGTAACTGATTTTTCCTCGCATCGGACATCGGATATCCTATTTGGATGGGAGACCGGTTTCGGATCAAAATGTTCGATTCATCCTAAAGTCCCGTCTGAAAGAATTCACCCTATCTGAATCTGAATCATCCTGGAGCCGGGATTTTCAAAAATTCTAAAAATTCCATTATCAGCATGATCCATCTACCAGAGGTTTGAAAAAATGACGGAGCCGAATTATACAAGTCGGCGTTGGGTCCAGTGTATTCTACATAGGTGGTGATGGCGTACTGTCAGACGAACCTGAAGAGGTTGAGAAGAGGTCGCTCCATGCACTCGTCTGCGATTTTAGTTCGATTAATAGTGGGAGTGCTGCTTATGTACATAAAGCTAGAAAGTGAAGATGTGTATGTTTTCGACAATTTTTCTGTTTGACCGCTGAATAGTGTCCACACAAACAGAATTTTTGCTTACAGTAAAATGAAAATCTCACTGAGTCAAATGAGTGCGTGTGGCGTGATCTTCTCCTAAAACACACTGACGAATTTTTGGTTTCCGCGCTGTAAAATACGCGCGAGGCCATTTTTATAGCTAAAATAACAAAAAATTCTGTAATAACTCAAACTCTTAATTCACTTCTTTGAGCGAATTGCAATTTCTTTACGAAAATCAGTGTCAATCATTCGTATAAAACATTTATGTTGACATTTCTAGAGAGAACCTACGTTGGTTTGGATGACGATCGTTTTTGTGTAAGGTGTTCTGCTCGACTTTGAAAGCCTTTAGTTTCATTTATCAAAGTGAAAATGAAGTTTCAAGTGAAAATGTTATATAAGATGCTTCTACTAATTTTTTCGTTCAAAACAATGATTTATTTTGCTTTTATTTGGCCAAGATGAATAATGACGCACATATGGCAAACAAGGAAGATTTAGATAACGATTGGCGCTTAGCAAGAAGAAAACAGTTACTGAAAGGAAAACTGAGAAGAAGAGAGGAAAAGAGAAAAAAGGGGATAAAAGGAAGAACGATGACTGGCTGCTGCGCGATTTCACACAGGAGTGAGTCGTGGCAGACAGTTTCGGCTTGAGTAAACCTGCCAGTGAAGCCTTGGTGGAGCTCAATATTGGGACACAGCTTAGCAGATGCCTCACAATACTACTACCAGTAGGCAGAATATGCGTCTAAATTGGGGCGGGCCCTGTTTCTCAAAGGCCTCGTTAAACCGGTACGTACCGCAAAGACTGCCTTGGAAAATCGTGAAGAACTATTGGCATTCTGCTATAATCCTAAAACAGTGTAATGTAGTAATAAAACAAGGTAGTATAGTATTAGGTTGTCACATAAGTTCTGTCTGATCCCGATAGGCGTTACTTTGTGATTGTTTTTATGTATAGAGAAAGTAATTATATATATGTTGTATACTATTTTGTAGCGCTTGTTTCGCTCTATAAAACTTGGTGTGTTGCTTTTAAAAAGTCGTGAGCATTGCTTCGTTTTAGGTGCTGGACGAAACCATGGAAAAAACGCACTTGCGGGTAATAATGCTTCATGAGTTCAAGCTTCGCCGCAGTGTTAGCGAGGCAACTCAAAACATCAAGATGGCATGGGGAGAGGACTCCGCTAACGAACGCACCGTGCGCAAATGGTACCAGAAGTTCCGGGTTGGAGACGTGGACCTCGAAGACAAGGACCGCTCAGGACGACCAGCCAAATGTGATGACGGACGTTTGAAAGAACGAGTGGAAGCCGATTCACGAGGAACTGTGCGTGAGATGGGGAGAGAACTTCAGGTCAGTCGTACAACCATTTTGAGGCACCTAGAGGCGATAGGAAGGTGAAAAAGCTGGATAAGTGGGTGCCCCACGAACTCACTGAGGAGCAGCAGAGGTGTCGCCTGGAGATCTGTTCTTCCCTTACTATAAGGAAAGAACGATCCATTTCTTGAACGGATAATTACCTGTGACGAAAAATGGATCGTGTACGACAATCGAAGAAGATCAGCGCAATGGCTGGATAAGGAAGAACCGCCGAAACACTTTCCCAAACCTGGCCTCCATCCGAGGAAGGTCATGCTCACTGTCTGGTGGGCTGCAACTGGTATTCACTACGACTTCTTGAAGCCTGGTGAAACCATCACGGCAGAGAGGTACTGTCGTGAATTAGACGTGGTTCACCAAAAGTTGCTTGAATTGCGTCCTGAACAGGTGAATCGAAGAGGACCGATCCTTCTTCACGACAACGCCCGTCCACATGTCTCGCATCTGACCACCCAAAAATTAAACCAGTTGAGATATGAAGTTCTCCCGCATACCGCTTATTCACCAGACCTAGTTCCAACGGACTTTCATCTTTTCAAGCATCTCGATGGTTTCCTCAAGGATAAAAACTTTACTAATATAGCAGATATCGAAATTGCCTTCGAGTGTTTCATTGCTTCTAGAAATTCAGATTTCTTCCGAAATGGAATTAACGCTCTTGTATATCGTTGGCAGAAGTGCATTGATTGTAACGGTTCTTACTTTGATTAACAAACTTTATTTTCTGCTGAGATATTACACCGCAAAGTTGCCGTCGAAAATCGGACAGAACTTATGTGACAACCTAATAATATATAGCATCTGTCCTTTTTAACGAATTTAACAGTTTAACAGAAATTTTAATGAAAATTTTTTGTTAAACATTTGATGGTAGAATTTGACACCCACCCAAATAGGAACGAGGAGCTTAGCGAAATGTTTACTTCTGTGCCATCGAGGCTGGTAGGGGGAAGAACTACTTGGAAGAGTCACTGCTGGTCTACTAACAAAGAATAGTAGCCAGATTCCTACACTAAGTGGTGGAAAGCCGTGCTTCTGAACACGACGAAACGCTCGAAATGTTATGCTTTTGGTAAATTCTTCCCCCTATAAACCCCGTTGGCGCAGAATTAAACGCCTCATTTAGCATCGATGTCTATGATTCGAGATAGGAGCACACGGAGATTGGAATGAAGTACGTTAGTGCCACAGTGGCTTGGCATGAAACTTCCAATATGGCGCTTCCATCTAGTTCGAAGGCATTTTTCTGAGGAAGATTTGGGGTCCTACGCTAGAACTCTCTCACTAGTCCGGCGTCAGATCCAGCGATGCGTAATCGTAAAGTCGGGAGAAAGAACAGCGCTGATGTGTGGTCAGTACCAGCAACCCCTTTTAGTGCTATCACCATATGATCTTTATGTTTCTTGACAGTGATCTACCAACGCGGCTTTATTGACTCTCACTAAGGCCTATGGTATACTCCCGTTCGCCGCAGCGACGCGGGATTGCCGGGGACGGCGACGGTTCGCGACGTGCGTCGCGACCGACGCCGGCGGCTCACATAGTCCGCACTGTTCTGCAGACGGGTACTTTTGCAGATTTTTCTTCAGCACTACTAATTACGTGGATTTTGCTCACGTTTCCCACTATTGAAGATTGAAATCGACTTATCGGACATATTCACATTCACCGCGGCCATGGCGAGCCAGCTGGGTGTCCTTGTGCATGATGGTGACACGCTTGGTGATAGATGAGCTAAGGAACCCCGTAGCAGGAACGGAACGTGCGTTAGAGCTCATGAAAACAACGATTAGAGCAATCAAACCGAAAAACAGTCAGAGATCAGTCAGAGCTCGACACTGCTGTCGGCGTCAGTGTTGAGCAGGTGCTACGCAGTACGTAGCAGCCCACGCAACACTGTCGCCGACAACAGCATCGCCGAAGTATAACATAGACCTCAATCTAGTCCAAATGAGTGAAGGGAAACAGTCAAGGGTCTGATGAGGAAAATTCGAAACAAGAACTGGTACGGGATTACCTACCAGAAGTTTCGGAAGTGTTTGTAGTTTCTATTGGGGGAGTGAGCAAACTCATACTCAAAAACTTGAAAACTCCACTCACATTCTCTGAAGTGATAATTGCTCTACAAGAAAAAAACTAGGGGAAATGTTAAATGTAGGTTTGGGAATTGTATAGAAATCGAACTACAACATGAACAGAGGAAAAGTCGGAGAAACATGCGATCGAGATAAGATTTTGTCTCAGTAGGTGGAGAGTGATACTATTATATAAGGGAGGAAATAGAATGAAGTAGCGACCCATAAGGAGTCTTTTCCACAGGTTCTCTATCGTGTCACATCCCTTCGTCGTCGTTTCGTTTCCAGTTGAGAACTTGAACACTAGCAAAATTTCGTGCTCCGCGGCGAGTTCGTCAACGAGCGCACGTCAACGTTTCAGCGCCGCGACGTCGCGTTGGAGTTACGTCCTGGAGCCCTCCCAAGCACTCTAGCCCCTCTCTTCCAGCGTCACAAGTCCTAGCGGTTTCTTCCTCCACTGTCATCCTTCACTCCTGAAAAAAATCATGGGAATCTCACCGGGTCGGCCTGAATATATGAGCTCCCGTCTCTCCTAAGACCTCCAGAAAGAAGAGTTTTCTATCAGGCTACAGAGATGGCGAAGGCCTCGAAGGCAGAAGACTTCCCGTCCGCATAATTGAAACGATAATCAATGTGGGCATCGACTTCGAAGTTAATTTTCTGCAATTCCCAGACGAAAAGCCCTATTTAACAGGACTATTGCATTGGTTCTTTTATGAGGGACAGAGAGGGAGCGCTTGCACAATCGGACAAATTGGTTGAACCCAACGATCCTCGTGGCATTCACAACACTTGCAATGGAATGAACTCACCACCCATATACGCACTCCTCATTGATCTTCTTATTTTATAACGACTAGTAATGCTTATCCAAACTTTTAATATTAATACTTGTTATGAATATACGAATATTTTAATCTCTAAGGTATTTCCTAAAGGCGCGTGTAGCGCAGTCGGAGGAGGCGCCGGCTGTCGCGTGCACCCGATACCAGGTTCCTGGTTCGGATTTCCCGCCCGAGCTAACCAAGCCTTCCATCCCTCCGGGGTCGGTGAATTGGTACCAGACTTGTCTGGAAAGGATAAACTACTGGCATGTACATCGGCTGGCCACCGCAAGTCATTGTGTGGCCAAATACGCATTCAAAGCGCCTCCACGACATCCCGTAGAAGTAGAATGCGTGGCGCATCCCAAAAGAGATTGAGTAACGCCGTCCTTTATGCTTATCCTAAGGTATTTCCGATGTTTCTATACCTGACCATCGAAGTGAGAACAGCTCCAAGGCAGTACCACTTTCTTCTTTTAGAAGTTTGGGCAAGTATCAATCTGGCATCGAAACCTACGAACCCTATAAACCAAATTGATTTTTGTTTCAAAGCCACTTTCTGGACATAAGTTCTGCTCCTTTCACAAATATGGCGTTTCCACTAGACATTGAATCTGACACTGATTCGGATAATTCGAAATTTGACATTTTTTTAATGCCGGTTAAAAAAGAGTATGCGAACAATAAGTATTTTAATCGAATAATTTTGAGAAAATCCGGATCTTGAAATGATTCAGATAAAAGTAGCCTCGAGGAAAGATTTTCAGATGATCCAAATAACTATTTCATCTTCAGATTTCACATCGCATATCCGAATCGGATAGGATATCAGTTTTCCTATCAGAAAACAGTTTTCTAAATTTTCTGAAATTTCATCTGCTGAAAATGGCTCCTATCCGAATTGCCCTAGATCCCAAACTTTCCAAAGATGCCATTATTCACACAATTCTTTTAACCAGGGTTTGGAAAAATGACGAATCCGAGTTATCCGATTCGGCGTCGGATCCAACGTCTAGTTTCCAACCACCGGTGAAGGTGTGCCCAAGAACGCTACAAGACGTCATCTAAGAAGGCGATGGCCCTTGATTTAAGTAACGTTGCTATTGTTGATGAAAATCGTAGATTTGTGCTCTATTTTTCCGTATCCCATTCAGCTGTCTATTCCTGACAAACTGAAGATGTCACCAACATATCGTCCTGCAGGTCAGTATATTGCTGCTGTAATACTTCATCGAATGTACGGATTTCAACTATATAAATAGCTTTGAATAAGTAAGAAAGCAAAAGCTACCACTGAATATTGCTTTTTATTCTTTTGCTAGGCGCGTGGAGCGCAGCTGGAGAAGGCGCCGGCTGTCGCGTGCACTCGTCACTAGGTTCCTGGTTCGGATATCCCGCCCAGGCCAACCAAGACTTCCATCCCTTCGGGATCGGTGAAATGGTACCAGACTTGTCTGGGAAGGATAGGGCGTTGACTTGTTCATCGGCTGGCCACCGCAAGTCATTGTATGGCCAAATATGCATTCAACTCGCCTCCACGACATCCCGTAGAAGTAGAATGCGTGGCGCATCCCAAATGGGATTGAATAACGCCGTCCTTTATCCTTTATCCTTATTCTTTCGCTGTTCAGGTCTTGAATGTTGCGACTGCAGCAAAACTAAATATCTAAATGCCAAAAATCTGAGGTGACGGTGGATGGCGGTCAAGTCCCGCGTGGCTGTCCCGAACAGAAGAAAAAAATTTATACTAACACCGTATCAAATTAAGTTTCTAAATAGCAAAGCCTGAATTACATTTGTTAGAAATTTAGTCTTTATTATTGCGCACATGTTCAGATTATGAACTGAAATTTGCGTATAGTAACAGTGTTGCACTTGAGGCGCAAGAGCTGATGCTCGCGTAGCAAACACAGTCGAAGGCTGCTTCCCAGTCCACGATCGAAGCATGGTCTTCTACAGTTCTTAAATCTGTCTAGAGGACCAATCTATAGAAAGGCAACCATATCATAGGCTGTTCAAGACATTTACATGTTTTGCTTTTTTGTCTGCACTTTTGGCATTTGTGGTTATTTTGTATAAGAACAAGAGAGAAAGGGGAGTTGAATGGCACATATTGGTAGGGTTCTTATGAATTCATCAGTTTATTCTGTAGCGATAGGGCGCGTGAAGCGCAGTCGGAGGAGGCGCCGGCTGTCGCCTGCACCCGATACCAGGTCCCTGGTTCGGATTTCCCGCCCAGGCCAACCGAGCATTCCATCCCTCCGAGGTCGGTGAATTGGTACCAGACTTATCTGGGGAGGATAAAGCGCTGACTTGTTCATCGGCTGGCCACCGCAAGTCATTGCATGGCCAAATACGCATTCAACTCGCCTCCACTATAGCCTGTAAAAGTAGAATGCGTGGCGCATCCCAAAGGGGATTGAATAACGTCGTCCTTTATCCTTTTATTCTGTAGGGATAACGCGTGGTAGTGCAGTCGTAGGAGACGCCGATTCTCACGTGTACTCCGAATCTAGGTTTCTGAATCTTCTTCCGATAACCCGCCCCCTCCCCCTCACCTCATAACCACCAGCGATTCCATATTTCACGGATCGATGGTTTCGCAGCCGACTTGTATGAGAAGGACAAAGCACTGACTTCTTCATCGCGTAGTCAACACAGGTAGGCGAAATACGCTTTAAGACTGCTTCCACAAATCTCATAGAAGCAATACTTTGATTGGGAAGCCTTGATAGGATTTTCTTCAAAAATCCAGAACCTCCGACTTTCGATTGATATAGACCACGGTATGACTAACGATGGTAATTATACAGAGTGGTCCACATGAAGTGTTACCCAGAAAACTATATACAACTTTGCACAATCCAACTCAAATAAGAAAACGATACATCCATTCGAAAGACAAGAAAATTCTACTTAAGGTGTCATCCATCATATTCAAAATGATCCCCATTGGCTTCAATGCAAGCGTCTAATCCCTTCCGGGAATTCTTGTGTATGCGCCCGATCATTTCCTGTGAAATTTCTTCCTATGCCTTCTCCAGAGCTCTTTTCAGCGAATTCTGTGAACTGTATCTGAAAGAGCAGGCTTCTTGCTCCCGGATTGACCAGATGGTGAAATACTTAGGGTTGAGATCCAGCGAGTTTGAAGGCCAAACATCCTTCGTCCAGAAATCCGGAAGATTGGTCTCATACCATTCCAGAGTCTTCTTGGCACCGTGAGCTGGCGCAAAATCTTGCTATAAGGTTCAGTCGATGTATTTGGCATTTTCTTGTGCCCAAGGTATCACCAATTTCTCCAGGATCCGCTTTCGGTAGATTTGGCAACGATCTCAACATCTTTTTGAATAAAAAACAAGCTTGGTCTTGCCCAGGCCCGATATTTCAGTGTATACCGTCAAGGACTGTGGAAAACGAGCTATTCCTACATTAGCGGCTCTTGGAGATCCTTCTGGCAGCAGTTTCCGCTGATTCTGCGGATTATGAAGTGGTTTGACGGTAGATATCTTCTTGTCTGCGAAGAGAATCAGGTCGAGCTTGTCACTGCGCGTAAGGGCCTTCATCTTTCTGTATTTTTCCAATCCTGAGGCGTTCATTTCCTCAATGAGGTGCTTCGTTTAACGAATTTGTAGCGATAGAATCCCAGATCCTTCCTAATCAGTCGATGCATAGCTGAGTGACTTAATTTGTGCTCCTTAGCTAGTTTGCTGGAGCTTCTTGCAGGATTTCGGTGAAGTTTGTCTTTGACGGCATTTCGAAGGGCAGACGTCTTTGCATGGACGATTTTCGGTCCCTCCAGTCTCTTCGAAACGTTTGACGACGCGGTGTACTTGCATGCGACGCAGTTTGAACATCTATGAAATCGTGGAAACGGACGACCTGCTTTTGAACATAGCGACTACTGCTGAACGATCCTCAAACAAAACCATGCTTACTCAGAAACCAGAAGACCGACCATAGGTGGTGGACTAAAAGATACGGAGAAAATGAACAACACCACAGCAGAGCACAAAGAAAGCGAGAAATTTCCGAAAATGGACTTTCTGCATCCCGCAACACTTCATGTGGACCATCCTGTATTGTTGACTGATTTGCATTGTATGCTCAATGAAGAAAAAAAACGAAAAAAAAGGCAAACCCCATCAACACATTCCGATCAACCTAATAGAATGAGTGACAAATGCCAGACGAAGGCTGATTAAAGCCGTCCTTTGGTCATGCTTATCGTAAATCCAGCGTAAAAAGAATCGCCTTAAAGGAGTAGAAAAGGTGACGAATCATACAAAAGGAATTAATTGACGCTGCCCTCACTCAATTAAAATAACTAGGACATTTTATGAACTAAATAATTCAAATTGTTTTTCTTGAGAACACCATATATATACATATATAGGAGGCCCATGGAAAATCCGAATTCCTAGAGCTAATAGTAATATCAGATCTACTTTCTTCACAAACAGAGCAGGCACTGAATTCCTGAAATTAACAAAAAAAATTTCCAAATTCCTTAAGGCAATATAAAACGATTATTGACAGGTATCTGAAAGAAGTTCATTATTACTTTGTTTTCTTTGATCACATTGATTCACTAATCATGCTAGCACTGGTTCTGTTCTTGATGTTCTCAGTGTTCTGATTTGTTTTTCGTATTGTGTTGTTTTTGCGCGGGTTTCCATGTATAAATAAATAAATAAATAAATAAATAAATAAATATATGAGCACTTTTCTAAATAATGAAAAAGAGGGCAAGAAATATTAGAAGCATGTTTGTGATAGGGGCCAGTTATCGCGTATCGTGCAGGATTCTTCCATACCTGCACGTGTTGGTTCAAAATAAGAGTGCCTGGCGCAGTCGAAGCTGGTATTGCCTAACGCCGTCTTCACCACTCACCCGCTAGCGTAAGAGAGCAGTGTTGTGAAAAGCTGAATCAGGCATAGTATAGAGTCTTACTGACCCCACTTCATCGGAAGTCCTTTCAACTTTATTTGCTCTATATTTTTCATGCATCATGTTATCTCCGTATACCGCTATCTAGATTTAGCTGTTGTATCCTAAACTGCATTCAAATCACAGATTTGATCACCCAAGTTTGAGGTAACAGCGGCAAGCAACGGCTAGTTTTTCTACGTTCGCCGGTCCTTTTGTAGCGCCATGTCCGGATCACCCTCCACAGTTCTCACTTCGGCATGCGATAGTCTTCGTTGCTGCAGATGTTTTGCAGTCATAACTAGCCGTTCATTAGCGGATCCCTAGAGGTTAGCAAAAGCTACCGTAATGAGGCTGCTGAGCACACCTACTTAATAGACGGCAACGATCAATAGGGAGGTCTAGGAGCTCAGAATATCCCTCCCGATCGCTGAATGATTGGCCCCAACGTGACCAAACGTTTGCCAGGTTCAGGCTCCGGTGGGATTACTGCTTTGGACAAAAAAAAACTGGCCCGGATCCAAAGAAATCTCTAAGCTGATACTTTCGCAAGGAGCCTAGTCGGACGAGGCGTGCGCTTTCACGTGCACCTCGAATCGATTCAGGGTTCGGGTCTCGCTCAGGACGACCAAACCCTGTAACCTCTTCTGTCGGCGAATTGGGACTAGACTAGCTTGAAAAGGATGAAGCAATGACTTGTTCATCGGTTGGCCGAAGACCAAAGCCTAGACCAAATGAAGGATACAAGATAAAGGACGGTGTCTATCAATCCCTCTGTGGGATGCGACACGTATTCTACTTTTACGGGATTTCTTGGAGGCAATTCGAATCTGCGTGTGGCCTTGCAGTGGCCAGTAAATGTTCTATCCTTCTCATTCCCCTACTAACTAGCCGGAAACGATGAATGGGAGCCTTGGTTGTACTGGGTGAGAAATCCAAACGAACAACTCGGAATCGGGTCTACACGACAACCGGCGTCTCCTCCAATGGCGCTACCACGCGTCCATATATTACAGAACAAATACACATTCAAATTAGCTACACAATTTTTCCTAGAAGTGAAGGCGTAGCGCATTTCATAAAAGAATCGATTACTGTCATCCAAACATTGATATTTCTTTATATTGAACAAAGTACAGTACACCAACCCTATTCGCATTGCTCATAGAGCGTGCCATGGCGGCAGTTAGCTCCGCGAAGTAGACCATGCTCTTCAACACAACAAATAAGTTGCCGAATAACAAATAAGCAAGCACAACGCCTAGAAGTTGAGGATGCCGCGCCCTAAACCGACTTGCGTCCTGTGCGACGAGTGGAGGTGCGGAAAACGGCGCTTTCCGGCTCGAAAATGCGCCGCTTTTCCTTGTTGGACAGAGCGGCATGTTCTGTGGTGTACTGGTGAATGGAACTCTCAGGCTTGTGATGATGTCGGCAATGTTCTAAATGTTGCTTCCCTTTTTGTTATACGCCACGCAATCTGCGTCCATTTGTCACCCTGCATAGAGACCTTGAATATGTGGTTGACCTGCTTGGTGAACCGCATAATGCTCTTTGCACTGCTGAAATGAAAATATTTAAGTATTTTTGGGGTACAGAAGTGAATTCGACTGATTCACATGCAGTTAGCTTGCGCATTTTGCCACATTCAAATTCGACTATTAGGTGTTTTTGTCGAAAACTGCATTTGGTCTGTTTCATTTCTCCGATCCGTTTATTTTTCCCGAATTAAAGAAAACATTGACCTTCAAATCTCCGCCTTTCACCAGCAGCTGTGCCAAAAGTAATGAGACAAATTAAACAAATTTCTTTATCTCTTTATAACTCAGTTGCAACTCAACGGTGCTGAGGAGTGTATTCGCCATTAAGGTCAATGACCTTGCTGCCATCGATCAGCCAACTTCCTGATTCCATCCTTCCATAACTGCTTGGGCCTGGTGCGGATCCACTGCTCGTTATGGTTGTCGAGGTCTGCTTGGGTCATTGTGTCCCTTCCGACTATGAAGTCCTATAGGCTCAAGAAGTAGTGGTAGTCGCATGGAGAGATGTCCGGCGAATACGGTGGGTTAGGCAGGTGAACGTAGCCCAGCTGAGCAAGCTTATCCGTGGTCACTTTTGCCCGATGGGGTGCGGCGTTGTCGAGGAGGAGGACCTTCCTGAAGCACTGAGAGCGAACAAGTGCGAGTCGCGGTCCATCTCTTCTATTTCGTTCACCATGGCCTTGGAGTCCATCGTCGTGCTTTTGGAAAACAGCTTCCAGTATACTGGGCCACGGGCGCAGACTCAAAAGCTCAGGGTGTTTCTCGCCGTGATCAGCTCGCCGAACGAAGGTCGGTAACAGGTCATCAGGCCTCACCCAGACTCGCTACTTGCCAGGGTTAAGGTAGAAGACGTACTCCTCATCTTGCGTGACTATTGAGTCCAGGCTGCTCAAGGTTGAGAATTGGGCGAGATTTGCGCGACACAGGTCGACTCGTCAGACTGGCGAATCGGCATGAGACAGACTGGGGTTTTGGCATGCTTCTGGAAAGGGCGGAATCGGTAACTTCTCAGGTGGGCTTCAGTAAGTAGCATACAAGCATACAAATACGATAAGCACGAAACCAGACTGCAGTCACGAGATATATTGACAGGGCATGGGGAGTCTCATTACTTTTGGCTCACCCTAATAAAATTCGCTTTTATGCCTGCGAGCGGAGCAAAATGTAGATGGCTATGATCACGCAATCCATCCGCTCGAGCGTATCATAAAAAATCATGCAACGCTTTTGTACTTTTGCCCTGAGAACCATATTTTACCAGACGACTGGCGAGGCCGAGCGTAGTCTCAGAGGGTTCGAAGTGCTCAGTCAGGACTTGTCGACAAATTACCGGCGAAACGCGCATATATGTTGGAAGGATGTGGAGTAATATGCAAACAGTATGCGGATGATCTGAAATTTTTTCGCAGAATTGATTTCCCCTGGCACTGTCAAAAAATTCAGGATGCAATCTCTACTATATTTCAATGGTCCGAAGAGTGGCAGCTCCCCTTGGCTCCTCATAAAACAATGCATTTACGTATCGGGAGCTCACAACACAACAGTGCCTACAGGATAAATGGCGAAGTTATTCAAAAAGTGAATTCTATAAGGGATTTAGGTTTCCTATACAACCACAAACTCGATTTCTCAGACCACATTCAAAACATACAAAATAAGGCATACTTACGTACATTCCAGTTGTTTAAGGCCCTTTCGACTACTAGTACAAAAGTATTGTTGAAGACATACAAGATTTACATTAGACCAGTTTTGGAGACTGGCGCGACAGTATTTAATCCCAGCAAAATGAAATATGTAGCCGCCATTGAAAGGTGTCAAATCAGTTTCACGAGAAAGACATATCTACGTAGTTGTGGATTGACCTATCGCAGTATTCCTAATGCTAGGACTCGCAACATCCATCTCAAGCTGCCATCCCTTGAATCTAGAAGGAAAGTAATTGATGTATCAATGGTGTACAAGATACTCAATGGTTTGGCAAAGGTAGATATAGAACAGTTCTTCTCTCTTAGACGCTCTAACAGCAGAGGAGAGGATTACAAACTGGTAGTAGCAAGGGCACGATCAAGTGTCATGGCTAGCACTTTTGCCACCAGAGCGGGGTCATCGTATAAAGCACTGATGAGGAATACTCCCCATTTCACCCGGCTCTCTGCTTTCAAGAATTTCGCAGCTGGCAAGCTACTTACAGGTTAGTGGTGCACAAGTATGAGCCGAATTCAGAGAAAGCACAATCTTGTAGTCGTTGCTGTGCATTATTTTGTCGCTCGTTTGAATTACTACTTCATAATATGTTTGTGTCATCGCTTCCACTATGTTTACTGTTGGTCTTTTGCTTTTGCTTTTGTTTGACGTTCGTCTTATGCGACGTAATAAATATAATATAACAATATAATAATAATAATACATACCATTTCCACGTTAAATTGGACACTTTCCAAATCAAATTGGACGATGTTCTAAGCTAGCCTTGAGACTTTTGAAATCAAAGCGAACTCTTTCAGATCGAAATGACCTCTAAGCAGGCAAACTACAGACTCACTAAGACGGTTGGAATAATTTTTTGTTCAGTAAAAATTTGGTATAACTCTCTTTGAAATTTTTTAGCTCCGCTGCCTCAACAGGTGTAATAATTTTATAGATTTTTATTTTTTTGAGAAAAATAATCAATTAAATTTTGTTTTAAATTCCCACAAGGCAGCAATAAAGTGGTGTATTAAAAGGCTGGATTGCGCCATGCACTCGATAAGCAAGTAGGAATGTTTGTTTGATGGATAGTGTAAGCGCAAATTACATAAGCCATCAAACTGAGGATGTGTGTTTTCCACAATTGTTTATCTTACACTGCTTGCAAGTGTAAAACTGCATGCAAACAGAAATTTTGCTATCAATTGAATAAAAATCGCGAAGTTTCGTACGGGGTGTGGCGCAATCTCTGTTTTGGCAACACAACATGGCCGCCTTCCTGCTCTTCAAAACAAGCCTTAAATCATTCGCACGAAAAATAAAAAGTAAAATTAAATTTCAAAGTATGTGTACTCTTATTGGAAGGTAAATTAAAACTTCAGAGAAAGTTATACTAAAATTTTTCTTGAACAAAAAAGTGCTCGAACATTTTTGGAGAGCTTCTAGTTTAATGTGAAAAAAGCTCATTTCGTTGTTTTTTTTTCATTTCAACGTTCTTACCAGGATACTATCTCAACGGTAGGTCGGAGCGGTGCAAGTGTTGTATATGGGCAGAACCGCCTCTCCCTGGGAAGTAACAAGCTGCAGGTATCTCGACCCCAATACAACTCTGCGCAGAGTTGGGGGCGACGGAAGTCGCATGCTGGCGCCCTGTTGACTCACGTGCTCCACAGCTGACGGGCGCGCGCGGGATGAGGCTCGTATCGTGGCCTATCGCAGTGCACAGGTGGCGTAGTAGGGAAGCGCTCGGGCTCGTGAGCATGGGGTCGGAGGTTTGGAGTCCCCGGAGTGCGTTTGTTCTGCACTTTCGCAAAATCCATGTTTCTCATATAGGTACAGGACGATAGATACGAGTCGATAACCAACAGTATGTCATCGGTCCATGTCTGCGCGTTTTCGCTCCGTTGGTCGGGCATTCTAATCAAGTGCCGTAGAGCCCAGAAGTCCACGGCAATTACAACATCGACGATTTAGGCCAACAGTCGAAGAGACGGCGTATACCAAAACAACATTAACATGCTGCTGCTCGCGCCCCGTTAGGAATGATTGATGCGCTTTTGTTAGAAACGTTGTGCGGTTTGTGGTTTTTGAACATCGTTTTTTAGGCTGTGATCCATGTTTTAAATATAATAGAAATAAAAAATAAAACCATAGGTACAACTTTCAACACCGACCGCTGTTCAAGAACATCAAATACAGCCCAAGAAAGGCCTGCTGATCTCGATGTCCCAGGGATGCCCCACGCATCTCGCTTTTTTCAGAATCGTGAAAGTATATTAGGATGTGATAACTTCCTACATGGTCGGTACTGCATTAATATCCTCTAGCAATATCCTCTAGCATTACTTCCCACATGTTCTCTGATCAAAAATATTTTGATACACAGATTAATCCCCACGTGATGTCGAACTGTATCAGTAGGAATCGGCAACTGAGGTCTTCCACTTTTCGACTCGCAGCCGCCGCAGTTCTGACCCAAGGAAGTCGGAAGGTTGTCGGATCGTTGGGCACATGTCTACCAGGATGTCTTATTTCGACGATAAGTCTGAACGACGGTAGTGGTGTATATGGACAGAAGCGTCTGCCTCAAAAAACCTAAAATGCAGGTATCTCGACGAGAGTGCGTGTAGCGCAGTCGGGGGAGGTGCCGGCTTTCGCGTGCACCAGATACCAGGTTCCTGGTTCGGATTTTCCGCCCAGACCAACCAAGCCTTCCTTCCCTCCGGGGTCGGTAAATTGGTACCAGAGATGTCAGGGAATTATGAAGCACTGACCTGTGCATGGACTGGCCACCTCATGTCATTGTATAGGCCAAATACGCATTGAAATTGCATCCACGACATCCCGAAGAAGTACAATGCGTGGCGCATCCTAAAGGGGATTGAACACCGCCGTCCTTTATCCTTTATTTCGACCCGAGTCTTGCAAATAAGAGTGTTTCAGCCTATTAAAGATTAGATGCACTACCATGTCGCAGTTAGGGTCTTGCTTCGTCCTCGACGCTGGCAATCGGTGGGCTATGGGATTGGAAAGCCGTCTCAATGGAAAGAGACCGAGGGTTCGAATCCGCTTTTTGTATGCCTATAGAAGGAACTGATATATAATTCAATTACAATATTGTTGGATTTCAATACTTCATTTTCATTTTTTGTAGAGTATAATGTATCGCTCGACTAATTCTGTTAGGGTTTTTTTTTGAAATTTGCACCGCAGATGCAAGCCTTTTAGACAAAACCTATATTATATGCCAGCCCTGTAAAAATCTAACGATAAATTATGCCTTAACCATCAGATAGCTAAAAATTAAAAATATCAAAGAGTGGGCAAGTTATGCAAACAAGTTGACGTCGACCGTTGGCAGCTGTAGCTTTGCATGTATTTTGAATTCCATTTCCTCTCTGAAAGGTACCGCGTTAACTCAGCATATATTTGGCGTTGGCAAAAGCTCATAGTTTTGTGCCCCAACGCTTCTTAATATCCGTGTATGACTTGCCAAATAATCACTTGCAAAGCTCATTCACTCAGGAGCTTAATTAACGACACAGCGCACTGCGGCCCGTCAGCCAGTCCATGACCAAAATCCGGTGAAATTGCTAGCGAATCCAATTATTTGTACTTTTATCCATAGCGAGCGGATCCAAACCCTCGGCTTCTTCTCTATGCTTCCCTTGGACCACCTATCGCCGGCATTAAGGACGAAGCAAACACCCCAGATGCACCCAATCTTTAATCGGCTGAAATTCTTCTAATCTTTGCAGGACTCGGGTCGAGATGCTTGAATTTCGTATATCTGAGGCAGAGTGGCGTCTGTTCATCTACAGGGTGGCCCAAAAAGACTACAGCAAAGACTCATTCGTGCAAGACGGTAGGAATGAGGCAAAATTCGCACAACCTAGAGCACCTTTCGCATTGAAGATCACGATGGAGCAGTGTTATTCATCTATTCATTCAAGTGGCCACTCCTGGCTTGAATGGTGCCTTCAGATCGTGTGCAACTGATTTGCAGCTGGAGTTGCAGCACGTGCTTCGGAATTTCATTCCTCACTTGTTTCAAAGACAATGTTGACAACGGTCGCCCTGTAGTAGAATACGATACCACAATCTTTAGTCCCCACTTGAACAGTAGTGTACAAAGGCTTGAAACAGTTCAAAATGGTTTCACTAGAAAGCTCTGAATACGCTTATATGGCTATGATTACACCACCATACCTTCTGCCTCTAATCGCAACAAAATTTTCGACATCTCCAGTCTTGAGACTCGTAGGAAACGGAATGACCTGCTGATGATTTCTAAAATTATTACAGAACTGGTAGCACTAAAACTTGATGAGTTCTACACGCTACAAAATTCTAACACAAGAGGTAGCCAGAGGAAAATCTATTTCTCCAAGGCCAAAAACTCCATCCGCGCTTCCTTTTTCACCCAAACAGGCGGCTCTGAGTTTCTAACATTCTCAAAAAATACGCGTTCCCTAATTCATTGCCTCAGTTTAAGAGGCTCGTGGACAGGTATCTCCTAGAGTAACTACGTAGTTACTATGCGTTGTGCTGTAGTGTTGTTTTTTGTTGTTGAGTGTTTTGGGTGTAATTGTACGTAATTATTTGCTCGTCCAAATAAATAAATAAATAAATAAATGTTGGACCCTACTTTTTCTGCGATGAGTGGTCTCAAAGGATTTACTCCCTAAAATGGCAACTAAATAAGGATCAAAATATAAAGTAAACGAATTTCATTGCTAGTCTTTTGCAGGTACAAAGTTGTGCGGATGGGCGGGGAATCGTCGTTTCCTTTTTGCTGTTAAAATGGTCACTCTACCTGATTTTTTTTTGCAAGTCTTATGGGCCACCTTGTCCAGCACTACCGCCGCTCAGACCCATCGTTGAGATACTCTCCTGGTAGGCAATGATGGAAGCTACGCAATCTATAGTGATCGTACTGTTGTCAGTCTTATTGAAATAAAAAAGAAATTCCGCTCCAGACAGAGCCAATAGGAACTTTGCCTCTAGAGACCAGGAAACCGAATACATTTCTGATGCGTTGTCTGACTGCAGAATGAGGAAGAAGAAATCTCATGAACAACATGAAGACGCGCCATTGGCGACACGAAAACAGCAATTACACACCCGCCAGAAGTCGTGAATGGGGTGGGAGGACAGGATGCACCGGCGGCATCGACACGGCGAACTTCCGCAAGGAAGCGCGTGAAACACGCAGAGCTTCGAAGTAGAAGAGGAGGAGACCCGCACAAACACAGCGGCGCCAAGAGCGCTCTGCCGCCGGCGCCGAAGTGGCTGTGGCGCCGAAAACTTGAAGTGACGGCGTCGGTGATGACTAGCAGCAGCGACCACGAAGAGCGTCAGCACCCTTGGCTGCGCCGGAGGGAGGGAGGAGCAGCAGCGACGGCGGAGGCCAAGAGGCCGCCGGCTGCTCGTTCGACCGACCACTTTCCGGACAGGGCCGCAGCTCTCCAGAGGCAAGGAGCGTCTTCTTCTGCCTCTTCTTCTGGTCGCCGTTCGGAGTGCACAATGGCGGCGCCTCCGAGCTGACCGAGTTGTCAAGCAGAGGAACAGCTCGAGCACGTCATACCGAAGCGAGTCAGCTGATGCGGCGAATATATTGTATTCATGCCGTTCTGATGCTGACGGAAACGTCCGTGTCATGAGAAAAAGCATCGCCGAAGACGAATGGCAGCAGAATGCGGAACGAACGGCCCGTTCTTTTCCAGACCCTCCGGGGAGTAGTTGTCCCGGCCGAACGGCAGCCGCTTAAGGGGCATCCTCACACGTCGGTGTCTGCACGAGCACGTGGAAAAACGCCCGCCGTTGGGTTGCAGAACGCATTCGCCTTTATGGAGCCATTTAAGGGATTTGTTCGTCTGATGGCATATGGCAATTGCAGCACCTTGCCCTATTCACCTCAATAAACGGCTTCCAGATTCCATTTTCACGTTGAATTGGACACTTTTCCAATCGAAGTGGACACTCCTCTTGCGAAGGGAGCTAGCTTTCGGACCTTTGAAATCAAGGCGAACTCTTCCAAATCGAAATAACCTTTAGGCAGCTTAAACTTTGGACTCAATAAGAGGGTTAAAATATTTTTGTGTTTAGGGAATATTTAAATTTTTTTAGTTTACCTGTCCTAATAAGTACAATATTTTTATAAAATTGTTATTTTAGAGAAAAAAAATCCATCAAAATTTGTTCTAATCTATTTTTTATCTTTTAAAATGGCCAAATGGCATCCTTTCTGCTTTTTAAAACAAGCTTTGAATCATTATTTTTCCTCAAAAATAAAATTTCGATAAAATAGAATTTCGATAAATGTGTTCACTTACTCGGTAGGTGAATGAAACTTCAAAGAACGTTGTACTAAAATTTTCATTGAAAAAAAACTTATTCTAACCGTTTTGGAGAGTCTCTGGTTCAATGTAGAAGAAGCCTATTTCAATTTGGAAGAGTTTGCTTTGATTTCAAAGGTCTTAGGCTAGCTTAGAAGAGTGTTCAAATTAATTTGTAAAATGTCCAATTCAACGTGGAAATGGTATAAAAGCCTAAGTGGCGAGGTCAAAATAGTTGCGGGAAATACAATAAGCAAGGAGTAATAGAAATTGGAGTGGTCATACTAGTTGAAGATAAACAGAATATTTCATTCTTGAGACGTATTTGCAGCTAAAATAATGGAGGTCGAATTTTGTGGACAAACTTATGATTTTTCTTCAACGAGTTGGAAAGCTCGTATTTGTACGTAATATTTTTGTTACTGAAGAAGCATCAGGTGAATGCTTCAAAAATACTTTTTAAACTTCACTCTAACTTGACTACTAAGGTATTGATTAAGCTGCTTAATCTGTTTATGAAGTCTTCTTTTTGTATCATAGCGGAATATACGATAAATCTCGGTGAAAATCATTGATTTTTAGGGAGTAACTGATATAAGAAGAATTATGGGGAAACTATGGGGAAGCCTTATTGCACTAAGGTGAAAAATCGGTTTTTATTGTATTGTTTCGTAGTTAGCCTCTTACCGTCTATTATAATTTCCACATTATGTACTAAATAAACTATTTTCAATATTATTGTTTTCTAAGTTATCCTACTATATATAAAAGAGTAAGCGGTTGTGTCTGTCCTTCCGTCTGTCCATCTAGCCTTAAACGTCGAGTAGTAGCCATTATAGTTGTGCTTTTTCGAAATTTTATCGAACGAATGAACGATCGAATTTATTCGACGTCAAAAATTTCCGATCGAATGATCGAGCGAATTTATTCGATGTCGAAAATATCCGAACGAATGAAACTCGATGTCGAAAATTTCCAAACGAACGAACGATCGAATTTATTCGACGTCGAGATTTTTCGAACGAATGAACGATCGAATTTATTCGATGTCGAAAATTTTCGAATGATCGAATAGTCGAATAATTTGTTCGAATGAACGAATCCTACTATATACAGAAGAGTAGTGCGCGTGTGTTTCCGTACTTTAGTCCGTCCGTCACACTGGCGTATTGGCGATACTCAACAATTGATGGCGATCAACAGCGGTCCAAAGCTTCAGCTCTGGGGCAATCGAGGTCGCTGAACACGAATCTGAAGTTCGTTTTTGGAGTATGGATCGCCACCAATCGATATGGGTCAAATTATCGATTTTTTGTTGATGTCGTTCAAGGGGCCCGAAGCATCAGCCCTGGGGCAATCGAGATCGCTGAACACGAATCTGAAGTTCGCTTTTCAAGTATGGATTGCCATCAATCGATATGGATCAAATTATCGATTTTTTGTTGATGTCGTTCAAGGGGCCCGAAGCATCGGCCCTGGGGCAATCGAGGTCGCTGAACACGAATCTGAAGTTCGTTTTTGGAGTATGGATCGCCACCAATCGATATGGATCAAATTATCGATTTTTTGATCTCTAGTTGCCCTGCGTCAGTGGCGGTTCGTTGCACGTGCGACAGAGGCCACCGCGCGCGCGACCAAAATCTGTATGTTCGTACTACCAGCCCAGGTTTATCCGATATTCGAATAAAATTATTCGATCGAATAGAGTTCGACTATTCGATTCGAATAATATTCGAATATGGCTCCCTTCGATGTTCGAATTCGAACGAATATTCGACTTTTGAAAATCATCGATAATCGAATTCGAATGAATATTCGACTTTTCAAAATCATCGATAATCGAATTCGAACGAATGTTCGACTTTTGAAAATCATCGATAATCGAATTCGAATGAATATTCGACTTTTCAAAATTATCGATAATCGAATTCGAACGAATATTCGAAAATCAAGAAAACCGAATGACCGAATAATTCGAATGAATATTCGAATAAATTATTCGAATAGTTATTCGAATATATTCGTTCGGGCACAACTATAGTAGCCATGCGGGTTCAGGCGAGGTGTCACCTACTGCGTATTGAGAGGGGTCAGAAGACGTGTCCCGATGTCACGCAAAATGCGTCCGAGTTCCGAACATATGTCATCGACGTCGTGAGAGCGAGGGTCCGAGTTTAGAAGAGGTGTCACCGACGTCGTTCAACAGGCGTCTGGGTTCAGAAAACATGTCACCAATGCCGCGCAAAGGACGCACGGGTTGAGAAGAGGTGTCACCGACGTCGCGCTAGGGGTTCCGGATTCACACGACGTGTCATCCGATGTCGCGCAAAGCACGTTCGGGTTGAAAACACATGTCACCGACGTCGTTCGTCAGGTGCCTGGGTTCAGAAGAGATGTCACCGATGTCCCGTCAGGGGTTCCGGATTTAGACGACGGACCGGTGAAGGGGGGGGGGGGGGGAGTGGTCCAGTGAAGAGGACCGGTGAAGGAGGGGGAGGGGTCCAGTAAGGGGGACCGGCGAAGGGGGGAGCGGTCCAGTGAAGGGGGACCGGTAATGGAGGGGAGGGGTCCAGTGAAGGGAACCGGTAAAAGGCTAATCAGTGAAGAGGGGACCAGGTGAAGTGGGGACCAGTGAAGGCCGGAGGGGTCCAGTGAAGGAGGACGGGTGAAGGGCGGAGGGGTCCAGTGAATAGGGACCGGTGAAGGAGGGGGAGGGGTCCAGTGAAGGGGGACCGATAGAGGGTTAATCAGTGAAGAGGGGACCAGGTGAGGGGGACCGGTGAAGGGCGGAGGGGTCCAGTGAAGGGGGACCGGTGAATGGGGAGAGGGGGTCCAGTGAAGGGGACCTGTAAAGGGTTGACCAATAAAAGGGAGAGCAGTGAAGTTGGGACCAGTAAATGTTGTGAGCGGTGAAGGGGAAGGTCCAGTGAAGGGGACCAATAAAGGGTCCCCAATAAATGGGGTACCAGTGAATTACCAGTCATAAGGGGACCAGTAAGGAAGCAAATAAAGGGAAGACCATTTAAGAGGGTTCAGTAAAGGGTCCAGTAATAAACCATTAAAAGGAGGACCAGTAAAGGGGACTAGTGAAGGGGTTCAGTGAAAGGGACCAATAAGGGGACCAGTATTTTCTCTCAGTGTCGTCCACCGTGGCGTCAGAAGACGTGCTACAGACGTCGTGCCAGTGTGTGGGGGTGCAAAAGACATGTCGTAGACGTCGTGGCATATGCGTCCGTACTCAGAAAATGTGTCACAGACGTTATCCAATGTGCATTCGGATCCAGAAGACGTCCCACAGATAAGACTTTGCACATCATCACAGCATCCGTGGGATTTTCAGATGGCTTTTTAAAGGCTTCGTGCAACAACGAGTGTGCGCTACTTGATTCTCACTTCTGTTTTCTGCCGGCACATTGGTAAAAGGGGTATTGGTGGAGTGGGTGGGAGGGGGGGGGGGATAGGGAAAATAAGTAAAGGAATCGAGGTAATGTTATCCCCGTCGGACTGTGAACTAAATCGAGCGGTCTACCCATACCAATTAATTTCATTTGTGTTTCCGCAGAATAAGCACTTCGGATTAAGGCTCCCTATCTGCTCCTCGCCAGTACGCCACGAGTACTTTAGAGAATGAATCGCGTACGTGCGATAGAGGGTGGGTAGGCCGCATAGGTGCAGTTTTGAAGATTCTGTCCTACCTTATCCCGCTATACTACTCTATGTAGCAAAACCAGTTTTTTTTACTGTAATGAATGAAAAAAGGCCTAAAGAGGACAAGAAGGCGGTCGGGATGTTCTATTCTCCGGGTTTGGGGAAAACCACCAACCAGACGTTTGGCGGACAGCAGGCCGCTGAACGTCTGGTGTATGTATGTATGTCATCCATATATCTGTAAGGTTGGAAGACTTTGCCAAATAGAAAACTGTTACATGCAGAGTTATATTCACATAAACATAGTGTAAGATCACCTATAATTGCACTATAGTGCAGTTGAATGAGGCGCTGGCTCTCGCATGTACCCCGAATCAGTTCATTGTTTCGTAGCTTCCGCCCAGGTCAGCCAAGCCTTCAGTTCCTCGGGAGTCGTTGAATTCGTACCAGACTCGTCTGGGAACTATAGAACTTTGCGCTGCTTGTGGACTGGCTACTGCATGCCATTCTACAGACCAGATACTCATTCAAATTGCCTCCACGGTATCACATAGAAGTGGAATGCGTGGCGCATCCCAAAGAGGTATTGATTGACGTCGTCCTTTATCATTTATGTAGGACGATGGGAGACAGCTGTGAGCTGTGACGAGTTCCTGGAAGTCCTAGTTGTCTACCGTGGATGGGTACGGTTGTACACTCGCAACGTTCAACTGGAAGGACACCGAAGAAATTGATCGACTGCTGAACAGTATTTCTCCACAAATTCAATGAAATCTTGTTGAAGGAGTTTGAAACTTCCTGAAGTTGTAAAGCATTTCACACACCCGCCCAAAGCGGATAGTTCAACTTCTAGTGTTTATACACTTACCGCTGAAATTTCGTTGATGAATTACAGATCGAGCGGCTTGGGGAGCTTTCGATAACGTCGAAGAAGACCAAGAACGTCCGGCCCCGTGCCCACCTGTTCGACTTCACTGTTCTTCACGCCCTAACATGCCCCTCAGAATAGGCCATACGGAAACAGGATGAACACGCGATCAGCGTCGCGCAGCGTGGAATCAAGAGGACGATGCTCGGAGTGACATGACTCACGCAAGTGAGAGAAGACCTCCACAGTTCCGAGCTTCGTCGACGTTCGAAGATGAGAGACACTGTCGCCTGGGCCAAGTTGTCGAAGATTAGGTGGGCCGGCCTCGCAATGCGCTTCGCAGACACCCGCTGAACGAGATCCGTCACCGACTGGATTCTGCGGGATGTGAAGAGAGCTTCGGGACACCCACAGACGCATTGGTCGGACTTCTTCGTGAAAGCCCACTCTGGCACGCGACAGGGACGAATGGAGACGCTGCTGACGCCCGCTCGAGCAACTTGATGATCAACGGAACGACAGGTGATACAGGTGATCGGCCAAATACACATTCAAATGGCCCGACACGATATCCAGCAGAAGTGGGACGTGTAGAGCATACGAGAAGACGTTAGATCAACGCCGACCTTTACCCGTTTTTCCTTTGACAGCACGTAAGGAACCGCTACTGGTGAAGATAGGTTAGCCGCCTTTTCTAAGCAAGAGCAACACTAAAGCGGGGTATGCTTCTGTGACGGCTACGAATGCAAAATGCATGCGGTATCGCAAGGAGTGCATGAATAGCTCCTGCCCTTCTCCAGCGCGTAGTTTTGTGAGCTGTGGACCAGAATTGCTGCAGACTTACTTCGGCCTACATCTCGACGACTTTACTTTCTTCGAAGCTGAAAAACTCAACATTTCATGGAGTCACATACCAAACGTAATCCCATCATACAGAGCACACTTCCCAATGATAATAGAGTCGAGACCCGATGTCCTAGGTATAGCGCTAGTCTCCCAGGCGGTTGCTGATCAGGACCATCAGTGACCCTCAGATTACGAGAAACGAGCGAATAAATAAAGTTGTGAGCACTACCCGACTTAACACCCCAGGGTGTCAGACCATGCTGATCAGAACCTCAGCGCTGGAAGAAGGTGCTGGTTCTTGAGTTCTCTATGCACTCTCTCGCGACTGGTCTGTGGATTCTTGTGGATTCTTGACCGTAATCCACAGGACCTCATGTCTTCGGCGTGGTGGTACTTTACTTTCTCGAGCCGGAACCGAGAATGTGACACGTCGCGCATTAGCGACATCGAACCATGGGTTTCTTCAAAGTGGTTGACAGTTGATACATTTTATCTTGGATTTATTTAGTAAAGTATTAGGTTGGCAACTAATTTCGTGGACTCTCAAGAATTTTCAGCAAAAGTATTTATTAACAAAAAATAATGACAATCTTTAATCAAAATAAGATAGCTCGGAACGCAGAAGTGCTTCGCATTTATCAAGTATTTATCTCTATCCCACGGCAATAGAATTATTGTGGTTATAAGGCCAAGAATCTTTGAAGGTGCATTTTGACCCGATCCGTATTAATAAATCGTCTTCCAACCAAGAAGTGCTGCACCGAACTAAAAATGTAGTAATCACTCGGCGCAAGGTCTGTAAGGTGGACGAGTTTGACGCTCCCATTCAAGGTCTTCTATTTATGAGGCGTTCGGTTCGCTACGTTCTCTCCGTTTGGTGGTGTCAAGAAGGTATTAACTTATGGAAGCTCATCAGGAACGGTTCCAGCATTAATGCTGAAATCTACTCTTCTCAACCTGGCCGCGCGCAGGCTGAACTCCGCTAGAATCGGTTCAGACAGATTTTCAGGAGCGGAGTTATCTTTCAGCAAGATAACGCCAGATCACACGTCGCGAATCGGAAGCATCAAAAAATCGAAGACTTGGCTGGGAGCGTCTAACTTACCCATCTTACAGCCCAGGATGTGCGCCAAGTGACTAGCACCTTTATAGTACGCTGCAGCACTTCTTGGTTGGAGGGCGATTTATTAATGTGGACCATGTCAAAATGTACCTCCAAGGATTCTTGGCTTCAAAAGCACAAGAATTCTACAGCTGTAGGATGGGCCAGGTAGCTGATAATTGGAAAGCAGTCCCGCGTTCCAACAGATCTTACTTTGATTGAAAACTGTTATTTGTTATCTGTTTATGAACACTTTTGTTGAAGGCGCTTGAGAGTCCACGAAATTAGTTACCAACCTAATAAAAGGAAAACGGTAAAGGATGAAGGATTGAAGACGGCGCTACTCAATCCCTTTTGGGACGTGCCACGCACTCCACTTATACGGGGTGTCAAAGAGGCGATTTAAATGCGTATTTAGCCTATACAATAACTTCCGGTGGCCGATGAAGAATTCAGCGCCTCGTCCTTCGCAGACAACTCTGGTACCAATTCACCGACCTACTAGAGATGGAAGGCTTGGTTGGCCTGTGCGGGAAATCCGAACCGGGAACCTCGTATCGAGTGGACGCGACAGCCGGCACCTCCACTGACTGCGCTAAACGCGCTCATGTTTACTTGAACAAGAGTATAAATGTCATCCACTTCAAGTTTGCAGGGTTTGCATAGATTTTTTATAATTTGCATTTGGTTACCCTACAATTTTTACCCTTTTTATCCTATTTATTTTGCAGTTTTTCAGTACGGCCTAAATTTTTGTACGACTCTTGTTGTTGTTTATAATTATTAAAATATGGATTGATTTGTCTGATCCTATTTTATAGATTAGCTAATATTTATACTTATTTTTTCTTATTCTACCTATGTTTCCAAAATTTTATTGAATTTGTTCCAAAGGCTATCTAAATGCTTATTGGCTCATAGCATGGAGACGGCACATTTATCTCCTGCTCTTTCTGCTAACGGAACCGAGGTAGCGTGGGCCTCCATTCCAGGTTCTTTCTTCAAATTTCCCATTTTTCTCAGGCCAGCTAGGCCTTCCAATCCTCCGGGGTTGACGAATTGGTACAGACCACCCTAGGAAGGATAGAACATGACGACAACAATATGCATCGGCTGGCCACTGTTGTCATTTTATAGGACAAAAAGTATTCAAACTGCCTCCATGAATATCCTGTAGAAGTAGAATGTTGGCCCGTTTCGCACACAGACTAAACAACGTGACGTTTCGTCATCCCTTCTACCTGCTCATATTACATGACAGAGTTCTACATGAATTTATCCCCAAGTTCGGTTTGTTCCTAATGGAGAGCGGAGGAGAATGCAATTACCACTATCACGTTTCCACGTTTACAGAGTGGGCGAATCAGGAATGATCTTAAGGATCTTCTAATGATTTTCGAAGAATAAACAGGAAGATCTGGGATAAATTCAAACAATAATTTGCGTTAAGAAGCGTCATTAGAAGAGAATGCAAGCCTAAGCTTACGGCACCAGTTCCTAGAACTCAAGCCGCGCTCAAAATTTTTCCGAATGGGGTGCTTCCTGATTTTAATAAACTGCTTAGTCGGTACACATAACAATGTCTTTATCAGCTTGCAATAAGCCGGTTACGTTGGAATATCTTTTGGGGTTTCCTGAGCGTATTGCGTTATTCATTTACTGGAATGCAGATTGCAATAATTATGGCTTTTTTAAAGTTTTGCTCACCTTATTTATTATAGAAGGCATTTAGTTGTCAATACGAGTGCTGATTTTTCTTTTGTTGTTCTTGCGCATGTATTTGTTTCTTTTGTACAAGCAAGGGGCTTCCCACCTTTAAAGGGTAGCTTCTAATTATTTGCGCGTAGTTTATTTAGTTTAGTTTAACTTCAACAAAAAACAACAGTTATACAATCTGATACAACTTCTATATAGAGCAATGCCTAACAATCATTCACTCAAGAAGATGTTCGAAATGAGCTCCTTCTGCAGCAATACAGGCCTTCAGTCTCTTCTCCACCGACATCACTATGGGCCGCAGAAAGGTGACGTCGATATCGTCCCACGCCTTCTGAAATGAAGCTTTGAGAGCGTTCAAACTTTGGTGGCTCTTCGAGGAGACCTTCTGTGCAAGTAGCCCCACACAGCGAAATCCATCGGATTCAGTCAGGCGAGTTAGGTGGCCAGAAGTCCTTCGTCCAGTAGCCAGGGAAGTGACTCTCGCAGAATGCCAGTGTGGATCTCGCAGAATGAGCAGGTGCCCAGTCCCGTTGGAGCACGCATTAACCACTGACAAAATTTTGAGCAACCCAGGGGAGAAGAACATGGCACAGGATCTTTTCTTGGTAACTTCAGCGCTGATTTTCACTGAACGGTCGACGAAAACCAGAGGTGTCTTCTTGTCCAGGGTAATGCCAGCCCACACCATTACAGATTTCGGAAAAAGAGACCTGTTGAGAACACGACGTTGAGAAGACCTGTTTCTGGATCGAGGCAGCAACTGACGCTGACTCTGTGAGTTGTGTGCCACTTCAATGGTAAAAATCTTCTCGTCTGCCCAGATGACGTTTGACAAGCGGCCCTGCTGGATCTCCTTTAGCAACAGCATGGATTTTTCCAATCTAATCTGCATGGCAGCTTTCGTAAGGGCTTGTCCGCGATAAAGACGATAACTTCGAAGCCAAAGATCTTGTTTGATGATCTTCTGTATTGTTCTGCAGAAAACCCCAAGGTCTACGGCCATCCGATTCACGCTAACTCTATTGCTCCGGTCGATTCTCTTTTTGATGATCTTTCGAAGGCGGAGAGTGTTCACAGTACGTGGTCTGCCAGATCTCTTCCTCGGTTCGACCATTCCTTCCTCTCTGTACTGCTTCACAGTGTGTTGGACTGTTCTGGCAGAAATTTGAAGCCGTCGAGCGATCTCTGCTGCAGAATGTCCTTTATCGGCGAGATGAGCGATGGTGGAACGATGTGGTGAAGCTTTCATTGTCGAGGGTATTGAGTGTATCACCTTGCTTGGTTTTTGTACATACTTCCCCCATTCTATTAGGTTGGTGCATAAGTTCTCGGACATTTGATCCCTCCTGAGTTGAAAGCGCATTTTTCCGCCAAATTTCTCACATGTATCAACGCGTAAATGATCGATCGATAGAGAAAGGAAAAGGCTACAAAACTGTTCCTATCATTTACTTCTGCGTTGCTAACGTCAGCTATTATGGCTGAGCAATTCATCCCAACTGAGACGCATATTCGGAACGTCATGTTATTCCTGCATCAATCTGGCCTCAATGCCAACGATTCCTACCGTCGCCTGAAGGATGTTTACAACGAGAGTGCTCCTGCTCAAAGTACAGTGTACCAGTGGTTCTCGAAGTTTGCAGTTGGTGAATTCTCCGTTGAAGATAATGAACGAGAAGGGCGCCCGATGACACTGGATTTGGATGGCCTCCGAAGTAGAGTGGAAGCGGACCCATACCAAACCACTCGCGAACTATCAGGCACTCTTGGTGTTAGTCACTCAACAGTCGTTCGAGGATTGAAGTCGATTGGCAAGGTGCAAAAATTGTGTCGCTGGGTACCTCACGACTTGACACAACATGACATGGATCGCGGAGCCGATGTCGCTCTGTCTCTCCTTACCCTCAGACGGACCCACGGATGGCTGGACAGCCTTGTCACCGGGGATGAGAAATGGATACTCTTCTCTAATTATCACCGGCGTGCACAGTGGGTTGACGCAACTGGAGAGGCAGAGGACGTTCCGCAGAGGACGTTCCGAAACCCGACCTTCACGTGAAAAAGGTGATGCTATGCATTTGCTGGGGCGTTCTTGGCGTAGAATTCTGGGAGCTTATCAAGTTAAAGGAGAGCTCTTCCCTACTTGATGAATCCTACGGAGTATCTATTCCTAGGTTCTACTATACGGTGGATGGTATGTCATCTTTATTATAGACTGGCATACAGTATATGGAATACGGTAAGTGGGGAAAGATAAGGGAAGGAAGGGAGAGGGCAGACATGCCCTCTGACAGGCTGCTGGCAGGAGCTGACGACCTCCCGGTCGGGGCGACGTAGACGAGACTCCAGTAGCCGGCTGCCGCTATCTGGCATCAGGGCGTCGCTATCTGTAGCAGGGCGTTGTCGTCCACGGTGCGGATTGGGTACAACCCGACAAGCTGCTGGACGAAGGGATAGCAGTGACGGCTGAGGTTTACGTCAACCAACTGAGGAAGTTGAGGCCCCACCTTCAAACCACACGAGGAGAGCAAGTGATGGTGTATTTTCAACACGACAACGCTAGACCGCATATTGCTAGAGCGACGGCGGCTGAGTTGGCGGACTAGGGATGGACCGTCCTTCCACATCCACCTTACTCAACAGATCTCGCTCCTTCTGATTATCATTTGTTTTCGAGCCTTCAACGCTATTTGGATGGCCAGCAATTTAGGAACCAAGAGGATGTCAAGGAGGCACTGCTCACATTTTTCGAATCACAACCGACCACGTTTTGGAGAAAAGGCATCCATGACTTACCAGCACGTTGGCGAAAGACAACTGATGTAAAGGGTGGTTACTTCAGATGATTTGATATTGTTGTTCGTATGTTGTGATAATAAATATTTCATGCCCCAAATGTCCGAGAACTTAGGCACCAACCTAATAGAAAAATCCTAATAATTGATCTACCGCCATTTTTTAAAAATACAGTAGCGATTTGAATTTCACGCAAGGCAGTTCTGGAAGGATGGGATCAGGAAGTTGGCTGATCGATGGCAGCAGGGTCATTGACCTAAGTGGCAAACACATTCCTCAACATCGTTGAGCAGCTCTACTGCGATTTGTATGTCAAAAGATAGGGCTCGACGTGCTGAGCTCGAATAAGTGTTCCACTATACAGCATTTGAGTTTCAAAAAGTTATTTAAAAAGGCCGCTGGAAAACGCTCAGAAGCGGAGCAGGTCACGGCCTGCGCGTTCCTTGCGGCCAATGACTAAAAGACATGCACGGTACTGTACAAAGTATTTCATCAGAACATCGAAGAGTGACGTATTTGCAGGTTAGCAGGCAGAGCTTTCATTGTGGGTCATGACTATCGACTTGGGCATGTGGTAGCGTAGTCGGAGGAGACGCCGGCTGTCGCATGCAGTCGATTCCAGGTTCTTGGTTCGAATTCCCCGCCCAGGCGAACGAAGCCTTCCATGCTTCCAGGGTCAATATGTTGGCAAAAGACTTGTCTGTAAAGGATAAAGTGCCGACTATTTATTGGCAGATGCCACAAGTCATTACATAGGCAAAATACGCATTCCAATTGCCCCGCAATATCCTGTAGAAGTAGAATGCGTGGCGTATCCCACAAAAGATTGGTCAACCTGTCGACTGTACTATTAGGGTGGGCCAGAAGTAATGAGACAAATTCAACAAATTTCTTTATCTCTTTGTAACTCAGTCACGGTACTGTACAAAGACAACGACCGAATCTTCGTTTATCAACGAAGCACTAGGAGCACGTCTACATGTGAGAGCCGTCGCCGATATTAAGGAAATTTCAATGAGCTGGTGCAGTGCAGAAGGTGCTGACGCAAGCCGCTCATTCGGCTGAGGCAATTTCCTGACGAAGCTCAAGTAGGCTTCCTTCTTCAGCTCTTCTTCGTCTGCACTCATTTCCTGACGTGCTTCTGGAATTTAGCACTTCTAGCGTGGAAACCGCCAAGAAATGTCTTCATGGAATTCTTGGGAACTCAAAAATAAGATAATCATTGGCCGGGAACTTATTCCTAGAAGGGTGGGAGCGTCACGGTTAACTAGACGTCACTTCTACCTTTCTGACTTTTTTTACGATGGATCGCACCTAATGGTATCGTACCACTATGCCTGTAGTAGTGCATACGGAGAAGGCGTCGGCTTTCGTCTAACAAGGATTCCATCCCTCCAGGGCTTTACCAGACTTGTTTGTAATTTGTTCTGCATGATATACATGCATGGGCGCGAAGTAGCTCAGTCAGGCGAAGCGTTTGCTGTCGCATGCACCCGACTCCAGTTGCTTGGTTCAGACTGTCCGCCCTGTCCAACTAAGCCTGGCAGCCCTCCCGGCTCGGTGAAACGAGACGGACTGATTTGGGAAGGACAAAACGCTAACTGCCTTCAAACGCGTTCAGTCACTAGCCTGCTTCCTAGGACTGGCCACCGCAAGGCTACACACGGATTGAAATTGCCTCCAAGAAATCCTGTAAAAGTAGGATGCGTGTCGCACCCCAAAAAGGGATGATAGACGCCGTATTTCATCCTATATCTTTTATTTGGTCTATGCAATGGCTTTGGTCTGACCAACCGATGAACAAGTCATTGCTTCATCCTTTCCAAAGAGCGAATCGAGCACAAATTGGATGGCGTACTCCGATGTCGTTCAGGAAAATGAAAGACTCTGCTTCACCATAGGCTAGTTTAGTGTGTTGCGTTTCGGTGACAATTTCATTTGAATTTTGCCGATATTACAGAGTAGACAGAGTGATGTACTTCACCCACGACTACGATAAGTCTGAGGGCAGTATTTCTTTTGAGCATAAAAGGAACTTTACTAACAGAGAGCTCCTTCACTTTTGACTTTATTGCATAGTCGAATGAATTCAGTTGCTGGAATTTACATGCCGGATGAAAGTGAGGAGCTCCTGCAGTCTTCTCGTGGAAAGACGGAGGACGGTTTTGTTACTCACAGAAATTGAAGTAATATCAGCGGAAGTCGTGGTTCTGACCACCATTCTTTTCTTCTCTTTACTCTTCTTCTTTTTTCTTTTCTCTAAGTTGTGATTTTAACGACAAATGAGTTTGTTGAAAAGTTTCAAAAACGAAGAATAAAACTCGGTGTTAGTTAGGGTTAAACTGTATCTTTGGCACCTACAAAAACGGATCTATTGCCGACATGTATCTGTATCTTTGTATCTTGTATTTTTGTCCTTATTTACTACCTATCTTGAAAAATCAGATCTATTTTTTAGTTGCGCTGCTTGCTCTTCATGGAAATCGCTACAGAATATTTCACCTGGTTTTTCTCATCAAAATATTAACCTTCTGCTTCTACAGCCTACGTATGGCCAGGTGAGCTGCATCCTTTATTCCTTTTTTATGTACTTTCTTTATTTTATTTTTTTCTTTTTTCTAGTAATATTTTAGGTTGCGCACTTGATCAGGCTTTGTGCTCCGAGTCAGGGTTGAAGATTCGGGTTCGGTGGGTTTTCCAAGGTGAGCAATCTTTGAATTCGTCTCTTGTAGGCGAAGTGATGTCAGGAAGACACAAAGACTAATTTATTTTATAGACCCAAGTACGCCGTTCTTGAATCGTATTAGCCATTTTATATTACTTACATGGTGCTCTACGCCCGTAAGGCTTGTTATGAAATCCATCTACAACCAGAAAGTAGTGCGGGGAGTGTTTCTGACCGAGCGAGATAAGATTCCCTCATGATTGTGAGACAGCAGATGAACAATCTTTGACTTTTATTCTGCATAGTGATGCCGAATGATGCCCGACGTCGCGTGTATCTCATCTTGCTGTTTTTGGTCCGGATCCCACTTAGACCAAAAGAACGAACTAACTACGAGCTTTAGAATTCATCCCTATATGTTTATAATACCTTGTTGATTTTTATCCTTTCATTGCTCATTTCCTCCTTGTTTTCTTGTCGCTGTGTCGCAGTCGGAGAAGTGACCGGTTGTTGCATGCACTCTAAATCGAGGTTCTTGGTTCGAGTTCTCCGCCTAGGCCAACCAAGGCTTGCATTCCTCCTGCATCAGTGAGTTGGTACTAGACATTGTAGCCGACGTTGATTCGGATAATTCGAATTTGTAATTTTGTCAAACCCACTTACAAGGTTTATGCGAATAATCGCATTTTTTGAAAAGCCCGTATTTCGGGATAAGTTAGATAGGAGTAGCCTTAACGAGAATGAATTTCGGATTACCCAAATACATGCATAACTGTTTTGTCTTCTGATCCCATATCGGATGGGATCTCAGGTTCCTGATCAAGATCAGTTATCTGAATTATCCGAAAATCGGATCCTGTAAAAATCACTCCTATCTGAATCGCCCTAAGATCTGGGCTGTTCAAAAATCCCATTGTTCGCGCAATCCTTTTAAGCGGGATTTTAAAAAACGACCTATTCGAATTATCCGAATCCGGAATAAATAAATCACCTGTATCACCTGTCGTCCCGTTGATCATCGACTTGCTCGAGCGGGCGCCAGCAGCGTCTCCATTCGTCCCTGTCGCGTGCCTGAGTGGTCCAATGGATCCTCCTCGCTCGAGGGACACGAAGAGCGTCATATCGGTCGTTCAGGGCTTTCACGAAGAAGTCCGACCAACGCGTTGGTGGGCGTCCTGGTGTTCTTTTGAATAAATAAAGAAAATAAATAAAAGCACCCGAATCATCGGATTCACTGTCTACTTGGTACCTCTGGCTTCTTCAACGGTTGGCCACCGCAAGTTATTGTACAGGCCAAATACGCGTTCAGACTGGCTCCTGTGGAAATAGAGTTTGTCGCACAACCCACAAAGGGGTTGACTAACGACATTTTCAATCTTTAGCGGTGCATGTCACGAAGCTGGGCAGCTTTAGGAGGTGGTAGCGCGCCAGCTAATCATAAGCAAACAGAGCACCGAGCGACTCACCACAGCTAATCAGGGTACTGAATGCGAAAACCCTCTGTGAATGGCATGTCAGTTTGATGCGATCTTATTGGCTGCCGGGCTCCCATCTCGCAATGCTGCCCATCTTCGCGACATGTGCCCCTTTATCTCCCTTATTCTGAAATTTTGCAATCTTGCAGTGGATAAAAAGAGCATAATATCATGCACGGAATGGTCGTCCTCCTTGTCAGCGGTACCCCTATGCAGGTAAACGTGTTTGGAGTCCATTCCATGTTCTATTTTTCCTTTTTTCAACAAAATCTTCTCGCAGCTAGGTCGTTCTCAGTCGATGGTCTAAGGCGTGAGATTGATAGCCTATCTACACTCCGTACGATCCGTCACCGACTGTGTTGCCTTAGTGACTCACTGCCGTCCACGGAGCCGCCTTACTTCAGAATAAATAGCGTCAGTGGTTCGTCCATTTTCTCGCTAAAATCTCACTTGATTTTGAACCTTTATATTTCTAGTTCTGCACGAGTTCAAGGATCATGCTCGTTACTTCTTCATCCTTGACCAGGTAGTCGTTGCATTCTCAGATGGTTCGAATTAAAATGGGCCTGTGGCGACACAGCGTGTCCTTCTGAAGCAATAGGCGGACCTAGCCATGTCCTGCTTCAGTGAAACGACGTCGATCCGATCGATTGACTGCAAATAGTAGACAGATGCAGCAGACACGGGCAGACAAACGACCGTTCTCACATCAGATATGCACGACGACGTTCGGCACGGTGTCGCCCGCCGTTTTCCTTTGCTTCTTCGCCGCAGCCGCTCCTTCTGAACGTCTTCTCCGCGTCTTCAGAAGACTGTGATTCTTTCAGATCGATTGGAGATCGCAATCGAGTCGACGGGACGATGAGTGGCCACACCGCCGGCACGGACATCGACACCGAGCGCATCGAGCAGCTCCAGCACCAGGCCGAAGGTGGGTCGGCGAATTTTTCCCGTTTCAGCGGTGCGAAAGCGTCCATAGGCCCTGTAGGCCCTGCCCCTATCGAGTTTGCTTTGTTTTTTTTCGTTTTGACAAATATTTTCCCAGCAGAACTTCGTAAACACCATTGCGGTCGGTCGGCTGCCTGGCTGGGTGGGTGGCCTTATCGCCACGGCATCCTTGGCTGGTTGCGACTGCACTTCGATAACACTGCTCCGCTCAGATTTTTTTTCACGACTTTCTCGTTTCGTCTCTTAGCCAAGTACAAAGTACTCTTGGCTGTTGTTTATTTGTGTTAGACTAGACCCTGAGTATAATTTCCTTCTTTTTAATTTTTTTTAAATAATTTTTTATAATATTATTTTATAATTTTTTTCCTGTGTATAATTTCCCTGTTCATTTTAATCGGTCACGTTTTTCATTCATAAAAATTCGATTTTTAGGAGAAAATTCTTGACCTACTCGGCACTTACACCTTCAGCGAATCTCACAGCCCCAGAATATCCATTCATTCTCCAGCGAGCTTGCAAGTCTCAGTCCACAGTTCAGCGCCCTCCTCGAATAGCATAAAATCTCCACATTTCTCTTCTTTTTCCTCTCCTGCTCGTTTTTTCTTTTCAAGTGATTGATTGTGGTTTTAAGAGGGTCTATTGATACCTAAGACGACACCGTGGCTTATCTGAGGGCGAAAAAGCGCCCACGTCTGTTAGCACCAGCCCAGCAGATTAAAGTGCAACTTGCAAG
Organism: Heligmosomoides polygyrus bakeri; assembly: GCA_947359475.1. Taxonomy (NCBI): domain Eukaryota; kingdom Metazoa; phylum Nematoda; class Chromadorea; order Rhabditida; family Heligmosomidae; genus Heligmosomoides; species Heligmosomoides polygyrus. Next base: position 92,870,190 of record OX375867.1, on the reverse strand, counting down.
CGGGCGATTAGCCTCATTGCTTCAGATATACATAGGCTTGCAGTTCATTTAGTGAAGGGGTCTGATGCTAGTCTCGTTGGAGATGGCCACCTGATATTCTCACAGAAGTCACTGTAAGAAAAATGCTTAAAAAACAACAAAAAAAAACTGAGGCACACCACCTAGCCTTATATCCTTTAGTCCTGATAAACCTTCGAATGGATGCCAAAAGGAGAAAAGCAAGGCAGACTGAATCAAATTCCAGAACAAATTCGAAGAACTCTGCCTATCGCCACAGTCAAGCCGTTGACGCTCACTCGTTCGGATTAAGGACATCTATGCCATTGCAACGTCAAACAACTGGACACTTTTCAAATCAAACTGAATACCTTTCAAGTCAAATTAGGCCCTATTCAACACAATTTGGACAATTCTCACGTTAAATTGTGTAAGCTACATTGAGACTTTTGAAATCAAAGCGTTCTCTTCTAAATCGAAATGAGCTTCTACATTAAACTAGAGACTCCAAAAGATTAGAATTTTTTTTTGTTTAAGGAAAATTTTAGTATAACTTTCTTTGATGTTTTTCAATTACCCAATAAGTGTACATATTGTTTGAAATTTTATAAAATTCTCATTTTTTTTTCAGGAGACGGCAGCCATTTTTTAATGCCAAGAATGCTCCATGCCCTCGCCCAAGATGTCGCGATTTTAGTCGATTGATAATGGTAATAATAGTCTGTTTGCATGGAGTTTGACACCTTTTAAGGATTCAACAAAAACAACTGTGAAGAATATCTTCGCATTGATGATTCATGTAAGTGGCGTTTACACTATCAATCAATTAAGATCGCGACGAGCTTTTCGAGTGCATGACGCGATCTGATCTTTTAATGTGCTATATGCTCGCTTCGTTGATTAGCTTTGAAGCAAATTTTAATTGATTATTTTTCTCTAAAATAAAAATCTTATAAAATTTTTACACACATTGGGACAGGTGTACGAAAACATTTCAAAGAAAGTTGCATAAAATTTTGCATGGACAAAAAAATTGTTCGAACCATCTTATTGACTCTGTAGTCTATCCTGCCGTTGGTCATTTCGATTTGGAAGATTTCGCTCTGATTTCAAAAGTCCTAAAGTTAGCTTAGAAGAGTATACAATTCGATTTCAAAAGTGTCCAATTCGACGAGAAAATTGTACAAAACGGAGCGTGGTGATGCTAATGCGTAAGAGGATTGATTGGATCTTTATGAGAATATTAGGCGGACCCTCCCTATTTGGGATCCTCTGAATTTGGCACCAGAGCTTTGCTGACCAGAGGGATAGAAAGTCCCTGCAATAACGGGAGCCCACACAGCCTATGGTTATTCCGACTACGCTGCCACACTGGAATGAACACCAAAAATAATTTAATATGTAATAAGCCTTATAAAATAATCTAAAATAAATAAATAAGTTGAGTATAAGGGTAAAGTGTAAAAAACCGCGTTAACCATTCACCTTCGGCCACGCATTCTACTACTGAGGGATGTCGTGGAGACAGTTTGAATGCGTATTTAGCCACTTTCAATGGCAAGACGATGGGCAAATATGTCGTTTATCCTTTCCAGACAGGTCTCTTATCAAATCCCTGACCCGGTGGCATGGAAGTGTTGGTTGGCCTGGGCGTTAATTCCGAACCATGAACGGATATCGGTGGTGACGCTACAGTTAGCACCTCCTCTGACTGCATTACCACGAACCCCTTCTCCCTTAATCAAAAATAGCTCTGTAATGATGTAATTAAATAGCTCTATAATAGTTTTATTTTATGTATTTTAAACAACTAAGTAGTTCTATATTAGTTCTATAATAAAAGAACATTAATAATTTCGCCTGAATGTCATCAAGGTAAGCGATTTTGCCACTGACAAGACGCTTCACGCCGTAGTGTTCGCTTTTAATTGTTAAACTGGAATTGAATGGAAGGCCTTTCACCAGGTAACACCTTATTTTTGCACGGTTTTGTTGGATTGTTTGCATTTCTACATTTTCTTCTTCAAGGAAATGACAGCTGTGTGGAAGGTAGGACCAGAAGCGGCGTACCGTCAAGAGTACAGTTTAGAAGAAAAACAGGGTCAGGGATATTAGGACTGTTATTAGGACTCCACAGTTTCATTCGCCTCGCGCCTGGAGATTTTTTTGCAACCGCTGCAGTTTTTTCCTTGTTGAAATTCTCCGTTTGATACTTACATGGCTCAATACTGCGGAGTAAGTGAGCACATGCTAAAATGCCTGCTGCTGCCTGGAGAAAGGTCTTCAGAAGCCAGCAGTACGCTCCAGCGCGCTGCCAGACTTTGTTTTGGGGAAATTTGGTGTTTTTCAACTACTCACACCGTGAATTTGCATAAGAACTCAGTGGCTGCCTCACGCTATCAGGGGAAAAAGTAGTTTGAAGGGAGGAGACGGCACCGAATAGGCGAGGAAAACGATTGGTCCAACTGCGGTAGTTCAGCCGAATTTGAGCTCCACTTCAAGACCCCTCTTCGGCATTTAATGTGGTAGACATAGGCTACTCTTATAAGAAAATTAGCATGTATTTGAAAAACCAATTCATCGATTTTGACAAATTTTCCAACTAGCCTTTTATTTTCCAACTTTTTTAATGATATTCTGTTGCCTCAAGACGTAGGGCTTGAGACGTGGCTCTTTCGCTCAATAATTCGGTTTCTCTAAAGAGAACTTCATCAGCTCCCCTTTAGTTTATTTATTTATTTATTTATTTATTTTGTGGCGCGAATTATCGCGCGGTGCCATACAACACACCCACATGCAATACACATTAGAAATTGCATGACAACACAAGCATATCCAAAGAGAGATTACAAAAAACAGACAATTAGATAAAAATAAAAGAACTAAATTCAGAACTATTTCAGTCGCTGGTCAATGAATTTCTTAAATCGGCCGAGGGACATCTGAAGCACATTATCTTTGAGCAGTGGTCGAAAAACTCGAATGGTCTGTTCGAAAAAAAGGTTTGACCGGATTTGGCTTTGGCTCTTCATAACTGGATCGGTGGCTCTTAGGTAACCATATCTTGCTCTGCCCTCAGGTAACACCGAAAACAAGTCTGAGGCTTCTATTTGTACTCTGCCTGTCAGTATTTTGAACATCATCACAAGATCGAATTTTGTTCTCCTACTCCTTAGGGACGACAAACCCAATTGAGTAGCTCTGGTTTCACCATCGGGGATGGAGGAATAGTCCATCGCAAAACACCTTAGCATCAGTTTGCGGGTGATGTTATTCTGGACCCTCTCCAGCAGTCGTATATCCTTGCGTTTGTAAGAGTTCAAGGCGGTAGTCCCACTTTCAACGATTGGCTTGATGTACATTTTACAAGCCCTTAATAAAACATTGGGATTTTTGGTTATAAACATCCGAAAAAGATTGTAGATACAAGCCATACCTTTCTTTGTGAGCATACTGTAGTGTGGCCCGAAGTCCAGGTTGCTGTTTATGAGATAACCGAGATCTCTAACTTCGCCTACCCTTCTTAGCAGAGTGGATCCGATACAATACGTTGTAGTGGCGGTGTTATTCCCACTGTCGAAAACCTGAGTTTTTTCCACAGCAAGGGTAGTTTCCAATATTGGGACCACTTGCTAACAAAATTTATAGCAGTTTGCATACGTTCCGTGTCCATTGGTGACTCTATGACCTTATAAATTTTAGTTCGGTAATCCCTTGGTGATGTTCCTATAATTTGCTTTGCTCTGAAGCTGCCCTATGGTCCACTGTGTTCAGGGATCGGTTCTTTTAAACGACACGTCTTACACGTCACCAATTACTCAGAGCAGCTGCTCCTAACCAGAACTAGATGGCTGTCGAGGCAAAGAAGGGGTTGGAGACATTCATTTCAGCCTGACGTTGATCGATGAGTTTCATTTCTTGCAGCTGATGCTAAGAAGAAGCCCGCTCGAGGTGAATGCGGCGGAATGGGAGGTCTGACATGAATAGGCGGAGTACGAAATGGGGGAAGCACGGGGTTCTACCATTTTCACGTCGAAATGGACGTTTCCAAATCAAATTGGACACTCTAAGCTAACCTAAGACTTTTAAAATCAAAGCGAACTCTTCCAAATCGGAATGATCTTCAGGCAGATTAAACTACAGACTCAATAAGATGGCTAGGATAATCAGTCGAATCACGAATCGATGGTGGGCGCTGGCGGGCCTCGAGGATATGGCGGATGTTACGTGCGTTCAAACAGCGCCGGTGGTTTAAGCCGGACCAGCGCTGTCCAGAGGGTACGGGTTCGAGTCCCACCTGGCGCAAGAGTTTTGATCGCAACATATATTGGGTACAACATATGGCCTCTCTGTCAGCCGCTCCAGGCTTAAACAAATGTGTTGAAACACAATTAGAATGACTTTTTCTTCAAGGAGAATTTGGTATAACTTTCTTTGAAATTGTTTAATTTACCTGCCCCAGTGAGTGTAATAATTTTAAATGCTCATTTTTAGAGAAAAATAATCAACTAGAATTTGTCATAAAGTGCAGCAAGGAAGCAAGCATGTAGCACATTAAAAGGTCAGATCGCGCCATGCACTCAAAAAGTTCGCAGCGACTTTTATTTAATTGATAGTCTAAATGCTAAACACATGAGCCATTAAGGTCAGAATATGTGTGCTCTTTACAGTTGTTTTTGTTGTCTCTTTAGCAGTTGCCATGGTGTGTTGTCACTCCATATAGAAATTCTGCTATCAATCGAATAAAAATTGCGACTTTCTGGACAAGGGCAAGGCGCAGTATCTTTTTTTGGCCCTGAAAAATGGCCGCCTTCCTGCTCTTTAACGCTTTCAACTACTATTTTTCCAGAAAAAAATGAAATTTTTATAAAATTTCAAGCATTATGTTTACCTTTTGCGTAGGTGAATTAAATCTTTAAATAAAGTTATTCTAAAAATTTTCTTGAACAAAAATATATCCTAACCTTTTTGGAGAGCCTCTAGTTTAGAGTGGAAGAAGGAAGCTCATTTCGATTTTTTTGATTTAGGATAGTCCACTTCGATTTTAAAAGTTTTAGGCTAGTTTAAAAAAGTGTCCAATTCGACGTGAAAGTGGTGTATTTTTAATGCAAGACACGTGGCAGCGGAGTCGGGAGAGGGCTGCTTGTCACTTGCATCTCGAATCGAGGTTCTTGGTTCGACGCCATTCCAGACCATCTGAAGCTTTCATCCTTTCGGGGACGGTGAGTTGGTGCAAGATTTATCTGGCAAGGACAAAGCCCTGACTTACTGGTGGTCGCTGTCTCCACGATATTCTGTAGAAGTAGACTGTTTGATGTATTCCAAACAGGGATTGGCTATCACCGTCCCTTATGCTAAGCCTTTATGGATCTGTCCTAATTGGGAGGGGGCAACCGTAAACGAACAGTTGTGTCCGTACTGTTATGTTGAGAGTGTTGTGTCACACCGCCTCACCTGGACTTCTCCAAGAGCAGTCAATATCGTGAGACACCTGGTGAAGTTGTCCAACAACTTCAAGAGAGGAAATGGTGAGTCAAAACTTCATGTGCTCTCTCCGACTAGGGTAAACGATAAGGGATAAAGGCCGGTTTTACTCTATCCCGTGTGGGATGCGTCGCGCATTCTACTTCTACGGGATGTCGTGGAGGTGATTTGAATGCGTATCCTACTATATATAAAGCAGCAAGCGTGTGTCACTGTGTGTGTGTGTCACTGTGTGTGTCACACCGTCCGTCCGTCCCACTGAGTTGGGGCGCGGCAGCCGAACACGTCGGCGACCGTGCATGGCGAGCCGCAGACGTGCCGAACACGTCGGCGACCGCGCATGGCGAGCCGCAGACGTGCCGAACACGTCGGCGACCGCGCATGGCGAGCCGCAGACGTGCCGAACACGTCGGCGACCGCGCATGGCGAGCTGCAGACGTGCCGAACACGTCGGCGACAGCGCATGGCGAGCCGTAGACGTGCCGAGCACGTCGGCGACCGCGCATGGCGAGCCGTAGACGTGCCAAACACGTCGGCAACCATGCATGGCGAGCCGTAGACGTGCCAAACACGTCGGCAACCATGCATGGCGAGCCGTAGACGTGCCAAACACGTCGGCGACCGCGCATGGCGAGCCGCAGACGTGCCGAACACGTCGGCGACCGCGCATGGCGAGCCGTAGACGTGCCGAACACGTCGGCGACCGCGCATGGCGAGCCGTAGACGTGCCAAACACGTCGGCAACCATGCATGGCGAGCCGTAGACGTGCCTAACACGTCGGCGACCGTGCATGGCGAGCCGTAGACGTGCCGAGCACGTCGGCAACCGTGCATGGCGAGCCGGAGACGTGCCGAACACGTCGGCAACCGTGCCTGGCGATGCCGTAGACGTGCCAAACACGTCGGCAACCCTGCATGGCGTGCCGTAGACGTGCCGAACACGTCGGCGGCACGAAACTTCAGCCCTGGGGGTAATCGAGGTCGCTGAACACGAATCTGAAGTCGACCAATCGATATCGATCGATATTATCGATTTTTTGAGGATTTTGTTCAGGCGGCACGAAACTTCAGCCTTGGGGGTAATCGAGGTCGCTGAACACGAATCTGAAGTCGACCAATCGATATCGATCGATATTATCGATTTTTTGAGGATGGCGTTTAAGCGGCGCGAAACTTCGGCCCTGGGGGTAATCGAGGTCGCTGAACACGAATCTGAAGTCGACCAATCGATATCGATCGATATTATCGATTTTTTGAGGATGACGCTCAAGTGGCGCGAAACTTTGGCCGTGGGGGTAGTCGAGGTCGCTGAACTCGAATCTGAAGTCGACCAATCGATATCGATCGATATTATCGATTTTTTGAGGATGACGCTCAAGTGGCGCGAAACTTTGGCCCTGGGGGTAATCGAGGTCGCTGAACTCGAATTTGAAGTCGACCAATCGATATCGATCGATATTATCGATTTTTTGAGGATTTTGTTCAGGCGGCACGAAACTTCAGCCCTGGGGGTAATCGAGGTCGCTGAACACGAATCTGAAGTCGACCAATCGATATCGATCGATATTATCGATTTTTTGAGGATGGCGTTTAAGCGGCGCGAAACTTCGGCCCTGGGGGTAATCGAGGTCGCTGAACACGAATCTGAAGTCGACCAATCGATATCGATCGATATTATCGATTTTTTGAGGATGACGCTCAAGTGGCGCGAAACTTTGGCCGTGGGGGTAATCGAGGTCGCTGAACACGAATCTGAAGTCGACCAATCGATATCGATCGATATTATCGATTTTTTGAGGATGGCGTTTAAGCGGCGCGAAACTTCGGCCCTGGGGGTAATCGAGGTCGCTGAACTCGAATTTGAAGTCGACCAATCGATATCGATCAATATTATCGATTTTTTGAGGATGACGCTCAAGTGGCGCGAAACTTTGGCCGTGGGGGTAATCGAGGTCGCTGAACTCGAATCTGAAGTCGACCAATCGATATCGATCGATATTATCGATTTTTTGAGGATGGCGTTTAAGCGGCGCGAAACTTCGGCCCTGGGGGTAATCGAGGTCGCTGAACTCGAATTTGAAGTCGACCAATCGATATCGATCAATATTATCGATTTTTTGAGGATGACGCTCAAGTGGCGCGAAACTTTGGCCGTGGGGGTAATCGAGGTCGCTGAACTCGAATCTGAAGTCGACCAATCGATATCGATCGATATTATCGATTTTTTGAGGATGACGCTCAAGTGGCGCGAAACTTTGGCCGTGGGGGTAATCGAGGTCGCTGAACACGAATCTGAAGTCGACCAATCGATATCGATCGATATTATCGATTTTTTGAGGATGGCGTTTAAGTGGCGCGAAACTTTGGCCCTGGGGGTAATCGAGGTCGCTGAACTCGAATTTGAAGTCGACCAATCGATATCGATCGATATTATCGATTTTTTGAGGATGACGCTCAAGTGGCGCGAAACTTTGGCCGTGGGGGTAATCGAGGTCGCTGAACTCGAATTTGAAGTCGACCAATCGATATCGATCGATATTATCGATTTTTTGAGGATGGCGCTCAAGTGGCGCGAAACTTTGGCCCTGGGGGTAATCGAGGTCGCTGAACTCGAATTTGAAGACGACCAATCGATATCGATCGATATTATCGATTTTTTGAGGATTTTGTTCAGGCGGCACGAAACTTCAGCCCTGGGGGTAATCGAGGTCGCTGAACACGAATCTGAAGTCGACCAATCGATATCGATCGATATTATCGATTTTTTGAGAATGGCGCTCAAGTGGCGCGAAACTTTGGCCCTGGGGGTAATCGAGGTCGCTGAACTCGAATTTGAAGTCGACCAATCGATATCGATCGATATTATCGATTTTTTGAGGATGGCGTTCAAGCGGCGCGAAACTTTGGCCCTGGGGGTAATCGAGGTCGCTGAAGTCGAATTTGAAGTCGACCAATCGATATCGATCGATATTATCGATTTTTTGAGGATGGCGTTCAAGCGGCGCGAAACTTTGGCCCTGGGGGTAATCGAGGTCGCTGAAGTCGAATTTGAAGTCGACCAATCGATATCGATCGATATTATCGATTTTTTGAGGATAGCGTTCAAGCGGCGCGAAACTTTGGTCCTGGGGGTAATCGAGGTCGCTGAACACGAATTTGAAGTCGGATCAATCGATATCGATCGATATTATCGATTTTTTGAGGATGGCGTTCAAGCGGCGCGAAACTTCGGCCCTGGGGGTAATCGAGGTCGCTGAACACGAATCTGAAGTTTGTTTTTGAGGTATGAAGGTCTAAAAGTTGGGAAAAGAAGATGGTCGGAGTGTTCTCTTCTCGGGGTTTGGGGGCGAAGCCCCCAACCAGTCGGAGGCGGCCGCTAGGCCGCTGAACGACTGTTTGGCTATAAAATGCATTACAGTAGCCAGGCGATAAGAAATTCTGCGTTTTTATGCTTCTCAGACAACCTTGGTACCAATTCACAGATCTCGAGGGCATGGAAGGCTTGATTGGCCTGGGCGGGAAATCAGAACCAAGAACCTGGTATCGAGTGCACGCGACAGCCGGCACCTCCTCCGACTGCTCTACACGCGCTCAAAATTGAAACAATATGGATTAGCATGCCGACTAGGATAGGATGGGGTATTTATTCTTGAAATGTTTAAATGTTATTCTCTGAGCATCCAGTGCTGGGAGCGTGGTGGCGCAATCGAAGGAGGGGTGCAGGTCTCGTCCGCACTTCAAGTCAGGTTCTTAAATTGGATTTCTCGCCCAGGCCTACCAAACCTTCCACCCCTGCGGAGTCTGTTAATTGGTATCAGAAGAAAAAGTGTCTGGGAAAAATAAGACATCGACTTAGCCATCGGTTAGCCACCGTAGGTGGTAGTCAGTATAGAACAAATACGCATTTACATTACCTCCACGACATCTCGTAGAAGTGGAGTGCATGGCGCATCCTAAATAATACTGACTAACGCAGTACTGTATGCCTTCTGCGAAGAGAGTCTCATCCACAGCATTCCAGAAAACGTCGCTAATGTTCTCCTTCTAAGCATCTTGGCCGTTGACCATCCTAATCCTTGTAGGAAAGGCGCTAAAAATCTACTTACAGCACCTGAAGTAGCAGAAGCTGTCGCCATTACGAGGATTAGTGCCGAGAGTGTTCTCCCTGAGGCCTTTAAGCACCATTATGATGGCCCCTTTTCTTCAGCGAGAGCAGCAACAGTCGTTATATGCTCGGTGTACTTCATCAATAGGCGCTTTGTGCGATTTGTTTAAAGTGCTCGTTCTAAGCCGCTTTTCCCGTGTCGGGGAACGAACGAGCGGACGTTCGGCATCGCCGTTGCTGGTGTCGTTTTTAATGTGCCATTAGAAATGCCGTCACTATGGATGGAGAACGACATCGACGGCGCTCCGCCGCCGCCGGTGCACCACAACGTCGTTCGGAAGCGTAGGGCGGGTAGGGGATAATCACTTAGGAAGACTAGGTTGTGTGTCTTAAGGCTCAGGTGACTTGAAGTTTATAGGCTTGGTATAGAACGTTGCCACTATCCTATCAGCACCACGAAAAGCCTTCTGCTTTATCATGTTAAAAGTCTGAGAAATGATATAGATAACAATCGACTACGAAAAGAGCAATCCGGATTCAGAAGCGGTAGATCGTACTGCGAGCAAACGTTTCTCTCCGTAACATCATTGAGCATAGAATATCGGCATCCGCTTTCAATTAGCTTGGTCGATTTTTGAAAAGCATTCGACAGTGCCCGATAGACCGTGATTCGGCATGGGCAACATAAATAATGTTAAGTTAGCTGGAAAGTTCTGGCGATTTTGACTGGTCCACTTCAAACGATCATAACTTTCTTCATACTCATCGGATTCAGTCAAAATAAGCACCTTCGGATCAGCACACCTCTCCCAGCGCGATACCAGTTGATTAATTCCATCAGCGAAAAAAATGGGTAGTCGAGATGCGACAATATACGGTGTCCCGGACATATTTGTTTAGAACTCCCTGCTTCAAATCCTCGTGGTGCGTGGAGGTAGATGCGGGATGTACACCTTTTTGAGATCACAACAGGTGTGATGTAGGGATGTATACTCTCACGGATGCTCTTCAGTATTGTGCTGGATTTTGTGAGGAGGAGACAAACAGACGTAATTCGAGGAGGCATTCCATGGAGAAATGGAAAGCTTCTCACCGATCTGGGCTTTGAGAATGACATCGTCCCTTCGTCGGTCAGGCTTCTTACACTGCAACAAACCACCGACATCTTCTGCCATGGAGCAAGTAGGGCTGAACTCCGTGTAAATCCGGAAACGTCAAAGATCATGGAAGTCGCTAATAATTCTAATAGTTATTTCTTTTCTAGCCTGTACTTATCCGCTATTTTAAACATATACAGCCGCTGTTTTACATTGGGATGTGTGCACCAATTGGAAAACTGTATTGGGGAAGAGAGTGAAGGGGTAAATGGAGTTTGTGACGGATATTTTATTGGTTACATTTATTGCTTTATTAATTTTTTTATTTCATATGTTTTATGTTTATAATGTTACGTTCCTCTCATACCATTTCTTCATCGCTTCTGGATTATTTGTTCTTTGCAGGTACACAGCATGTTAGCTAACATGGATTTCCATGTTATATATATATATATATATATATATATATATACCAGTCGTTCGGCGGCCTAGCGGCCGCCTACGACTGGTTGGGGGCTTCGCCCCCAAACCCCGAGAATAGGACGCCATGGCCGCTACGGGTTTCCTATTCTTTCCTAGGCCTTCTGACCATTATGTTAATCGAGATGGATCGGCTGATCTTCCTCAACGTGATCCTCAAAAAATCGATAATATCGATCGATATCGATTGGTCGACTTCAGATTCGTGTTAAGCGACCTCGATTACCCCCAAGGCCGAAGTTTCGCGCCACTTGAACGCCATCCTCAAAAAATCGATAATATCGATCGATATCGATTGATCCTACTTCAGATTCGTGTTCAGCGACCTCGATTACTCCCAAGGCCGAAGTTTTGCGCCACTTGAACGCCATCCTCAAAAAATCGATAATATCGATCGATATCGATTGATCCGACTTCAGATTCGTGTTAGGCGACCTCGATTACCCCCAAGGCCGAAGTTTCGCGCCGCTTAAACGCCATCCTCAAAAAATCGATAATATCGATCGATATCGATCGGTCGACTTCAGATTCGTGTTCAGCGACCTCGATTACCCCCATGGCCAAAGTTTCGCGCCGCTTGAACGCCATCCTCAAAAAATCGATAATATTGATCGATATCGATTGGTCGACTTCAAATTCGAGTTCAGCGACCTCGATTACCCCCACGGCCAAAGTTTCGCGCCACTTGAGCGCCATCCTCAAAAAAATCGATAATATCGATCGATATCGATCGGTCGACTTCAGATTCGAGTTCAGCGACCTCGATTACCCCCACGGCCAAAGTTTCGCGCCACTTGAACGCCATCCTAAAAAAATCGATAATATTGATCGATATCGATTGGTCGACTTCAAATTCGAGTTCAGCGACCTCGATTACCCCCACGGCCAAAGTTTCGCGCCACTTGAGCGCCATCCTTAAAAAATCGATAATATTGATCGATATCGATTGGTCGACTTCAAATTCGAGTTCAGCGACCTCGATTACCCCCACGGCCAAAGTTTCGCGCCGCCGACGTGTTCGGCACGTCTGCGGCTCGCCATGCAGGGTTGCCGACGTGTTTGGCACGTCTACGGCTCGCCATGCACGGTTGCCGACGTGTTTGGCACGTCTACGGCTCGCCATGCACGGTTGCCGACGTGTTTGGCACGTCTACGGCTCGCCATGCAGGGTTGCCGACGTGTTTGGCACGTCTACGGCTCGCCATGCACGGTTGCCGACGTGTTCGGCACGTCTACGGCTCGCCATGCACGGTTGCCGACGTGTTCGGCACGTCTACGGCTCGCCATGCACGGTTGCCGACGTGTTCGGCACGTCTACGGCTCGCCATGCACGGTCGCCGACGTGTTCGGCACGTCTGCGGCTCGCCATGCACGGTCGCCGACGTGTTCGGCACGTCTACCGCTCGCCATGCACGGTCGCCGACGTGTTCGGCACGTTTGCGGCTCGCCATGCACGGTCGCCGACGTGTTCGGCACGTCTACGGCTCGCCATGCACGGTCGCCGACGTGTTCGGCACGTCTACGGCTCGCCATGCACGGCCGCCGACGTGTTCGGTACGTCTACGGCTCGCCATGCACGGTCGCCGACGTGTTCGGCACGTGAGCGGCTCGCCATGCACGGTTGCCGACGTGTTCGGCACGTCTACGGCTCGCCATGCACGGTCGCCGACGTGTTCGGCACGTCTGCGGCTCGCCATGCACGGTCGCCGACGTGTTCGGCACGTCTACCGCTCGCCATGCACGGTCGCCGACGTGTTCGGCACGTTTGCGGCTCGCCATGCACGGTCGCCGACGTGTTCGGCACGTCTACGGCTCGCCATGCACGGTCGCCGACGTGTTCGGCACGTTTGCGGCTCGCCATGCACGGTCGCCGACGTGTTCGGCACGTCTACGGCTCGCCATGCACGGTCGCCGACGTGTTCGGCACGTCTACGGCTCGCCATGCACGGCCGCCGACGTGTTCGGTACGTCTACGGCTCGCCATGCACGGTCGCCGACGTGTTCGGCACGTCTACGGCTCGCCATGCACGGCCGCCGACGTGTTTGGCACGTCTACGGCTCGCCATGCAGGGTTGCCGACGTGTTTGGCACGTCTACGGCTCGCCATGCACGGTTGCCGACGTGTTCGGCACGTCTACGGCTCGCCATGCACGGTTGCCGACGTGTTCGGCACGTCTACGGCTCGCCATGCACGGTTGCCGACGTGTTCGGCACGTCTACGGCTCGCCATGCACGGTCGCCGACGTGTTCGGCACGTCTGCGGCTCGCCATGCACGGTCGCCGACGTGTTCGGCACGTCTACCGCTCGCCATGCACGGTCGCCGACGTGTTCGGCACGTTTGCGGCTCGCCATGCACGGTCGCCGACGTGTTCGGCACGTCTACGGCTCGCCATGCACGGTCGCCGACGTGTTCGGCACGTCTACGGCTCGCCATGCACGGCCGCCGACGTGTTCGGCACGTCTACCGCTCGCCATGCACGGTCGCCGACGTGTTCGGCACGTTTGCGGCTCGCCATGCACGGTCGCCGACGTGTTCGGCACGTCTACGGCTCGCCATGCACGGTCGCCGACGTGTTCGGCACGTCTACGGCTCGCCATGCACGGCCGCCGACGTGTTCGGTACGTCTACGGCTCGCCATGCACGGTCGCCGACGTGTTCGGCACGTGAGCGGCTCGCCATGCACGGTTGCCGACGTGTTCAGCTGCCGCGCCCCAACTCAAGTGTGACGGACAGACAGACACACGCACACACACACGCTTGCTGCTTTATATATAGTAAGGATATATAACTATTTATCCAAATATGTTTTTGCCATACAATACATGCGGATAAAAAGAAGAAAAGAAAATGAAATGAAACCAAGATAGATCAAACATAAGACTAAAGCATGAATGGTCGTCAAATAAAATACACCGCCTATTCGCCTAAACAGACAAATCTATGAGCAATAAATGACCTAAGAGCCGGAAGTGACATTGTGTGACATTTTCGGATTCAAAAGCAAGAAGTTGAGCTACCTAAGATTCCTATAGGTGAGGAAGCGTGAACTAGCCTGCGTCCTTGCAACAGAGGCATAGATTCTAACAAGGAAAGGTTCCCAACTCATGGTGAGCTTTTGCGATGCTATTTTGACAGGATGTAGGGCCCTATGAGTGGAGTCCAGGACCACAGTCAGTTCTTGCTGAGCGTTTTTTTTAAGACCTGAAAAAGAGGTGTAAAAACGTGTGCGCAACAACCAACAACCCCAATGACACCCCATGAGATGTGCCTCGGCAGCGCACATGGTAGGAGTGCCGCCTAATAGGAGCACACCAACAGGCTTTTCGGTTCGAGTCAGAGTGCTGCCAGTATTTTGGCACGTTTTAGTTTGTTGTTATTACGCTTTCTCATGCTCACAGGAGTCAGTTTCAGGCCATTAATGCGTACAACAAACCAAAGCTGTCTGTTTTCGTCCTTATGTGTGCTAGATTTTGAACTATCCATATCCTACCGCCACCATATCATACCGTATCACCAATGATACCGTAATTGCACACAAATACGCTTATCTTACGGTTGAATATTATGAACCTGGGCCATATCGGTACATAAGTGCACTAAAAATGTTGTTCTCCCCTGGTCGCATTGTCGGCCGACTACTTTCCATCAGGAATATATTACATGCAGCCGAGATGGTATATTGGAAGTAGGTACTGGGATTATACAAAAAGGGTGCCACCCGTGACTTTTCTTTTGATTGCAGATTATAAGCCAGATCTACCGACAGGAAAATAAATTATAAATGTAAGAAATGTAAGACTTTTAATTTAATAATAAATAAGACTTTTATTTCCATAGAAATTATATGGTGCAGATAATAGTTGAAATAGATAATAGATAATACATAGTAGTTGAAAAACTAGCACATATGAAAGCGCAAATAGACAGCCTTGGTTTGTTGTAAGGGCAGCGCGACAGGAGGTACATCCGCCCCCCTCTGGGGGGCGTGGTGTGAGTAGGTACAGCCGCTGTTCTGCGGACCGGAAACTTTTGTTTTGCGTGTCAAAGGTTTCGTAAGGCAGCCGTTAAACTCTCGGTGAAGCCTAGGGGGTTGGGGGTGGGTGAGCAAGGGGATGGAAGGAAGATCGCCCGCCCCCCAGCCGGGGGCGGGTGTACCTCCTGACCGTCCCCCAAAAATATTGGCAGCATTCGAACTCGAGCCTAAAAGCCCGCTGGTTTGTTCTCATGAGAGGCGCTCCTACCGAAGCACACCTCGTGCAGTGTCGTAGAGGTTGATGGGTGTTAAGCAAACGCCTCCACACCTTTTTTCAGGTCTTTAAAAAAGCGTTTAGCAAGAGCTGAATATAGTTCTGCACTCCGCTCACAGCGCCCTAGATCCTGTCAAAATGGCATCGCAAAAGCTCACCATGAGTTGAGAATCTTTCCTTGTATGTTTTCCTTTCTATTTCTAGACAGCGGAGACTTGACGAACTTGACAGAAGGACAACTGCAACGGTTTTAGTCAATTTTCAGCAGCATGAGCAAATCAGCCTTTTTCTTTCTGGAAGACAGACTGGAAAGACCAAGCATCTTTGCTTTAGTGAATTCGTTTGCCAAATCACAATATTGAAGTTCATAGCATTTCATGAACAGCTTTCGTGTATAGGGGCCGCACCTAAATTTGTAAGCTCGCAATAGCGTCTGCAGGTCTTTCGTGTTCAATATCTTAAGTAAATTGTTGGTTCGGATATTTGATTTCTTAACCAACGCTCTATAGTGCTCGTCAAGAACGGTAGAGACCGACTTCAGTAACACAGTTCTTAGATTTATGCTGATTGAGGTATTTATTTATTTATTTATTTATTTATTTACGCCGCTAAGGACGTGCCAAACATAGTCATAAAGCAAAAGGCGAACCACGAATGCTGGATACAAGACAACTGTAGTGGAGAAAAGGTAATGAACACAAAAAAAGACATGAACTTGAAACAAAAAAGAACAGGAGATGAAGCAACGTATTAAAACTCAATAGTCAAAGAGATAGGAAAAAAAGAACATTCACAACAGAACAGACCAAGGATACAAGTTGGTTTCATGGCAGAGATCCCATTCCCAGCAACAAAACACAGCCTGAGGTGGCATTATTTAACGGCCGAGTATATTGTGTATTTAAGAAATACGAAAAGGCATTAAAGAAAATTTCAGTACTGGAACCAGCAAAGCCGAAAACAAAATAGCGTAAACCCAGCTAGTATACTTGACTCCTAGTTTCGACTGTGAAACTACAAGATTTTTCTGGTGCAAGAGATAGCTCCCACATCTTTGCCCACCCATCCACGCATCCGATCGCTGACCGTATCGCACGACAGTCTTGAAAATTTTCGATTTCCTTGGAAATTTTTATGTCGTCAGGGTACATTTTGCAGGCAACCGCAAGTCGAGAAATTTTAGCTGCTAGTTCAAACGTGTATAAGAGAAATAACAGTGGTGAAAGAACCCCGCCTTGAGGCACTCCACTGTGAGCAGAATATATGTTTGAATACTCTTGTTTTATTGTTACATTCATTTTGCAGTTGAATACTCTTAGAGGCTGTAACTCACAACTCCCTTTTTCCTGGAAGGTGAAGTAAACGCTCGATATGGATGGGAGAAACGATCTCCCATCCATATCGAGCGTAAATTCGATGCGTTAAACACCTGTTGCACTGATGGCTGCATAAGAACCTTCGCTGGAGCATAATTTTTTTCATAGAAAGACCTCCCATTTTGTTTCTGCATTTATTTATTTAATCGCACTTGAAGGTGCGTTCAACACCAATGAAAGCGTCGAACAAACAAAATAACCGCTAAATGCAACAGTAGAATCAACGTTCAATTACCTTCAAATTAGAAACCTATCTCCTTTAGTAGGGCGCGTGGAGCGCAGTCGGAGGAGGCGCGAGCTGTCGCCTGCACCCATTACCACGTTCCTTGTTCGGATTTCCCGCCCAGGCCAACCAAGCCTTCCATCCTTCCGTGGTCAGTTAATTGGTACCAGACTTGTGCAGGAAGGACCAAGCCCTGAGATCTTCAGCGACTGGCCACCGCAAGCCGCTGAAAATCGTATCGCAAGCGTGGCGCATCCCAAAGGGGATGAATTAACGCCGACCTTTATCCTTTATCTCCTTCAGAAATTACCATCTTGCTGAAACTGATCTTATAGCACCTCCGGTAGCAGTGCACCCGCACTACGTTATGTATAGATGATTAGGAGCCGAAAAAAAGAGATAGATTTACCCAAGTTCAAGCATAAATCATAAAGGCTTAGAGGACAATATAAATATTTCAAATAGTAGGGTAATTATCAGAGGAAAACGTGTTTTGTGTGCTATTGAAGCAACAGTGAAATAGGGAGGGTCAGCCTGGGCAACGCAACAGTTTTGCTTGCTTCGTCTCTCTCCATTCTTTTATTTATCTGGCTCCTTGTTCATTTATAAGAACAAGGTTTTGGAAGACAATGTATAAAAGGCGGCTTCAACAAATCCTGTTTGGTGGGTGTCGTGCACGCATTCCACTTCTGTGCGGTGTATTAAAGGCGACTTGACCGCGTATTTGGCCTACACAACGACCGTCGATGACCAGCCGACGGACGAGTCAGTGCTTTTTCCTTCCCATACAACTCTGACACCAATTCACCAAAAGGATGGAAGGCATAGTTGGCCTAGGCAAGATCCGAACCAAGGACCCAGATCTGGATTTCACCTGACGTCGGTGCCTCCTTCGCTACGCTACCACGTGGCTAGAGTCGGCATTCAAAGGCTAGGCCATTACCATTGCCTTCCTAACTATTTTGAAGGTTGATAAAGTCGGACTTTCTGCCATAGTTCCCGGTTATCTGAAAATGTTGAACTTTGGCGCGAAGAATCCGTTGTCCATGTGGTTGTCGCCAAATTGAAGCGCTGTAAATTGAATTTCCTTCGCTCGCGACAGCATCGCGCCTTTCGCGACTCTCGCAGAAGGCGCTGAAGACATTCCGATGATAACGAAGAGCCCTTGAACAACTGGATGCGTCCCAATGGAGGAGTAGGGGTCACACCAGAAAAAGGAATTTTTAAATTGAGATAACTTACAGCTCACGCCTCTGACACCTGATGGGATCCTTCTGTTTTTGAGGAACATGTAGAGGTCCTAGAAAAGAAATCTTTGGCCAGTCAAAAGAATTGAGACTGAGAGTTGACATCGATTCATGAAGACCGAATTTATTTTCCTACTCGTTTAGTAATTTCGAGGCTAGACTATTGAATTGTGGTGTCTCCAATGGGGAAGTCATTGTTACACAAGTTTCGCACCAAATCGTAACGCAGGAAAACAGGGATTGTAACGTCTGGTAGGATTCGATTCATATTGGATTCGATCGAAGATCTTCGGGTAATTGGATGATTCGGATAAGAGCGATTTTGTGGAGCCAGGAATTTTGGATAATTCGGATAAGGGAGATTTTATAGACCCCGGATTTTTGGATGATTCTGATAAGGGAAGTTTTGTTGACCCCGGATTTTTGGATGATTTGGATAATGGCAATTTCCGGGACCCGGATTTCGGATATCTGAATCGCATATCCGACTCATTAACGCAACATGCAGTTTATTAGAATACTACCACTCCTTAAATAGGAACACATTCTTTAACAACAACAACACCACCACCACAACCACCACCAACAACAACGACAACAACAATGCATATATCGAAAGACTCTCACTTCTCGTCAAGGAAGGGAACAATCAGGACTTCACAATTTATTTCGTTACGCAAAATTTGCAAATTTTACAAGGTTCATTACTCTTCCTATTACTATTACTATTTACTCTTACTATTACTTATTTGATTCCTGAATAACTGTGCCTTGCTTTCGTGTGTTCTGCATAGCATGTGGAGTGTGGCAGTCAAATCGGTTGAACTAAGTTACATTTTGTCCGTTACCCTTCCCCTATTTAATTGTATCTCTCTCACACTCACAGATGATGGACCTTGGGGACTTATTACAGGAGGGATAATGATTGCGTGGCCCAGCAACGATTTATCTTAAATTGATTTGGACCGGCGGCGGTCAACAGATACACCTGTTGTATTAGGTCCAGCAACGATTACCCTGAATTTCAACTCGAAATTATGACGGGCAACCAGCACTAACCTTCTCCCGTTTGTAAGTTTATCGGCGAGAGGTGAGGGGTGGTGGAGGATCGCGTATTTCCTTTAATCCTAAATATTTTCGATACATAGCTACCAGTGGGAATGCTTTAAGGGAATTATGGCAAGAAAAAGGGTGCAAATTGGGTGGGAGGGGTCACCTTGTATTCAGTGATTTTTCTCCTTCGTGAAAAGGCACGTGAATGTCAAATTACACCAGAAATAACCTAACGTAGTTCACTAGTGAGGCAGGACACACCAGCGTTGAATAATAATTTTAATTTCGCGTAGCACAAAGTGCGGTATGGTGCTGCTCTACATGGTGACCCCCCCCCCCCCCCCCCGACCCAATTTGCGCCGAATGCTACACAATGCGAAACAGCGAAGTGCCGATCAACGTACGTGCTTAATCCCTTCTCTTCCTCAGTTCCCGTCCTTCCTGTCCCACGGCAGCGCAACATGATATTTGAAGAAAATGATGCCAAGATCGACGTAACGCCCAGCAGCGTGCTAAATGTGCTCAACGTCATCACGACACTATTTCACTGTAGGGCGCGAATGCGTATGACTCAGCAGCGTGCCCGCCTGCGAAATTCGTTTTGAATGTGCTTTTATCCAGGGTGCGCGACTTCAAAATGGAGCGAGGAAACTGAACGGGTTATTCGATTTTATCCGAATCATCGCATTTCTCCAGGGTCCGGATGATTGGATGATTCGGATAATGGCAATTCAGCGGACCCTGGATTTTTGGATGATTCGGGGAGGGATATCAGAAAATCGTTCATTTGGATCCAATGTATGCTCGCAGGTCTGAGAGCAACCTGATCCAAAAACTGATTCGAGGTTCTCTCTCGAGATGCAGCTTCTTGCCGACTGCTCCATACACACTGCTCGGATAGGAGATCCGGAAGCATCGGAGAACCTAAACAGTGTGGTAAAAACGTAATTATATACCCTGTCCTATTATATATCCTACCAGTCGTTCAGAGGCCTAGCGGCCGCCTCCGACTGGGCTTCGCCCCCAAACCCCGAAAAGAGAACACTCCGACCATCTTCTTTTCCCAACTTTTAGACCTTCATACCTCAAAAACAAACTTCAGACTCGAGTTCAGCGACCTCGATTACCCCCACGGCCAAAGTTTCGCGCCACTTGAGCGCCATCCTCAAAAAAATCGATAATATCGATCGATATCGATCGGTCGACTTCAGATTCGAGTTCAGCGACCTCGATTACCCCCAAGGCCGAAGTTTCGCGCCGCTTAAACGCCATCCTCAAAAAATCGATAATATCGATCGATATCGATTGGTCGAGTTCAAATTCGAATTCAGCGACCTCGATTACCCCCAGGCCTGAAGTTTTGTACCGCCGACGTGTTCGGCACGTCTGCGGCTCGCCATGCATGGTTGCTGACGTGTTTGGCACGTCTACGGCTCGCCATGCACGGTTGCCGACGTGCTCGGCACGTCTACGGCATCGCCAGGCACGGTTGCCGACGTGTTCGGCACGTCTACGGCTCGCCATGCACGGTCGCCGACGTGTTCGGCACGTCTGCGGCTCGCCATGCGCGGTCGCCGACGTGTTCGGCACGTCTGCGGCTCGCCATGCGCGGTCGCCGACGTGTTCGGCACGTCTGCGGCTCGCCATGCGCGGTCGCCGACGTGTTCGGCACGTCTGCGGCTCGCCATGCGCGGTCGCCGACGTGTTTGGCACGTCTGCGGCTCGCCATGCGCGGTCGCCGACGTGTTCGGCACGTCTGCGGCTCGCCATGCGCGGTCGCCGACGTGTTCGGCACGTCTGCGGCTCGCCATGCACGGTCGCCGACGTGTTCGGCACGTCTGCGGCTCGCCATGCGCGGTCGCCGACGTGTTCGGCACGTCTGCGGCTCGCCATGCGCGGTCGCCGACGTGTTCGGCACGTCTGCGGCTCGCCATGCGCGGTCGCCGACGTGTTCGGCACGTCTGCGGCTCGCCATGCGCGGTCGCCGACGTGTTCGGCACGTCTGCGGCTCGCCATGCGCGGTCGCCGACGTGTTCGGCACGTCTGCGGCTCGCCATGCGCGGTCGCCGACGTGTTCGGCACGTCTGCGGCTCGCCATGCGCGGTCGCCGACGTGTTCGGCACGTCTGCGGCTCGCCATGCGCGGTCGCCGACGTGTTCGGCACGTCTGCGGCTCGCCATGCGCGGTCGCCGACGTGTTCGGCACGTCTGCGGCTCGCCATGCGCGGTCGCCGACGTGTTCGGCACGTCTGCGGCTCGCCATGCACGGTCGCCGACGTGTTCGGCACGTCTGCGGCTCGCCATGCACGGTCGCCGACGTGTTCGGCTGCCGCGCCCCAACTCAAAGTCAGACGGACGGACAGTGTGACACACACACACAGTGACACAGTGACACAGTGACACACACACACACGCTTGCTCCTTTATATATAGTAGGATCCTAATGGAAGGCGGGTGGTGGCGCTGTCGGAGTAAGCGCGGGCTGCAACCGATTCCAGGTTCTTGGTTCGAGTTTTCCGCCCGGGTCAACCATGCCTTTCATCGCTCCGGGGTCGTGAATTGATAGTAGGGAGGATAAAGCACTGAATTGTTCATCGGCTGGCCGCTACAGCTCATCGTATGGGCTAAATAAAGAACACGATAGAAGATAAAGAACTGCATTATTCAATACCTTTCATGATGCGCCACTCATTTTGCTTCTAGGCGATGTGGTGGAGGCAATGCGAATGTGTATTTGGCCATACAATAACTTGCGGTGGCCGACCGATGAAGAAGTCAGTGCTTTATTCTTCCCAGATAACTCCGGTACCAATTCATCGATCCTGGAGGGATGGAAGGCTTGCTTGGCGTGGGCGGGAAATCCAAACCAGGAACCTTCTATCGGGTGTATGCCACAGCCGGCACCTCTTTGGACTGGGCTACACGTGCCGTATATGCCAAATACGCACTCAAATTGTCTCTTGGACATCCCGTTGAAGCAAAAGTAGAATGCGTGGCGCATCCCAAAGTAGTCCTAGTGGGCGCAAGAAAAGCTGATTAAAATCCATAGAATGGCGTCTCCTGGTTAAGAAACTGCAAGGCGGTTTCTTCTCATAGAGCAGTTTAAGGTGTTGACATGGTAAGAGGACCCACCCTCAATTTTTCTGCCGCTCTAGAACAGTTGAAGTAAAATGCACTTCTCCCACCAGAACACCAGTCTTCGTCGCACGGCCATGCCGAGGTATCTTTCAAAAGCCACAGTTCTTTTCTGAATAAATGAAGTGAAGACCCTTGGGCTCGCTGTTAGGAGAGCTTTTCGGAGATTATTCCAGGATTGTGAACTGTGAAAGTTCTGGAAGCTATGCCACGCCTTCCATTTTTTCTATTTAGTACAATCTAAGGTGCAAGTCTAGATAGGGGATCCACCCTCATTCTTCTCCGTAAAATTCGTCCAAAAACTTTTAAGATAAAGAAGCTAGGCACGCAAACACGTATAGTATTATACAACTGTTGTATTACATTTAAACCACCTTTTGTTGCTGTCAGAATGCCAAATGTGAAGGATCCGCTTGCATCATTACCTTGTAATTTGGAATCGGAATAAGATTTTTTGAAAATAAATAAATAAATATTTAAATAAAGAAATATTTATTTGGATAAATAAATAAATAAAATAAGATTTTTCAAAATAAATAAATATTTAAATAAATAAATATTTATTTAAATAAATAATAAATATTAATATTATATTATATTATATTAATATTTAAATAAATAAATATTTTTGAAAATAAATAAATGTGAAACAGATGCATGGAGGATCTCCTTGCATCATTACCTTGTAATTTAGAATCGGAATAAGATTTTTTGAATCATTCAGCCATTAAGACCCTATTGCACATGCTGTCAGTGATTCTTTGTCTTTGTACTAATTTCCTTGTATAATTTCTCCTTTTCGGAAATCTTTAGGCATGTCTGGACAATTCTATGGAGTTTTTTCCAAGACTATTTTCAACAGAAGATTCGAATCGATCTTTCGATTTGGCGGGGCTATTAATAGTATCGGCGATTTTTTCCGAAAGACAGCTAGTGCAGGCCACCTGATTCCGCAGATTCTAGGATGAACGACAAAAAAACCTCGTGCACTTTTTTATGTGGTCGGCTCGTCCCGTTTTCTAGATGCGTGTGCGTCTTTGAGCAATCTTGTGAAGCAATTGGTTGCCTTCCTTTAAACACTAATACTTTTAGACTTCACTGCAATTTTAGGGCTGTATAATTCGCTATGGCTGATTTAATTGTTTATTCTATGATTTTAGCTAACCTTAGAGTAAAAATTTTCAGGTTCTTTTTCTTTCGCCTATCCCAGCTCCCTTTGAGTTACTTAATAAAGTACCCGTAAGCTTCGAAAATCCCATAAACATTTGAAGTACGCAGCTGTTCTGCAAAGCTACTTCAAATAGACTGGAAAATGCTGGCCGTGTAGCTCAAGGATAATCTTCTAAAGTCTGGCTTCTGTTTCAGGAATGGTAGCCCAAATAGAATCCGCCTACGATACAATCAGAAGAAGCCTGCAGCCGCTCACAGATCACATGTACGACAAGAACCGACACTCGTATCTGGAGAAGGCGCTAGCCACAGCCGAAGAGAAGACCGGCGTCAAGAGGGAGAACGTGAGGCTTTGGTGTCGTTCTTAAAAACCCGTAGCGCCTTTAGAAACATTCGTTAGTAGTAGTAGCTTTTTGGCATAAGAATGATAGGTTAGGGATGGCGCCAACCGTCCACTTTTTGCAATGCGCAACGCATTTTACTTCAAATGGACGATATTGGGCACGTCCAATTCTAGTATATTTTTTAAAAAAGTTTGAGAAAACTTTTATCACCTTCTTGCTCATTTCATGTGTTATATTATGCTATACTAATAGGTTGAAAGGAAAGTTTTCCGCCACTCACTTTGGCGTTTCGCCAAATTTTTGAAAGGTGTTCTGGAACCTTCTCCCAATAACGCATATATCACCTGTATCACCTGTCGTCCCGTTGATCATCGACTTGCTCGAGCGGGCGCCAGCAGCGTCTCCATTCGTCCCTGTCGCGTGGCAGAGTGCTCCAATGGATCCTCCTCGCTCGAGGGACACGAAGAGCGTCATATCGGTCGTTCAAGGCTTTCACGAACGCATATAGGCTGATCTATGACCTCATTTACCACTATTGTCGACATATTCCGTTACGACTGGGCGGACAAAATCGTTCTCGACTGAAGCAAGTTCGACTGATTCTGATTTACGAGCTCGAAAAGCAAAGCAGTAAGAGTTGCGGTGAATAATATATGCGGAACGATGGGTCCCACCACTCTCTCCTACGACAAGCGAAAGTACGGTTCCGGAAGTTCCAAAACGGAGAGTTCTGCTTGGAGGACCAAACAAGGTCTGAAAGGCCAGTTGTAGTGAATGAGGAACGCCTTCTGGAGCTGGTTCGGGAGGATCCCCGACGAGCTAGAGGAGGAACTCGAGAGAACACACCAGAGCTCAATACCTGCGTGGCCTTGGAAGGACATATAGGTATGGTACATGGATATCGCATGAACTTAGCGGCCACCAGCTGGCAGGAGCGTCAGGATGCGTGCATGAACTTCTTGACTTTACGGCGGAATTTTTTTTTTTGCCTCGAGAATCTAGTCACTGACGACGAGAAGTGGGTAGTCTATGTTAACCACATTCGAAAGCGTTAGTGGCTCAGTTCGGCGGAATTCCCACGCCAAAACCGGAACTTCGCCCAAAAACGGTGATGCTCAGTGTCTGCTGGACTTGCAAAGGAGTCATTCACTGGGAGCCGCTTCCTGCAATCACTGCTGTCACCAGCGATGTCTACTGCAGGTAGTTGGATCGCGCTGAAGCAGCTCTTCGTGGGAAACAAGGCAAGATCTTCTTCCTTCACAGCGTCCGCACTTTGCAAGGGATACGCAGAAAAACTCCATTTTTCGGATGTCATGTTCTGGCCCACCCACCGTATTCACCGGACCTTGCTTCAACGGACAACCATCTGTCTCTTTCTTTGTCCAACCATTTCCAGGAGAAACAAATTGACGACATGGAGCAATTTGAAAAATGCCTCGCTGAGTTTTTTTTTTTTCGTCAAAACCACAGGAATTCTATAGAAGCGGGATGTAGAAATTACCCGACAAATGGCAATATGTTGTAGATAATAATGGTGCATACGTGCATTAGTTGTTCTATGTAGGAAAGAGAGAATTTGAAAAAAAAAAAACGCACAAGTGGCGGGATGCTTTCCTTACAACCTAACATCTCAGTTTGTTCTCATTGCTTGAAAAAGGGTGCCACAAATTGGGGGATGCTCGAGAATAACAGTTTCCCAACCTGGCAACCTGGCAAACACTCTCACTTAAGCTCATCGGAGCTATCATCTACACTACGTAGTCTTACCTCTTTTTTCGCAACAAGATACCGCCGATTATCGTTTTTCCGAGCATTTAAAAACAGTTATGAGGAAAAGCTACTCTTGGTCTTTGAAAAATCCTTTCTTTTCAATGTTCAGCTCGTTTACGGAACAGTTCTCGGACTGCTGTTCTACGTCATCATCGGCGCGTTGGCACAAATCATCTCCAACATTGTCGGATTTGTCTATCCGGCCTGGCGATCGATAAAGGTATGTATTTACTTGCTTCTATTTATTCTATTCCACATGGGTTCTCTCGTGTTTTAGCCATCTGCCCTTTACATATTTGTTTGCTCAAAATATTTGCTTTGGATTGTAGACAATTTTGCTACGTGAGAAGTGGATGTCCTAGGGTGTATTCGACCAAAGGATAGATGGCGAAGCTAAGCATTGTAGGGTGTTTCTAATTACCTTAAATAATTGCTCCTAATAATAGTAGGGTCCAACGAGGTGTAGATGTTGTGTTCCATCAAACAGCGCCGGTGGTGTAATGGCGTAGAGCATTCCCGTCCGGTCAGCTGGAGGTGTGGGTTGGAGTCCTACCTGGCGATAGAGTTTTGATTCAGAACAAATCATCGTCGTAGCAATAATAATACAATACCATTAATGATAATTACAAAATAAATAATTATTTCAACAGAATTTGGAGGCCTAGTCAGGAGAAATTTGTTGTTTTGTAGCGGACAATAATTGTTACGCAGCACCTCCTTGTTGATTGTTCTTACAGCTTTAGCTACAACTCACCTTAATAGGGAGAACATAATGGGTTCTTATTATAATCCAACGGCTCTTCTCCTAGACCACGCCGGATCACTCGCATTCTTTTGCGGTCAATTATTTGAAGATATATATGGTGGGATTGTTGGCTAGTGTACCAGTGACCTGTAGGACCCACCACGGTCTACTCTATGGCGATCACCCAATGAAAATAGCTGCGCTTCAGGAACATTGTAAATTTCCCAACCAACGAAATATTAGGTTGATACAATTGAATTCGCGAACATTTGAGGCAGAAAATTTCTTATTTCACAATATTTAAACAACATCAACGATTCATCTGAAATCGGTGCCGTTAACCCAACCTTCCGGAGAATCTCCGGCAAATTGCCGCTAGATCATGGATGCCTTTGCTTCAGAACACAGAATGCTGGACCTGGTAGAATTTATTAGGTGACTTTTCTATGTCGTTGGTGATTGCGATGAGAGGGTTATTTGAATGGAATTGAATTCTTGAGAAAAGGTGATTATTGGAGATAGCAAAGCCTTGTGAGTACGTAGGCTAGTGAATGGTAAACCAGCTGCACTTACCCTTCAATGTGTGGTCTAGCATTGTCATGGT
The DNA here is from genome assembly GCA_947359475.1 of Heligmosomoides polygyrus bakeri. Taxonomy (NCBI): domain Eukaryota; kingdom Metazoa; phylum Nematoda; class Chromadorea; order Rhabditida; family Heligmosomidae; genus Heligmosomoides; species Heligmosomoides polygyrus. Next base: position 92,843,112 of record OX375867.1, on the reverse strand, counting down.
GGACCGGCTAGGATAAACGTCAAAGGAGAGTCGCACTTTTCAGCATAGGCGGTTAGAATGGCTGTCCATCCTTGGGAGCGTTTAAATATAAGGATAAGGATAAAAATCCTCTTTTGGATGGGACGCCACGCATTCTACTTCTACGGGAGGCTGTTTGAACGCGTATTTCGCCTATACAATGAACTGCGGTGGCTAGCCGATGAACAAGACAGTGTTTCCTCCTTGCCAGGCAGATTTGATCCTAATTCACCGAAATGGAGAAAGGAAGGCTTGGTTGGCCTGGGTGAGAAATCCGAACTAGGAACCCGGAATCGGATGCACGTGGCAGCAGGCGCCTCCTCCGGCTGCGCTCCATGCGCCAACGTTCTAATGTAAGATAAGATAAGAAACGGTCCAGCAATCCATGCCGCACTGTGTGGGGCAGCAATCGACCGAAAATTTGAACCCTGTAGGTCTTCTTCATCACACCGATCACAGTTGCCTTGGTAACATCAACAACCACTGACAATGCGAGACTAGCTTCGACTGGAAACAGTAAGGAGCGGTTCGAGGAGCTTTCAAGAGCGCCGAAGAAGTCGTGAAGAAGATCTTCGACTCTACTAACGCTAACGCACGCCTCAGCGATCTGAGGCATATATGGTAGAAGCAGGATGAACAGGCGACTAATGTCGCGCACCGAGGAATCGAGAGGGCGATCCCCATTTTTTTTTAAATTTTGTACCAAAATTTATATGGGTGCTAGAAGACCTTTGAAATCCGAGAATCGTCGTCCTTTGAAGATCAGAGACTCTGTCGCAGGGGTAAAAGCGTTGAAAATTAGGTGGGCCGTCCATATGCAGATGTTCTTTAAAGAATATGTGTAATTCATGAGGTTGATAGTGAGCTGTAATTTTTTTCTCGTTCACTACATGCATGGCCTATGTAGTTGTTCTAACGTCTAGATAAATAAACTGAATAACGGCATTAAACAGCTGCCGAATTCGACTGTCGATGAATCTCGTCATTAAGCGATCTACACTTGTCTAGTGGAGGGCTGAACTCTTATCCGAGATTCTACAAGCTTTTATTGACTAACGTTTCGACGAGTTCGCCTTCTTCAGAGTCTCACGCTTGACAGTTAAACGATATCATTCAGCCCTGTGAGGCTCGGAGGAAGGTATACGCGCCATGTCGTCGGTCAGTCAAACTTGTTTTTTTTTATAAAGCAACCCAACTAAATTCTCTGACGGGATACTGACAAGATCCATGAGGGAGAAGTTGAAACTTCAAGTTTCAGTTACTAAATCGCGAATCAGGTCAGATTCTTAACCTACCGTATTCCTAAGGAATTCAACCCGCAGCTGGGCAAGTATGAAGATTCAGCTGCGGAAAGTTAGTCAAAGATTTAATATCAAAGAGTGGTGCAAGAGATGTTCTTTGCGATATATTTATTTATCTGTTATTATTTATTGGTTGCTTACCTGGATAGTGTTCGAGTGCTCTTCAATGTATCTCGTTTTCTTCTATGTTATCTTTCACTTTTCATGCTAGACAGTTGTCTATGCCTTGAATAAATAAATAAATAAATAAATAAAATATCAATGAACAGCAGTGCTATCAACTACCTTATCGCTAGTGTAGGTGATGGAGGCAGAGTATATTATTTCAGGCTGTTCGATCCCCGAATAAAGATGACGACACCCAGTGGCTGGTCTACTGGATCGTCTTCGCCACGTTTTCCATACTGGACTTTTCCGCCTTCTCGGCGATCCCATTCTATTGGCTATTCAAGGTAAGCGTACTCCATTCCTTAGGTGACCTTCAGAAAGCCAACGGCAATGTTTCAGATTGCATTCCTCATGTACTTGTATATGCCGACGTTCAACGGCGCCACGGTGATGTACAAGGGCTTCGTCGACCCTCTGTGTACGTTCATCGAGTCCTACTTTCAACCAGTTGATGCGAGGAAGGCGGAGTGATGAAGGACCGTACTTCTATCTAGAAGTACTCCGTGTTGTTGCCTTACACGACCTGCTCTGTGATATTTCTCTAACCCAGTGGTTTCGTTTTGTATTCTGGAGGACATTTTTCATACGTGTTAGAATCTTCTCATTTATTGAGACAAATAAAGTAACAGTAACGGTAGTTTTTTGATGTCATCGAATAGGGCTACTTAAAGAACCAAATATTTCGGTCAATATTCGCACACAGTGAGATATCGCATGGTCATGGTATTAAAAATCGTATGCTTACAAGAAAATAAAGAGCGGGTGCCAGTTTGTTCAGGTGACAGTCTGCGATAGCTGTAAGAAATGTCAACAAATATTGAGGAAAGAAATCTAGTGCTATCAGACTACGGTGGGTTTACGACCTTCCACTTCTCCTTTGAGACAATTTATTAATTTTTAGGCGCTAAATGATTAGAATTATACGCGAAATAACACAAAAAACCTAAACCTTACAGTACAGGGCATAGGGACCGCATAGTTACTTTAATAGATATCTGTCAACGAGCCTTTTAAACTGGAGTATTGACTTAGCTGGCGCGTGTATTTGAAATTCAAACAAAAAACAAAAACGACAAACAAAAAATTAATAGCCGGCCTTTTTTAGCGAAAAAAGGGCTAGGTCACACTCCAGATTCTGTTGTTTGGAAGTGAACGACAATCTCGAAGATAAAAAAAGAGTCTCCCGATCAACGCCGGCCGTCTAAATTATGCAAACAAACGCTACCAAAGAAGCTCATGACAATCGCTTCAGAAAAGAAATCGTACTCTTTCCCGAAATCGTTGACGATGGTTGCTTGGCCGAGTTGGTACCGTCAAAAAGTATGACAATGGGATGCCACGATTGTCATTAGTGAAGCAAAGCGGCGAACGAGTGCCGACGACGAGGGTTTAGTCTTCAGAATAAAAGCCGCAGCATATAAGCACAGATGCTATCAACCTAGTTGGGATTTGCAGGCCGGCAAATTTTTTTGAAGCCTCTCTTACACACTGCAAGGTCACTCGTCACTTGATCCACAAACGGAACGATCCAGTCATTATTCCTTCCCTTTCTTTCCTCAGCAGCGTGTCTAATAAGGAGATAGTATTAGGGAGGGGGGGGGCAAAAGTAATGAGACACCCCATGCCGTGTCCATATATCTCGTGGCTGGAGTCTTGTTTCGTGCTTGTCGTATTTGTATGTTTGTATGCTACTTACTGATGCCCATCTGAGAAGTTACCACTTCCGCCCTTTCCAGAAGCATGCCAAAACCACAGTCTGTCTCATGCCGAAACGCCAGTCTGACGAGTCGACCTGTGTCGCGCAAATCTCCCCCAATTCCCAACCCCGAGCAGCCTGGGCTCAATATTCACGCAAGATGAGAAGTACGTCTTCTACCTTAACCCTGCCAAGCAGCGAGTCTGGGTGAGGCCTGGTGACCTGTTACCGACCTTCGTTTGGCGAGATGTTCACGGCGAGAAGCATCTTTGGAGCTTTTGGGTCTGCGCCCATGGACCGGTTTACCGGAAGCTGTTTCCCAAGAGCACTACCATGAACTACAAGGCCATGGTGAACGAAATAGAAGAGATGGGCCGGCGACTCGCTCTTATTCATTCGCAGCGCTTCAAGAAGGTTCTCCTCTTCGACAATGCCGCACCCCATCGGGAACAAGTAACCACGGATAAGCTTGGCCAGCTGGGCTACGTTCACATGCCTCACCCACCGTATTCGCTGGACATCTCTCCATGCGACTACCACTACTACTTGAGCCTACAGGACTTCCTAGTCGATAGGGACACAAGAACCCAAGCAGTCCTTGACAACCATGTCGAGCAGTTGATCAACACCAGGCCCAAGCAGTTCTGGAAGGATGGGATCAGGAAGTTGGCTGAGCGATGGCAGCAAGGTCCTTGCCCTTAGTGCCAAATACATTCCTCAGCATCGTTGAGTTGTAATTGAGTTATAAAAAGATAAAGATTTTTTTCATTTTGTCTCATTACTTTTGGCCCCCCTAATATAATATAAAAGACGGCGTCTAAATCTTTCTGAAATGCGCCACGCATTATAATATGTACTTCTACGAGATGTCGTGGAGACAATTTGAATGCGTATTTGGCCTATACAATTACTTTCAGTTGCCATAGGCAAGTCAGTGTTTTATTATTTCCACACAAGTCTGGTAGCAATTCACCGACCCCGGAGGGATAGATACGATGACCTATCAATCGGCTGTCCACGACGTCACGTAGAGGTAGAAAGCATAGCGCATGCCAGACAGTGGTTTCTTAATGCCACCCTTTATCCTTTACCCCTATTTTTCCCATATTTGGGTAGAGTAGACCAGATAGAGTTGGCTGCTTCCAGATGGAATGGCTGAGCACAGCAAATCCAAGTAATTTTGCAGGAGAAGTAACGTAAGGTATACTTCTCAGGTCACAATGTCCGCTAGTGTCATATTCTCGAGGAAAATACAATCGAGCCAAGTCTAGAAACTACTGCGAGGTGGTGAAGCGCCTTGCCGTCTTGTCAGACCCTTACTATATTTATTTAATTGCGCTTGCTGTTAAAAACAGGATGGACGCTAATTTTTATCATGTATTGTAATATAATTTTGTGATCATTTCAATCAATAATTTTTCGTTAATCATTCTTTAGTGATTTCTCAATAAAAAAATTTTCGCAGGAAATTCCTTGAAATGAATTACCCTGAACAGCAGTCGATTTGATGGCATTAATGTAGACAGGTGGTAATCCATTTCTTCTTTCATACCAAAACTTTGCAATATTTTAGATGTTATGAATTATATTATATTATTTAATTATTTATTTATTGCTAAACCTTAAGTGTGCCATAAAAACCAAGCAAGCAAAGGAAAACATAGCGACAATCAAATAACAATTATTAACTTAACGACACCAACGAAATCGTGAGTCACCTGAGCCACTTGGATAACACTATGAACTGCAGAAGAATGGGAGAAATTATTAGTAATTACGATTCTTTTTGCGACATGCGAGAAATATAATGTTGGAATACAATAAATACAATGGATGTTACGTGCGGTCAAACAGCGCCGGTGGTGTAAGGCGAACATCGCTGCCCGGAAAGCAGAAGATGCGGGTTCGAGTCCCGCCTGGCGCAAGAGTTTTTATCGTAACAGAACATCCTGTAACAACATATAGCCTCTCTACCAGCCGCTCCATGCTTAAGCAAATGTGTTAATACAAACATTGTTGGGCGGTCTGCTCCACAGTTATTAGTGTTGATCACACGTGCAAAATTAAGAAACCGAATGAAATCAAACATAAACAAATAACTACACAGTAACGTCTGGATTAACAACGAACAAATAGCTGCAAAGTGGTGTCTGTTAAATGTAACCAAAACAGTACAATCAGGGACATGTTCCAGGAAAAGGACTAAGAATTGACAATAACAGGTTACTTCTCAATAAGTTTACGGAAGGCCTGGATAGACAACCCCAACGACATTTTGTCATCACTTAGCAACTTATTGAATTGACTGAGGTAGGTGAAGAAATTTGTCCTAATCTTTGTCTTTGCAACCGCGACATTAAGCCGTAGTTTACCTCTCATAGATCTAGTTAACGGTACACCGAAAAACGAAAGTGGATCTATGGAGAGCTTCTGAGTTAGAATTTTGAACATCATGGTGAGATCAGCCTTCCTTCTTCTACTAGCCAGCGTTGGAAGGCCAAGTGCTTTTGCCCTTTCTAGGCCATTGGGCAACTGCAAGTAGTTGACATCATAACATCTCAAATATACTTTCGAGTGAAACTGTTCTGAACGCTTTCCAAGAAATCGATATCCTTCTTTTTGTAAGGATTCCAAACAGTTATTCTAAACTCCAATATCGGTCGAACATATGATTTATAAGCCCTTAAATATAGTTGGGGATCCTTCGATCGTAGAAGCCTGAACAGAGTGTAGATGGTATAGTTCGCTTTCCTCGCAAGTGTTCTGTAGTAACTGCCGAAGTCCAGGTTAGTATTAATCGAGAAACCTAGGTCTCCAACTTCCCCCACAGGCATAAGACTTGTGGATTGTAGTTTGTATAGAACCAATGTCTCACCCTTCGGACCAATTAGCATGCACTTCGTTTTCTCCGCTGACAATGGGAGCTCCCACTGTTTGGAAATATATAACTTTTACCTACCTGGTACCTCTCCTAGTGTCTGAGCACATCTTCGGAATGCTGTTTTCCTTCGCTTTTCGGCAGTGAATCTCTTCCGCCTTTTATGGACCTCTGTTTCCTCTATGATATTTAAGTGGACAGCTTCACCTTCCTTGGAAAGGCTCCCCTTCATTTTGGATCATGTATAAGTGCTTGCTTCAAAGCCGATGCCAAGGAATTAAAACGACACGCCAGGAATCGATAAATAACTGAGGAAGCTGCAGAAAAACATGTCCTTGCGGGCACTTAGTGTGAATACGTCGGTAAAAAATGAAACAGAACTAATCTGTCATTTCCGTGCTAGTAAGTGGAAATCTTCCGCATGCCTTTTCGTGGGCTATTTCTCATTCAGATTTTCAGTCTTCATATACCACCTCTCTTGTACGTTTATTCAAAAGTAAAACAATACGAGGAAGAGGATTTTTCGTCTGTTATTCCTTAATGGGGGGGGGGTCAATGGGAAGCGTGCTAGAGCAGTCGGAGGTGTCGGCTGTCGCGTGCATTCAGATTCCAGGTACCTGGTTTGGATTGCCGCCCGCGCCAACTAAGCCTTCCATCTTTACGGGGTCGGCGAATTGGTACCGGACTTTTCTGGGAAAGACAAAACATTGACCTGTTCATCGGAGGGCCACCGCAAGTCCTTGTATGGATAGCATACGCATTTAAGTTGCCAAACTACGTATTAGAATATGTCGCACATCGTAAAGGAAAGTGATTGCCGAGATCATTTATACTTTCTTTATTCTTTTACTCCCAAATGGTAGTGAGAAAGAAATTATCCAAAAAGTTGTAGGAAGAATTTTGATTTGAATTTGGGCTGTAAGATTGGATTAAAGACACATCCAATTCACCAATGAAGCCGAGATTTTGTTGCTCCTGAAGAAGATCCATGGAACTCAGGGTCCTCCGAACAAGAACTAGTCTCAAGTAAATGTTCGCTTCTGCAGACAAGTGTAGTGCAGCCGAAGAAGGGGTAGCTTTCGCAAGCACCTCTAACTGATTCAAGATTGTGTGCATAGCCCCTAGTCCATAGTTAAGAGAATAACCCCTTCGATTCCTCTAGGCAGCAAGCCTTTGCATAGGCAAAATATGCATTCCAAAAATTACTTCCATGACATCGCGTAGAAGTATTAGGTTGGCCGGAAAGTTCTGGCGGTTTTGACTGGTCCACTTCAAACCATCACAACTTCTTCATATTCACCGGGTTCAGTCGAAAAAAGCACCATTCAAATCAGCACACATTTTCAACGCAATAGTTGCTGGCTAATTTTATCAGCAAAAAAAAACTGAGTGGTCGAGATGCGGCAAATGCTAGAAAAGCTGTTCTGGGGGTCCTGATTTGCGAAGGTTCTACCAGCGAGAAAGTTTTGAGCTCTGGTGAGTATGGCGGGTGAAGCAGGACTTCAGCTACTAGTTTCAAACGGTGCCAGTGGTGTAATGGCGTAGTGCATCCCCGCCCGGTTAGAGGGAGGTGCGGGTTCGAGTCCCCCTGGCGCTAAAAGTTTTGATCGCAACAAAACATCGTTATGACAGCTTGCAATCTCGATATAAGCCACGTGAGGCTTAAGGAAACTGATTTAATCGTTTCTATCAAGACCATCAGCATAACTGGTTCCATGCTGATATCAGCGGCCGGCTTATCCCGACATACGGGTGAGTGGTGATCGGTCCTACATACGAGGTGTGGATGTTGTGTTCGATCAAAGAGCGCCGGTGGTGCAATGGCGTAGTGCATCCCCGCCCGGTTAGAGGGAGGTTTGAGTCCCGCCTGGCGCTAGAAGTTTTGAGCGCAACAAAACATCGTTATGACAGTTTACAACTACTAGTTCGTTTAAAATTCGTCGGGTGATTTGCGATACGTGTGGGCTGTCGTGCAGAAGAACAAGGTTTCTTTTGATGACCAGTGCCGGTTGCAGCTCACGCTATTTTCGGAGCATCTCGTCGATTTCGTCACAGCAGGACTCTGCTGTGATGAGTCGGCATGGATTCAGAAGGTTGAAGTGAATCGCGCAGGCCGGCGGCCACCACACTGTTATCGTCTTCTTTTTCTGGCGGGATTTCGGCTTTGGGATGTGTCTGGGAAGGGGTCGTCGACATCAGCGCACTGTACTGATCGTCTTCGGTTATCGAACAGAATCCACTTTCCACCACATGTGACGAGTCGCTCCAAAAAACGGGTAGCTTTAAATCCTGAGAACCAAAGAAGAACAGGTTTCGAAACGCGACAATTTTTGGCGATCACTCAAATTGTGTGGCGCCTACGATTTCAGTGATTTTTTCTTTTTTCGAGCTTTTTCACCTTTCCAATGCGCTTCAAATCCTGTATAGCAGCAATCTTACTGACTCTTATGGTTGGTCCTGCAGTCTCGCGGATGGTTTGCGATGGATCAGCTTACACGAAAGCCTTCAAATTGTCGACCTGGATTGCCGCTTCGGGGTGCGCCTTCAAGGTTGAAACCTCCAGAACGAAACTTCTCGAGCCACCGTTGCACCGCCCCTTCTCCAACACTATTCGGCCCTCACATATGATTGATTCGCCGTACAGTTTCGCGGATTGGCCCCGTTCGAAATTGATCATTTGGGATTGCTCCTTAGACATACCTCAGTAAGTCATCGAAGAAACAGAATCATTAAGCATAGGTAAAACGCAGATCCGTCAGATTGAGCGAAGATTTCGTACTGGACGTTATATAAAAGTGATAAGTTGAATATCGATTCATTTATGAACGAACGAAAAGCTCTTGCACAAAAATCGTCAGAACTTGCCGGCCAACTTAATGGAACGCTCTAGACGGGCGCGGCTCAGACAGGGATTATGTAATTAATCCCTACCACCATTATTTGGTCTTAAGATACTGGGCGTTCGTTAGCGCGCAATCGAATAGCAAGAAGCGTCGACTGTAGCATGCAACCGGGATTGAGGGTTCTCGGTTCGGATCCGCTTAGACCATCCGAGCCTATCCCTTAGATGACGGTGAATTTGTGCCAGATTCGTTTAGGAAGGATAAAACACCTACTTGCCTATCGGCTCATTGTATAGGCCACGCATTTAAACTACTTCCATGAGTGGCGCATCCCAGAAAAAGGATTGATTAACACCTCCCATCGATATCCCTATCGTTATCCTTAAGGTAGCATTCCATAATGTGCGGTCTACATATCCTCTGCAGTAAGGCAGAATAGACTAAACATTTCTTAAGGAAAACGTCGATGCGTCGAAGGTCATCCCCAAGTGGGACCGTGTCGCTCCCTTGGATTTTTTGGAAGCCGACCAGCTCTCACAATATTAAGTCAGACCAAAAGTTTCCGTTGTTTTGACTTCTAATTTCAAACGAACATAACTTTGTACATTGTCAACCATTTCAGCTAACCCTTTCGCGACATTGTGCGACGATGTCGTCGGACATTTTTTGCCGCGTGGGACAATGTTCGACGATGTCGTTGAACACCATCACAAAAATATTTGGTTGCTCGAAAACTCTTGCTACACTAGCAGAACAATATTACAATACAATACAGTATAATACAATATACAAAAACTCAGTCCACGATGTATTCCCCGTCCAAGTCCAAGATCCTGCCCCATCTTTCAGGCAGCCTCTCAATTCCTTTTCGCCAGAATTCCGATGGCTGTGAGGAAAAGAATTCATAAACCTCCACCATTTCCAGTTGACGTCGATCATCGAACTCTCTACCTCGAAGATGATGCTTCAGGGCTCTGAACAGGTGGTAGTCAGAAGGAGCAAGGTCTGGAGAGTACGGTCGATGAGGCAGAACTTCCCAGCCTAACTTCTGGGTTTTCTCGCGACTCACTTTTGCGACATGACGACGCGTGTTGTTGTGCAGCAGGCAGACATTTTCCCGTTCTGGACGTTTTTGACGCATGGCGTCGGCCAAGCTTTGGAGCTGGGAAGCGTAGACAGATGCCGTGACTGTGGTCTCACTATCCAGCAACTCCCGGTAAAGCATGCCTTCTGAGTCCCACCAGCAACACAGAAGAACCTTCTTTTCGTGGTGTCCACGTATCGGTTGTCTTGGAGCCGGTTCTCCGCGTGGGAGCCTTTGGCTCTTGCAGGTGTGGCTAAAATAAAGAATCCAGCTTTCATTACCAGTAACAACGACCTTCAGAAAGTCCTTTCTGTGCGGGCGAAGAAGCAGCGACTCAACAACACTGATTCGGCATGCCTTATCAGAGTCCCCCAGCTCATGTGGTACCCAAGATGACAAAACCTTGCGGTACCCAACGGTCTCCAGCTGTCTTACGACGGTGCTCTGCGTACATCCGACTGTCGCCGTCAACTCGCGAGTGGTTGAATTTGGCTTCACCTTGAAGTCTTCGCGCAAGCTGTCTTCTTTCACAACAGAGGAGCGTCCGAAACGAAGTCGATCGCTCTCCGAGAGAGATATCTCGAACCTTGAAGCGCTGATACCAACGGGCCACTGGGGAATAGTGAATGGCTTCCTCCTTGAATGCAGCGCAGAAGTTGGAGGCTGCACTCCTTGCGGAATGGCCTTACAGAAACTCGTACTAGACTAGGTTGTAGGATTATGCTGCTTATCGTTGACATTGTTGCTACTCGACGAGGCCTTATATAATGTGCTTGAGGAAGCTTCGAATATGTACTGTGACGTTACCGCACAAGATCAATACTGTAAGAGCTTCAACAAATTTGACAGGCAGTAGCGTAAAGTGTTGCAAGACTTTTCGATTAACCTAATAGTTCATGAAAGTTACCAAACATTTAATAATACAGTGTTAATCAACGAGTCCACTAATATCTACGGTCAGGATGGTCTATGGAAAACTTCATTGGTTACTGTTCTATTCATATTTAGCAAATAATGCAACACGGCAGGTCGGACACTCGGCGCGTGGGAAAAATACGCGCTGTCCCACGCGGCAGTCACATGAAAATCACGCGTGTTGTGAAAGTGTTAAGGTAAAACCAACTTGCTACCAATACAGCCTGCTAGTAGCAGCGCTTAAGTTGTGAACAACTGGACATTTAGAGCTCATGAGCTGTCGGAAGGCATTTCTGCGTTCCATTTGTATGCAGAAGATGAAAACCTCTTCTGAAGGCCAAGAAACTTTAGAAAATAACGCTGTGAAAGTCGACAGTTATGGAGATCGCAAAAAATTGAAAATAGCTTCTAACTCCAAACCATTCAGTTTTTGTACGGTTGAATTGCACGATGTGTTATTTGGCGTTACCGCTCGGAACGGAGGTAACTTCTATTTGTCAGAGCAGGGTGCATTCTAAGCAGATTTTCGTGGTTTGGTCTCAGATTTCGAACTCATGTTCTTCTCTTATTTTTTTCTAGCTTCAATTTAACATTTAACTTCACTGTATTATGAATTACACCAGCAATTGGTCATCAAATAGAACGTATGTAGCGCAATCGGGGGAGCTGCCGGCTGTCACGTGCACCTATTGCAAGGTTCTTGGTTCAGATGTCCTGCTCAGGCCAACCAAGGCTTCCATCCCTCCGGCGTTGGTGAATTGGTGCTAGACTTGACTGGGAAGGATGAAGCGCTGATGTGCTCATCGGCTGGCCACCACCATTCGTTGTAGGTCAAATACGTATTCAAATTGCCTCGACGACTTCCCGTAGAAGTGCGTGGCGCAAAGGGAGTTGAGTAACGCCATCTTTCATCCTTTACCCTTTCTAGATCATCAAATACCGAAAGCAATTATTTGAATGTGGTCTAGAAAGTTCTCGTTAGTTCGAGAAAAGCAGTTCCCCTCCAAACGTTTCGCAAACCATTTGATGCCAATGTTCATGACCTCTTCTTTACAGTAGTACCTACTATTGCAAAAAAAAATCTTTTTTTACTAATAAAGGAACCAGAGCTTGTCGATGCAGTCCTAACTAGTCGAGGCGCCAAACCGTCAGTCAGGCTAAGAGAACATCTTTCCTTCTCTTATGCAAGGAGGCACATCAGCAGGACACTTTTTGATACCCTAAAACTTAATCAAAATTTTGGGAACATCGTTAGGCTTTGCCCGTATACCATGGCCTATTGTGAGAAAGCTCTCCACCATGTCTGTTCCTTGCATACACTAGTGATCCCACTGCAGGTCTTGCTGTTGATCCTAACGTGAAGGTGCAAATGTGTGCGAAAAAAAAAATAAAAATTTACGACACTTACCATAACGGTAACAAGGCACAGGTCTGTCGCAAACTTTATCTCAACCTGTGAGTATTATGACGAAGTGGGCTAGAGCTTGGCAAAGACCTGTTGATCTCCAGAACCTCGTCCTCCACATTGGTACTTCAGATAACGAGGAGTACCAGTTCAACCGCTGCGCCCTCAGCACTGAATCTGCTGTCCGTGATTTAGATGTAAATTGATTGTGGGCTATATTTTGAACATTATAGATACCGCCGTGCGAAAAAAGCTCTTCCAACTCTGCTTTTGATTTAGAGCAACATTAAGTCCTCTGATAGCTCAATTCGGGTTAACTTATTCAAGACATATGCAGTTCCAGTATTTTAGTACTGCAGTCAGATTTCGAGCTTATTTGCAATGGAGTACCAATCCAAACCCGAAAACGTGCAAAAAACCCTCACAAAAATTTTATTTCGTAAAGGAATACGTGATCCCTGAGCTGAAACGATTCTCATCTACGAGAAGACTCGCGTTGTTGAGCCTTAGAAGTCTTTTCTATAGGCGCTCTTTTCCATAGGCGCGTATTCAACGACCTAGTATTTTGCCATGAAGTACTGAAATGTGAGCCAAGGCTTAAAGCTAGCAAATACTGGATATTTTTGACAACTCTGGCTCATCGCATTACGTATTGCTTTCGCTATCCTACGCTGAAAAAGAGAAGTCATGAGAAGGTGTTCAACTACATTCCCTATCGGGGTGCTCGCTGGTGGCAGATGCTGCACACAAGTCTGCTGGAAGCTCCAAATGCTGCTGTTTTTCGAAGAAGTTTGAAAAAAAAAATAGATTTGCTCCCAACTTCAAGCATTGTTGGCATAACCTGAGGAAAAGTTCATTTTGTAATTCTTTCGAGCCTTTTCATAATTTCCAAAGCGTTTCTGTTTTAACTTCTGTTATGTTCCTACACCTTATTTTTAGACCATGGTGTTGCAGTTATTGTGTTCTTTTCAAATTATAGACATTTTTACACGGATAGCATTAGCTTCCAATCTAATTGTATTAGGTTGGAAAAAAGTTTTTTTCATTTTTTCAAAGATTTATTACTTCATAACCGTATTATGCACCGTAGTACCGTATTATATATTACAGTGTCAAATCAATTGAGATAAACTCCATTTTGTTCCACTACACTTCTCCAAAGACTGGGTACTTTTCTAATTCCTCTCGCTTAAAGGTCTGCAATTCTGGAGTCGAACCATTGCTGGATCCAATTTTTGAGGTCTTCATCCGTTTTAAAATATTTCTCTCCAATTTCTTGCTTGAGAGCACAGAAAAGATGGTCTCATAGGGGTCGGTAGGGGCGAGGTCAGGGCTATACGGTGGATGTGGCATTACCTCCCAGCCCACCTCCTTTATTGTTTCTCTTGTGAATCCTGAAACATGCTGTTTTGCACTGAGTGTCTGACAGGGCATGTGGGATCCAAGCTCCAAATTTCCATGCAAAGCCAAGACCCTCCAGATGGATTTCCACTATCCTATGAGACATTTGGAGCTTCTCTGCCAGTTGACGTGTCGTCTGCCTACATCGGAAGAAGATGGAGTAGTTCAGTGTCGTCCAATTCAGTTGCCTTCCTGACCTTGCTTTGTCCTCGAGTGAATAATCTCCCTTTGAAAACTTTCCGAACCACTCATAACAGGCGCGATGAGTAGTAGATCCCAAACCATATACAGGGTGGCTGAAAAGTTCGGGCAATTTTTCAAAGTATTTCAGCAGTACGAAAAAGCTACATAAACGCCAAAGATTTACAAACAAAAATAACAGAAACTTCATTAGATCAACAACAACATAATACAACAGGAAAATTCACAACAAGTGCTCAAAATTTCCTCCTTTGGCTTCAATACATTTTCGCAGTCGTTTTGGGAAGTCGCTGATGATGGTCGCACACTGCTCCGCTGTAATCTCGTCCCAGGATCTCAACAACGCCGATTTCAGCTGCTCAACGGTGGCGTATCTTGTAGTGGAGATCTTCTGCTCCATGATCGACCACACAGAATAATCCATCGGGTTGAGATCAGGCGAGTTGGATGGCCAGATGTCCCTGCTCCAAAACCCTGGGAAGAGCTCCTCGCAAACGGCGATCGTGGATTTGGCGGAATGCGCTGGTGCCCAGTCCTGCTGAAGAGAAAATCCGGTTTCGCCAAAATGGCTCGTCGCCCACGGCTCCAGTACGTCGCGGAGGACATATTGCTGGTAGCTGGCAGCGTTAATTTTGACGTTCTGCTCCATGAAGACCAGCGGCGTCTTTCCGGTAGCGCATATTCCAGCCCACACCATCACCGAGGCTGGAAAATGGCGGCGGCTGATGGTCCTTGCGGCCGACGTCTTCTGCTGACCCTTCTTAAGCAGCTGCCGGCGATTCTGATGGTTGTGAACCGGCTGGACCGTGAAGATCTTCTCGTCGGTGAACAGCACCTTCGACAAGCGACCATCGCCGACCAGCTGACGCATTCGCCTGCATTTCCTCTACCTCTCAGCTTTCATCGCGTCGTTGGGGAAGTGAATACGAGCTACTTTGTAGCTGCGTAATCCCAGCTTCCTCCTGGCAATATGCTGGACTCGTTCCTTACTGATCCCGAGATCCGTAGCCATCTTGTTCATCGACACCTCAGGATTACGGCGAATGCGACAACGAACCTTGTTGATGTTCTCCGGTGTTGTCGCAGTGGTGGGACGGCCGCTGCGGGGACGGTCCGAGGTCCCGCCAGTCTCCTTGTAGCGTCTTACAATCTTGTAGACGGTCCTTTGTTTGAAGCCGGTTGTTCGAACTATGTCCGCGGTCCTCATTCCCGTCTTGTGCAGCTCGACGACGGTGATACGCTCACTTTCACGAGACATAACGCAAGCACAACTGAAAACGAGAAAACTGGAGCAACAGATTCTAGATCAAAATTGCGCGAGGAATACAACGGAAACAACAGAAATAACAAAAAACCTCAATTTCAAGGCCAAAAGTAGCGCCGCAAAAAATTGCCCGAACTTTTCAGCCACCCTGTATATGGTGAATTTGGTCAGCTGCCTGACGTGCTGTAGATCCTTTAATGAATTCATGAAGAATGCCGTGCCGAAAATGGCCATGAGGTAGATCTGGCAATGAGTCCAGAGGATTGGATAGAAAACGAAGTACAAGAAGGGTCTTGACCTGTGTCCGCGTGCGAACGGTAGACAAATGTGATAGGATTATGAAATCAGCAATCAGTGCTGGCTAGTGTGTTTACAAGGAGAACGGTAAAAACCTTTTCGAAGTGGGAAGAGACTTTTTTCCAGCCTAATATTTTCTGCTTTTAACTTCCTCTTCAGCCTTACATGAACCAGCGTTCTCGTCGCCGTTTGTTTTTGTTGTTGTTCTATCTAGAAACGTTAATTTCACTTTGCTCTTTCGCATAGAACCGACATGTGGGTACCGATAAAGGCGACACGGAGCTACCAGGCTGGTATCCGAAGCTTTCTGCCCAGCTACTTGCACTGTTGGCGGATCACTGCTCATCTTCATCAAAATTCTGCGCCTCAAATCCATTTACACATGCATGTGACCTAATCTATTATTTTTATTCCTGACTGACTTTCCTTATTTTTCTTGCTCATCGCTTTTCTCGTTCTCGTGTAGGCATGAAGCCCTACCGAATTTGTTGTTGAGGTTTTACTTTTTTTTTCTATGCAGTGATCTTCATTATTGCTACACCGTGTTCATTTTGTTTTATACAACAACCGCTTGTAGTGTACAATTTCAGTGCGAGTAATAAAAAAAAAATATTGACGCTCTCTATTTCTAATTAATGTGTTTCGTGGCAGTGTTTCTCTGCAGTTTAAAGACAATGGGTTCTTGACCTAGCATCTAAATCTCAATTTCGTTCCGACTTCTCGTTTCCGCGATTCAAGCCATGAACCTCCACGACGCCAAAATCGGGATATTTTGCTGTCACGGAGGGTGGGACAAACTCTTCACTTTTTGGCAGTGCCCTTATACAATTCATATGTATTGAAAACTACATGCTTTCCGTTACTTAAAGGTACCACAATCTTTCATGAAGTCGTAGAGTACAAAACTTAAACAGTGGTGGGGATACTCAAAAAGCTCAACGACGAGCACTTTCATCCGTTCTAAATAGTACACTCGCACTCCAGACGTCGTGACACGTGCTCAGTGGGCTGGTTGCATGTTGTTACAAAACGCGACATTTGCTCTTTTTTTCATTACGAGACCCAGTCAGGTACCCTTTGTATCTTATTAGCGAGACTTGATGAACGCTTAGAAAGTAAAGAATTTTTAAAAAGGCAGGTGAGAATTTCTGCATTTATTCACCGGTTGCGGATGCGATATGCATTCGTTCACATCAGCGCTTCTCTACCAATTAAAAATATGACTATAGTAGACCATCAGGGGCCGGATTCATCAACAATTAAACCCGTGGGTATGCGGGGAATAGGGGTAGAGATAAGATAAGAATCAGATAGAGATAATGCAAGAGTCAGAGACGCAGGCTTCATCGTGCGTATCTCTACCCCTTACAGCCACGGGTAAGTCGTTGATGAATCCGGCCCCTGGTTGTTTAAAAATATGACTATAGTAGACCATCTGCCTGTTGCCTGATGGACCTGATACCTCCATAGATTCTTGAGAAAAAATGTTCTTGCAATAAGATGGTAAACAGCTTCCATTCAGCTAACGTCTACCGCCCGCTCGGTGGTGGCTTGGCAGTTGTTCTAAATTATTCAAGCCCCACAACCGACCTTTCAGAGCGGACACCAACACCGGGCATTAACAGCAACCGGCCGCCCGCCCCTCGCCGGCCCATTAATGAGACCATGCGGCCACGATTCCTAATGCGCGGCACACGTTCAAATGGGCCCCAATTAACGGCGATCTATGCCGTAAGAGCGGATGCATAGAACCCCCGTCCATGTCGTTGAAACGACGAGTTTTGAAGGTGGCAGAAAGCTTCGCAAAATCTAAAACTACTGCTGCACATTGTTTAAAATCTGGACGCTAATACTGTACGTTGATACCTACCTCTTCTAGATATTAGGTTGTCCGGAACGTTCTCAGCGTTTTGTGATACTATTTTTTCATTCGTCTATTATTAAGTAAACATTCAAGTTTTACTGCGCATTAATGCTACCTTCTGTACAGAATTTTTGGCCCTATCTGACTAAATAATTTGTATCAACGTTGTTTTATATTTCTGTTCTTGAAGGGCTTATTGAAGTGGGTCGAAGGAGCAATTCCGAACGATATTCGAGTTTGACACCAAATTAGGACAATCCGCAGCCGAGGTGGCTCGACAGATCAATCAAGTGTGGAAGTCTAATAGTGTTCGAGAAAGCACTGTACGCCAGTGGTTCTGTAAATTTCGGACCGGAGATTTCAACCTCGAAGATGACCCCCGTAGCGGTCCACCTAGAACAATCGTGGACGACGAGTTGAAGGAATTGGTGGAAACCGAACCATCTCCCAAACAGTTCGCGGTATCGCGGAGAGCTAGACATCAGTAGAACTGCTGTTGCGGATGCTTTGAAACGCCTTGGGAAGGTGGCAAAGCTCGAAAAGTGGCGCCCAACGAGTTGAGTGAGCGGCGAAAATTGTCACTTCGAGATTTGTTCTTCAGCACTTTTACGCAACAAAGTGACCCGTTTTTGGATCGAATCATCACTTGTGATGAAAATCGAATTCTATATGGTAACAGGAAGCGGTCCGGACAACGCTTGAACGACGAACGACGACGAACCCCCTAGGCATTCTCCAAAGGCGAACCTCCACCAAAAAAGGCAACGGTCACTGTGTGGTGGTCGTCGGCTGGTGTGATCCATTACGACTTTTTGGCACCAGGCCAAACGATCACAGCAGAGTCCTACTGGAAGAAAATCGACCAAATGCACCGAAAATTGCGACAACTTCAGCCAGCATTGGTCAACAGAAGAGGCCCGATTCTTTTGCATGACACACCCGCCCACACGTTTCACAAATCACTATTCGAAAATTGAACGAATTAAGGGTTGAAGTTCTGCCTCACCCGCCATATTCTCCAGACCTCTCACCAACCGAATACCACCTTTTCAAACACTTTCAGAACTTTCTCGCTGGCAAAACTTTCACCAATCAGGACGAAGCCAAAACAGCTTTCGTGGATTCCGTCGAATCTAGACCACCTAATTGTTTCGCTGATGGAATAAGTCGTCAGGTGGCCCGTTATACTATTACTATCAAGCCACTATTAAGCCCCCACCCACTATTAGGCCCTCACATTTGACTGATTTGTGGAGCTGTCTCGGCTGCGGATTGTCTCAATTTCAAGTTGAAATAAAATATCGTTCGGAGTTGCTCCTCCCACATACTTCAATAAGCCCTTCAAGAACAGAAATATGAAACAACGTCGAAGCATACATTAATTCGCCAGATACAGAGAAAAATATTCTGTATAGAATGTAGCATTAATGCGCGATGCAAGTTGAATTTTTACTTAATAATAATAATAGACGAATGAAAAATAGTAAGACAAAGCCCTGAGAAATTTCCGGACAACCTAATATGATCCTGGGTACGTCTCACCTACCTTAGCCGTGCCCATATGCGATACATCCTGAGGTTTCTCCCTTTCATCAACTCAGAGCGTCATACTGTTCTTTCAGGGCTTGAACCAAAAAGTGCGACTAGGGCGTTGGTTGGCGACCTGGGCTGTATTTGTCAATGGGAAACCCGCGGTATCCATGACATCAGCTGTCGTCCCGTTGATCACCGACTTGCTCGAGCGGGCTCCAGCAGGGTCTCCATTCGTCTCTGCCGTGTGCCAAAGTGCTCCAATGGATCGTTCTCGATCGAGGGGCACGAAGAACGTCATATCGTTCGTTCAGGGCTTTCACGAAAAAATCCAACCAACCCTTGGTGGGCGTCACGGTGTTCTCTTGAAACCCCGCGGAATCCAGTCGATGACGGCTCTTGTCCAGCGGGTGTCTACGAGGCGCATTACGGGGCCAGCTGCCTAATTTTTGACGATTTGGCCCATAGGCAGCACCTCTGATCTTCGAACGTCGACGAAGCTCGCAACTCCCGAGGCCTTCTTCCTCGTGCGTTAATCGTATTACTCCAAACTTCGTCCTCTCGATTCACGCTGCGCAACACTGATCGCGTTCATCCTGCTTTCGTATGGTCCAGGCCTCTGACGCGTATGTTAGGGCGAGAAGAACGGTAGGGTTGAATGGGTTGGCACGGAGCCGGAAGTTCTTCGCCTCTTCACGACTTTCTCGACGTCCATGAGAGCTCCCAAGCCGCTCGTTTCCTCCTGCACACCTCCGGCGGTAGGTCATTGCCCAAGCTGACTTCGCCACCTAGATACGCGTAGCTTCGTAGATGTTCGTTGAGCGAGAATGGGCGTCAGAAACTTGCCTGCTTCTCATGAACATCGTCTTCGCAAGATTCACTGCGGTCCTACCGTCTTCGTAAGATTCAGCTGTGGTCCTACGTTCCGAAAACACGATCGAGTCTGCCAGCATTCGTTCCGCTTGGCTGATCTTCGGTGTTATGAGCCCGATGTCATCAGCGAAACGATTGTGGTGCAGCTGCCGGCCGTTGATCTTCATTTCCATGTTTGCCCGTGACAGATCGCGCATGACGGGAATCTACACGGAATTTGCCGCTGGAGCGTTTACATTTATTTACAACTAACACCTTTCAATCTTTCAGCTACGGGACGGACTGTTCTCACTGGAACGGATCAGGTAAGCACTATTATATACCGTTCCCACGTCGAATTGGACACTTTTCAAATCAAATTGGACACTCTAATCGAATTGAGCTTCTTTTACATTAAACTATAGGCTCTCCAAAAATGTTCGAACACTTTTTTGTTCAAGGAAAATTTACACTCTTTGAAGTTTTAATTTACTTCCCAACAAGGGAACACAAAGTTGGAAATTTCATAAAAATTTTATTTTCCGAGGAAAGACAATGATTTAAAGCTTGTTTTGAAGAGCAGGAAGGTGGCTATGTTATTTTGCCAAAACAGAGATTGCGCCACACCCCGTCCGAAACCTCGCGATTTTTCTTCGATTGATAGCGAAATTTCTGCTTATGCTGTTCTACACCTGCAAGCAGTTCAACATAAAAAATTGTAAAAAAAAAACACATATATCCTAACTTTCTCGCTGCAAACAAACAGTATTGACATTATCAATCAAATAAACATTGCGAATCGCTTTTCCAGTGCATGGCACGATCCAGTGTTTCAATACACTACTTGTTGTTAGAGGATGTTTTGTTGCGATCAAAACTCTTGCGCCAGGCGGGACTCGAACCCGCATCTTCTGCTTCCCGGGCAGCGATGTTCGCCTTACACCACCGGCGCTGTTTGACCGCACGTAATATTCGCGATATCCTATCCTAGGAAAGCAGAAGATGCGGGTTCGAGTCCCGCCTGGCGCAAGAGTTTCGATCGCAACAAAACATCCTGTAACAACATTTAGCCTCTCTACTAGCAGTTGCAGGCTTAAGCAAATGTGTTAAAGCATTGTTAGTAATACACTACTTGATTGCTGCTTTGTTGCGCATCAAAACAAAATTTAATCTTTTATTTTTTTTCTCAAAAAAAAATGAAATTTTTGGCACTAGTTTCGGAAGTTTAGGAAGTTTTGACTCCACCGACATGACTTCGGTTGAAAAAAAAATTGCTGAAACTTCGTCTAGGGGGCTTATTTAGGGTGCTGATCACGAATCTGACATCCGTTTTTCACGACCCGATAGGAGACCACCCATGCCGTTAAAAAGGGTGATCCAGACAAGGTCACCGATTTCGCCGAAACTTTGTCTAGGGGAGGGGGGGGGGGGGGAATTTGGGGTGGTGACCACGAATCTGACATCCGTTTCATAAGCGTCAATATCTTATTAAAGATTTCTCACCTTGAAAGAAAAGCTGGAAGAGGTACGGTGGTGAGAACGACCAACCTCTACCTGCCGTCACCAGCAGAAACTTTAAGAATGTAA
Organism: Heligmosomoides polygyrus bakeri; assembly: GCA_947359475.1. NCBI lineage: Eukaryota > Metazoa > Nematoda > Chromadorea > Rhabditida > Heligmosomidae > Heligmosomoides > Heligmosomoides polygyrus. The sequence continues at coordinate 92,821,808 of OX375867.1, read as the reverse complement.
TGCTGTACCTTTCCGCATCCTTATTATCCAGCCGAATCGTGAAAAACGGATGTCAGATTCGAAATCAGCACCCAAATTAACCTCCCTAGACAAAGTTTTCAGCGAAAAAAAATTCGACCTCATTCGTGTCTGAATTTTTAACTAGTGCCAAATTTTTATAAAATTATTACACTTGTTGGGGGCAGCCGAAGTTTAAAATTTCAAAGAAAGTTCTTCCAAAGTTTTCTTGAACAAAAAATTATTCTAAACATCTTATGGTTAGTGAGCCTGTAATTTAACCTGCCTAAAGGTCATTTCGATCTGGAAGAGTTCGCTTTGATTTCAAGTCTTAGGCTAATAGAAGAGTGTCCAATTCGACGTGAAAACGGTATATATTATGTTGTATGTGTTTCACTTCGTATACTACCAACAACTGACTGGAGTGGTCCCTCCTGGGACTGCACTCAAAATGTATTGAAAGTCGAACTTAGATATTTATGAAAAAAATTAGGTACTGAACTTTATATTTATTTCGTTCCCGTGTTTCATATTCTGATTTCCGGCCATTTTTTGAACTCTCCCGTCTCCGCTTCCGCTTTTCATCAAAAAATTTCCGCACCTCCCTGTCATTCCTCCTAGTTTGGATTCTCTTCGGAGACGACCGACGATGCAACACACCGCTGGGCCACAAGGAGCGCTCAGTCTGTGCCTAGCCGAGTCTTAACCACACATTGCGCCATGGCAGCTCTTCCGGAGCACAGCTGGGATCCTCGGGTCGGAGCCGAAGAGAACGGTCCGGCTCCAGGCCAGAGAGCGGGAGACCCTCCCTACGTCTATCGTTGGCTTCGAAATAGCGGAGACGACTACAGGAGGCAGGAGAAGATAGACTTTTACGGACGGGTTAAGGGCCGGGGACGACGGCGTGCCGAGAGAACTTCCCTCGTGCGTCGCCGCTCGGGGGAGGCCGCACAGAAACAGAACGCCGAGACGACAGGCTGTGGGCCGGATCGATCGCGAGGCAGCGTGGCCGGGGCGGACGCGCCGACGATGCGCAGCGGGCGAGAGAGCGCGGCGGGCGCGGAGACCGCCGTGGCGCGAGACGGCCAGCGCGACGCAGAGAGCGTGCGCCGCGGCGCAGGCGGCAGACACGCAGCCGGGCCACAGACGCCGCTTAGTCGTCCCCATTCTCACTCACTCTACCACCTCTCCCTTCTCTGTTCACTCTTGGCCAGAGATCAAGAGGGGGCTACAGTATCTCTCGAACTTCTTCCGGTCGGGATCCTTGCCTGGTTTCGATCTACTCCCTGGGCTGACTGGGTTCTATGGGCTGCCGTCGGACAGGGAGTGCTGGGACGCTTTGGAAGTGATTTTTGGGCATTCTGGCCTCTCTTTCAGGTCTAAGGCCTGTTCTCCCTTCTATCGCGCAAATACACACCCTATCCGCTCCTTGCAGGAAAAATACGCGAAAATCGCAAGAATTCGCAGCTTTCTCACGACAGAAGCTTAAAGTTTCGCGCAAAAAATATGGCCGACCGGCTAGCCGTCCAGCCTTCGCATGGCTAATCTTTTCGCTGGCACACCGCTAGTCTCTCCATCGCCGACACAGAAATTCTCGCTGAGGGTTCTGCGTGCGTATAAACGGCGGCAGTTTTCCTTCCGCAGCCGACTGCTCGCCTATCGCCCTCTGCGATCGATACGATGACGCCGTCGTCGCGTCGTCCGACACCTCCCCTCTAGCCGCACTATCTCCGCCCGGCCAACCTGTCCCTCCTCACCGGCCACGATGTATCAATCGCGATTCGCACGGCGCCCTCACCCTTCCACCGCCACTCTCGCCACGCGCACGGCAGCCAACCGCCTCGCGACTTCCCCACGGCACTCGCTCATGTGATCTTTGATCTGCGACGGTACTGTACAGGTACAGTACCGAGTTGTTTCAGAAGCGGACAGATTTTCGTCCCAGGTGGAGGTGTGATAGATGGTTAATAGGACAACACCAGCAGAATCATGTCCCAGTAAGCACTAAGGAAGTAGCGGAGTTATTTTGCGAAGCTAACATTTTCAAGTCGTTCTAATCTTTGGCTCATTTCTTCTCATTCCCATTTTATCCCTAAAACGCTATTAGGCTTACTTTAATGGGTTCTCGTATCAGACTGTTATTGAGAAAAAGAAAGCTGCTGATAAAATTAAAAAGAGGCAGAAACAAATGAAATCGTGATGAGTTGTGCACAGCAAAGTTAGAAGAAACCAAAATGAGGCTAACAACTTCTTGCAAAGACAAATTTATAGAGTGAGGAGGAAATGCCTGGCTAGATGGCTTCATTCACTGAATAAATGACCATCTTCCTGCCGTTGTTGTTGATGTGTTGATGTTGTTTATTTGGAGCAGACAAAGGAATGCTTTAGACGAAAGACCTCTAATAGTCGAAATCCTGAGAAGAGCCTAAAAAGCAGTTTCGAATGTTTTCTTTTCTCCAAATTTTCTTTACTATGACATTTTCTTGTACTATCTTTGTTGCGCTATTACCACATCGTCGTTTTGTTGTCTTTCGGTTTTTTCTTTATTTTTTACATTTGTTATTTGGTCTTTATTTTCATAAATTGTATGGTGATAAGCTGTGACATTTTATTGTAAAAATTATTTCATACTATTCTGGCACGTTATTCCTGGTGACTAAGAGGCGACGCTGAACTGCTTTTCTCCCTCAGATTTGTTTGTAGATTGCAATGTGATGCTACACGACAGCATTTCCCGGTGGTCAGCTGACCGCCGTGGTCAGCGGAGTGCGAGTTACGCCGTTATAGTGCCTGCTGTCGTCCTCTCAGTCAGAATAGCTCGTCAGAATGGGGTTCACCTGATGATCTAAGTCGTTTATCTGAAGGCTCTACTGAGTTTACACAATTTTTATATTCGATATATAAAAATAAGGCAAAATAATTCAGATGCTAATCTACAAGCGCCACTAAAAGTACTTTGTATGCATCACTGAAAAGTTTGAGAAGTTACTACGTATCCATTCATGCATCAGAAATGGCCTACCTCAGCTCCCTGTAGGGGTAGAAAACACCAGTGCTGCAAAAAAATCCGGTTTCAAAAAGCAAATAGTGCTGTCCTACATGGTGACCCCGCCCCGACCCTATTTGCGCCGGCAGAAATAACAAGATCAGTCTATGGGAAGGGCACTTTCCTCTGTCCCTTCGACAACGGCGGGAAAGGTTAAGAGGCAACACATTGAACCAGTCTTGTTTTATACCCGGGGATGCCGTCTTTTGCGTATTTGATCCGTTTTCGAGCGATTCCTACCTCCATTACGATGAAACCCGTTATTTTTAGCTGCATTTCCTCCTAATAAGATTTCATGAACTCAAACTAGGGAGAAATAACTTGGGTACCAAAGACAATTATAACGTATAAGTAGGAAGTGCAGCATAGGTGAGAGGAAATCTTTCGCCCTTTCTGTACACTGGCGGACGACATCTCCATAATTTGCTTTGAGATGTAAGCAATAAACACATCATTGATAGGTGTTTTCTTAATTGGGGAAGTGGACTAGATTATATTGTAGAAGCTCAGGCAGAAGACCTTGCAGCAAGTTAACTTAGGAGGAATCCTGAGGGCGCGTGTAGCGCAGTCAAAGGAGATGCCGACTGTCGCGCGCACCCAATACCAGGTTCTTGGTTCTGATTTATCGCCCAGGCCAAGTCAGCCTTCCATCCCTTCGAGGTCGGTGAATTGGTACCAGACTCTGGGAAGGATGAAGCGCTGATTTGTTCATCAGCTATGGCCAGCACAAGTCATTGTATGGCCAACTATGCATTCAAATGGCCTCAACATCCCGTAGAAGTAGAATGCGCCAAGCATCCCAAAGAGGACAGACCCTATGTAGATGTTCCAAAAACTCCTCAGATGGAGTTTGCAGGTTGGAAGAGTCTTCAATGGTACGTGTGGACGTCCGTGGGTCAAAGAACATGTGGACGAGGTGTTACCGCAAGAGTATCATTATATATATATATATATATATATATGTGTGTATATATATATATATATATATATATATATATATATATATATATATATCGCTTCTCTATGCGTCCCCCAGTCCCATTGAGCCACTGATAATCGATTCACCAGGAGGAGGCGTCAGTAACTTCTCCACTCGTCCCTTTGACGTGCAAGAATAGCCCAGAGAATCCTGCTTGAGGGATGCGAATAGCGCTGGGTCCGTCGCTCTTGTCCAATGATTTCCGTGATTTAAGGCGGAAATCCAGTGTGCTGCTTGGAATGGAATGAATGTGAATCGTCCCTGTTCATTCAGCCTATTTATGCCGAATGAATATGAGAAGACTACAACATCAAAAACAAACTGATACGAAAACTTCCAAAATTAGCAACGGGTAACCGAAATGATCGTAGGACAGCTGGAAAATCACTAGATCGTTTCTATGGAGGCCAACAATAGCGACTCTTTCGTCGTGCTTACCCTATGTGGATGTTCCAAGAACTCCTCAGATGGAGAGTTTGCAGATTGGAAGGGTCTTCAATGGTACGTGTGGACGTCCGTGGGTCGAAGAACATGTGGGCGAGATGTTACCGTAAGGGTGTCGATGAATAAGCGCTGTTCTCTATGTAGCCATACTGCCTACTTCATGGTAAGGGCACTCATGGTCAGACAATTTCAAGGGAGGGATGAGGGGCACTGAAGAGGAAATGAAATCCTCAGATGAACTGCATCGCACTTGCTGTAGCAGAGAATGATCACTACAGGAAGATATTTATAGATTAGCCCCGGGAAGCACTGATTTTATAGCGTTCACTGCGGCCAGATGTTGCTCTGCGGCTGCTACGTTCAATTTCCGAACGCCCTGGTAATAGTTGGAAGGGACGCGTCTTCCAATGATTTGATGGCCAGCATCTTAATCACTGAAGCTTCTACAGGCTTAATTAAAGTAATTGAACTTGTTGTGTCGATTTTGATTGTAGCCAAAGCTAAGACGGCAATCCTTTACTCGGCTAACATTTCGGCTACAAGTTCAATCATCATGCTAAGACTTACGAACAGTCGAACCTGGTCAACATGATTAATTAGGGTAATTGTGAGCCTGGCAGACAAATCAATTGGCGCCTAGCCAGTTTCTGTGAGTTATTTGTTAATCAACTTCTCAGGCACACCTAAAGGGCTTAAATCTTGAGCGCTGAAGTAGACACCATCGCTTAAAAGAGGCGGTTAAAGGTCTTTATTAACGGCCACCGGAGTTGTTTGATCGCACGTAGTATCTACGAAGGTCTATCTGACCTCCGAAAGCTCTAGGCTTAACAAAACGTGTGAAACATCGTTTCTAGTAAGCCCTTCAGATGAACTGGTTCCGTGTTGATATCAGCGTCCGGCTCATCCCGATGTCACTGGTGGGTACACCATCCTGGGGTCGGATTCATCAACGACTTACATAACTTTAACGGAGAATTGTAAGCGAAAAGCTCAGATAACGCCGCTTATCGCTCACCATATCGCTTGATAAGCCGCGTTATCTGAGCTTTCCACTTACAATTCTCCGTTAAAGTTACGTAAGTCGTTGATGGATCCGGCCCCTGTATGGGATATAGTGGACACTATGTGCGATCGAACAGCACCATTCAAATTCAAATTTAGTATATGCCACAGCGTGTTTCAGAAAGCAGCACAGCGATATATACAAATACAAAACCAAAATATGAGAATGACAACGCAACGAACAATGCGAAAAAGGAATATTTAAAGGAAACACTAGAACAGCAGTGAAGGCAAGACAGTGGACCACGAATCTTGTTTACTTGGGCAAGTGATCACTGACAATACCCTTCAATTTGCTTAGACTACCAGGAAGCTGGACTCTTTTGATTAATTTGCCAAACTCTATAGCTCCACGACATGTAAAGAAGTGCCATCTCAGTGTTGACCTTGGTGTAGGAGAAAATAGCTTAAGCCTGTTGCCCCTTGTGAATGAGGAGGTCGATTTAAACAGACCATCAGGATTAACCTCAGCTCGACCATTGGTGGAAAGCATAGCATCTTGCCTGGAAAGCAAAGAGTGCGGCTCCGATTCTCGTTCGGCGCAAGAGCTTCGGGCGCAACTAAACATCCATCTAACGACTCCTTACTGCAGTTTCCCCTAAATTCGTTTGAAAGCAGCAGTGAATACAATCTTGCACCGTATACACTGCTCTCCCCTAACTAAGGAGAGCCTGGAATCTATTGAAATTTGTAGCTGACAAGTGTTATGCATCACACCCGTAATACTTAGAGGCGTGAGAGAATAACAGGGTGCTGAATGAAAATACACAACCAAATTAAAGATGAAGACGTCTGAATGACAGTGACGCATAGCTAACTTGTTCGAGACGCATTTGGACGGAAAGAGGAGGGTGTGGGTTCAAATCCCACCTACCGCAAGAGTTTTGGCTGTACCCAAGCATCTTTCTGACATCTCATGACCTCCATAATAGCAGCTCTTGGCCTAATAAAATGTGGAGAACATGTTGTCAGATGTCTTTTTCACAGATTACTAATGCAGCTTGGTACATGTTTTAACATTTCACCGCACAATTAGGAAAGCACCAAGCATTGAAGAAGCGTATGGTTGCCTTAGAGGTTCTGTGTACAGTGCGTATGAACGGTTCGGTTCGCTGACCACGGGACGCGATCGCTTCTCATAGGAGCTGAAAAAAGGAAACGAATGAATCGTCGTTGGACAGTTTTTCGGCTTCTGTACGCTAAGATTGCCTTTCGCGAGGTTCTTGGATACCTTAGCCTCGCAGGAGCATCGAAGAAGACTGGCCGATGGCCAAACGTAGTGTTTTTTTTTTTTTTTTTTGGAGTTAAACAGGAAATTGGACCATGGTTTGGCATAACTGTCTCCTCTGTCATCTCAATCGGTTGTCTTTATGACCTACTTTAAATTGGTAAAAAAAAACCTCAGTAGCGCCAAATGAGTCAATTTGGAGCTATATTGTCGACCAATTGTATTGCAAGGGAGCAAATTTTGATCAAAAATAAACAAGCATTTGAGAAACGGTCTAGCGGAAAAAACTAGAAATGGTAGGCGGTACATCCATGCTGCTGGTATTAGACAAGTGCAGCGTTGCCTCGGTCATTGGTACTTTTTCTATCCCGGCAAGATCCTTCGGGTCTGGGCGGGGTTAACGTGAATGTGTGCAGAATTACCATCTCGGGGAAAAATGGGACCATCCCTCTAACAAGGACAACAAGAAGCCTCCTTGGAAATGGCGTAAGGCAACATTTAAATTCAAATTCAGGGGAGAAGTAGGGGAGCAGAAGCTCCGTCAGAACCCAAATAAAGCCACAATAGTGGCCTCTAACCTTATGCTTTCTAAGCGCATTCATACTGGAACTGACCAGTTAGGGAAGTGACAGCCAGCGCTCACCGCTTCCTGGACGACATCGTCCGACCTCACATTCGTGACGACGTACCTGCACCACCGCAACCTATACACCGTTCGCCGTTAGTATGAAGTCCCCTTAAGATTCTCGAAGAACGCGGTACAGTGATTCGAGGCAACGCTCGTGTGTTCTATCAGTTTATGCCCTGGACGTTTTCTTTTTACCGGGTTATTCCTCATCCTTCGCAATATTTTTTTTATTCAGATGCGTGATTACCTATATCTGGGATCCTTTATTATTTGATGATGAAAGGGCCTAAGGGTTTGCTGAAGAACTCGTTGCTCAAGCCGCTTGTGTGCAGTGCAGCAGGTCTAGGGCCTTTTTATTCGACTGAATTCTGTATCACGGATCCATTCTTGGTCTCACATCGAGAAATCGGAGAAGGAGCGCGTGACGCCTATGTCTCTTCCAATCTATTTCACTCGTATGACAAGATGATGGTCGCGGTTCGAAACGGAGCGAGCAGGGCAAAGGACTATCTGATGGCGAGATCATCATGTTGCCGAAGATCGTGCATGGTGGCTCGCCAACTCAGAAGCCTCCGTCTCTACAGTGGATCTAAAAATCTTTTGCACAATTCATAAGGGAGAGATAAGAAGTTTTATTTCTTATGGAACTGTCCACCAGAGCAGAGGAATAGAGATCATTAGCTCCAGCTCTATTCATCTCAGTTCCAGTGGATAGTTCCATAATGATTTTAACCTCTGATCTCCATTCTTTATGGAGCTGTGCACCGGAGGATTTCTAGGCGCATAGACGGAGGCTTCTGGAGCTGTGAGTCATCGTGAATGGTCTTCATCAACATACATGATGACCTCACCAGTTGACAGTCCTTCATCTCACCGGTTTTCTGCAAACCGTGATTGTTATCTTGTCAGTCGAGTGAACTGGATGGAAAAACGCATAGCCGTCACATCCTCAATCTGCGATTTGTCATCTGAATATGAGACAATATGGGAGTATAGATCTGCTATACAGACTTCTGTCTCGAGTGCTCAGGGCAGGCGAAGCTGCAAGGGGTCGATGTGGTGAACGCGCCGCTCCAGTGATAGGCTGAATCGCGACTGTGGCACAGTGGAAAGAAGAGCAAATCGTGCGCGGGATAATACCCTTTAGTTCGATTCTACATCCAGACATCTGTGTATTTTAAGGGTTCCCGTTCTGTTGGAGCAGTGTATAACACGGTGTCTTTCGGATGCGCCTGGGGACCAACACACAGGTCAATAACTCAATGACTCGACTTTTGGCAAGGTCCGAGTTCTTGAAAATGGGAAGGATAAATAGTATTGCTCATCATACTGAACCACTGATGTGGTTCAAGTCGCTGGGCTTGGTTATCGTCCTGGTGATGCACTACAATTACTTTCAGTATTTGCATAGGCGAAAGATATTAAACGTATCCGTGGGTCAGGGCTTCGGGTCTACTGCCTATCATTCACCAATGCAGTGATTGATAGAAAGACCAGTATCAATCACTGCCCTCTCTTCGGAGGTTGGGCGATGATATTAGAAAATGCGTTCTATCTCTATCAACCAGAACATGCAACAGATGTCACGGAGAGCAAAACACTGTTTAGAATGCACCTCGCTTCCTGCTGCTGCAGTTTATTGCGAAGAGAATTCGAATGCGTATTTGGTTTTTGTAATGTGTTGCGGTGGATAGTGAACGGACAAGTTAGCGTTTTGTCGTTCCTTGGCAAATCTGGTGCCAGTCCATCGATATGCATTGGCCTCTGCGCGACCCGAGCCAAGGCGCAAAAAGCGGTGTCTCCTCCGACTGCGCTACCACATGCCCTCTTGACGTATAAAGGCAAGGATAAGAAGGGTACAGGTCGGTGTTAGTCGATCCCTTTGTGAGGTGCGCCACGCGGTTTACTTTTACGGGATATTGTGAAGGCTCACCCGGGAGGGAGCAGTCTATCAAATTGAGTGGCAGACATCTAACCGCACATATATAGGGGAAACGGAGAAACTAGTGGTTCGAGTTAGAGATCGCCTGGCTAGTAAACAACGTGGTAACATCAGAACACCTCTCGAAAGGCACAGAGCTGAGGAGCATAACGGTAGCGACTTTGAGATTAAGTGCAAGGTGTTGGCGGTAAAGGCAGAAATACAGGATGCGTCAAGTTCTTGGGCACATGTAATTGACCGCCCAAACGGCTGTTTTAAAGCAAATCAGGTGGTATTCATAAAATTTATTACTATTGACCAGGCACATATAAAGAAGCGGTTAAATTTCGAAATGGCCTTAAACACGAGTACACGCCTTCAATCGCTCAGGGAACGCATCCGCGGCGGCACGCAGGGGGTCTTCATCAATCTCTTCCCAGGCTTTCTTCAGGGCTCTTTGGAGTGAAGCAGTGTTCGTGTGGGATGTTGCATAGGCCTTACTCTTCAATATGGACCAGATTGTGTAGTCCATCGGATTGAGGTCCGCGCTGAGCGGGGGCCACTCTTCGGCTGAGATGAAATCCGGAAAGTTGTTCAGCGCAAAACTTCTGTATCACTTTAGCCTTATGAGCGTGCGCAGAATCTTGATGATAAGTCCAGTCGCTTTTTCTTTAAGGCACAGATTGCCAAGGGAGAATGCCTTTCTTCAGGATGTCCTCTAGGTAGTTTTATAGTTAGTTTTTTTTTTCTTCGACATGCAGATTCTTCACTACAGTGCGCAAACCATTTGCATCAGCCATCTTGAACAAAAGAACATTCAAGCACGAAAAACTGGTATATGAGAGGATAAGAGTAGAGCAACAATACCACATAAAAGTTTGGTTGAGCGAAGCGCATCATCCCACATAATGAGCCTGAAACAAAAGTCCAAGAACTTTTGACGCACCCTGTAACGACAAGGAAGGCATTGCAGGCGTCCTGGATTTTTGCGAGAAACCCTGGCATGAACGACCGTAAAGAACGCCCGTCAATTACGAATGATTTTTTACCATTTCTGCCAAAATGCGAGCTGTAGAATCGAAAGACCGCATGTGCAGGTCGTTGTACCCTTCGCTTGTTCAGTCCGGCGGTGCACAGTAAGTCTCATTCGGCCGTTCCTACTAACAGAGGGCTGCGGAAGCAATCCTTAGCTGGATCAAACGTGTGTTTATCCCTCTCTGAATGAGTTTTCATGGGTGATTTCTCTAAGTCAGACAAAAGTCGGTTAGTAACCCCGAGCATGAAAGGATTTGAAACAGATTTACTGCTCGGTTTGAAACGGTGCCGTGTCTCAAACACCAAATTGGTTAGTAACCGACCATGAAAGGGTTTGGAATCAAGCACTACAGCTGCTGCGGGGGGCTTGGCTGCTTTTCATGCTCGGTTCCAAACCCTTTCATTGTCGGCTACTAACCAACTTAGGGTCTGAGACACGGCAGGGTTTCAAACCGAGCAGTAAATCTGTTTAAATCCTTTCATGCTCGGTTGCTAACCGACTTTTGTCTGAGAAGGGAGCGGAACCGCTAGAGTGATGATGGCGTTTGGTGGGGTAAATCGCATGTCTAATACTTGCACCCGTTCAGGCCTCTGAAGAAGACGGATGCGTCGAAACGTTAGGCCTGGCACATAAAGAACAACCTTGAGCGGCACAATGCGAATATACCGACAATAATTGTGGAGGCTATTTGAACGCATATTTGGATTATAAAATAAATTGCGGTGGCCAGCCGAGGGACACGTCGGCGGCGTATAATGGCTAAATGGCTATACCTTTTATGCCTTATGCTTGATGAGTGGGTGTCAGCAGCATCCGATAGAACGGAAAGAGTGAAATAGACTTTCATATTTTCCCGAGGACTGACACTTTATTAGGCCTATGTTATACTTTGGCGATGTCGGCGACAGTGTTGAGCGGGTGCTGCGCGTAGCAGCCCGCCAAACACTGTCGCCGACGTCGCCAAAGTATAACATAGGTCTTAGTTGAAGGGGACTGCTATAAATATAGCTGCGTAAAAACCGGTTCAGGTCCATGACCCTACTTCGGTTGCTATGAGGTGTTTTGCCTCACCACGCTTCCTCTGACTTTGCTTAAGGTCGGTCTAACTGGCTATTTCACAGCGTTTGACCATAATATTCACGCTAACCCAGTCGGAAGGAGCGGGCCTGATCTTCTTCGATATGCGCGTATTCAAGCTGCACTATCCTAGCTTGGGACGCACCCACAGTTGGTTATGCATTACCCGTTCCTGAAGCTTCGAACAGCTATTAAAAATGCTATAGGTATGCTTTTCTCTGCACTTCATCTGGCTGTAAGAAGGGGAAGTCAGCGTTTTTTAACCGCTTGTGGAGTGCTGACGTGTTCATTAAAGTCGTCGTTCATCTCGAATCATCGCGTGTCGGTCTCTGTGTTACACTTGCACTTATCCACTGAACACGTACATTTCATTTCAGATGAACCAAAATTTAACGTATACCACGTATACGACGGACCCTCGAGCCCCACAAGGCCAGCAGGTATTGAGACTTACACTCCTTGCTTAACTAAAGGGTTCCTTTAAGGGATTGTTCTGAGTGTTTGGCTCCGAGCAATGGTCTATGAAGGTGTTCAGGAAGTCCTTTAGAGAAGAAACCTAGAATTGTTAGGACCCCACACACTTCTGCGGCAACGCCGCTCGCCGCTATGGTTAAAGGCTCCCACAGAGTTCTGCGGCAGCGCCGCGGCCCTATGCTTAACCATAGGGCAGAGACGCAGAGCTGGCCGCCGGCGGCGTCCCTGCCCTATCCTTAGCCATAGCGGCGAGAGGCGTTGCCGCAGAGGTCTGTGGGGGCCTTTAGGGGCGTACGGTTAAATTAATCTTCCTTGGCCGACCTTCCTTCTTGTGCATTTAGGTACATAGAAGGGTCCTCAGCTACCAAAGCAATTGACCTCTTAAAAGGGTGCTGCACTCTCTAGTTTCCTCAAAAAATTCGATCCAACGAGTGGTGCCAATCAAGGCAGTCTAACTACCACGTTCCTCTATTTGTGGCGGTTTTCCTTAGCCGTTATTCAAAGGCCTTAGAATATAGCGGCTAATTGCACGGGAACCGCACCCTCGAATGTTTCCACACCAAAAATTAATGAACTCACAACAGGAGCCTCGATAAGAATTTGGGTAAGAAACCTAACTTTCAGGGGATGTCCTTTCATCCATCGTCGTACCAAACGTCAACGTATACCACTTCGTCTACGGCACCATTCCATTCGTCGAGTTCGACAGCGTTTATTCCGAACAACACGATTACGGTACGTTTCTTTAGGATTTAGCATTGAACGCTTAAGCTAGTGCACATGGCACTGATCGGGAGTAGATCTCTGTTTGAGTTCATCTGGTAACTATAGTCCATATAGTTGCTCCTGAAGCTCGTAGTGGCGTCTTATCCTATGACCGGTGGATGAAATCTAGTTGGACAAATAGGAGATGGAATTATCTTTATGCGAGATTTTCCCCATATGTGGAGGGAATTTAAGATTTAAGATCTTGTCGTTAACGAAGCCTACTTAGGTGGGCGGGGAGCGTTCCACCCAAGCACAGCTCATTGGAGCGCCGACCGAACACGCGCCAGCCAATCAGAGCAGCGACCTTATACAACCTCTCTACAAACCCATTCAATGCTGCCCGATTGGTTTGATGTGCCTCCCTCTTCGCATGTAGGCCGAACGACTAGAATCGACATTTAGAAAGGCGAGTGGGGTTGCTAACAGTTCCTAGGATGCTGCCTCATAGTCTTCTGTCCCCTTTGGGACTCGTGATGCAGTCAGAAGTCCTCCTTGTAGATGGGCTGAAGCTTACGCTTGACTAAGCTGCCTGACTCATTTACATTTGAAGTCGTGATACTGTCCCTGAGTGGTTCAAGCGCTTTGGGGCCCGAGACCTCTCGTTCTAGGAGACTGAGTTACTAAAAAGGCCTGCTCTATGCCAAAATTAAACCAATAAGGCTGCGCGCGTACTGCAAGGATTTCTTGAAGCCACTAATCTGCTCGAAATCGCACTAATAGCCGATTAACTTGAACAACGCGGAGGTTCGTCGCGCGGATGTGAAAGTATGAAAATGTCGAAGAGGCAGTCTCATAACTTAGATAAGGCTGCTGTACTAAACCAAGAGTAGTAAGGCCTGTTTCAGTTGCAACAAACTCCGCAGTCCAATCGTGGGGGACAAGTGACGCAGGGCCAAATGCGACTCTCCAACATCAACAACGACAATGATGAGAAGAGGATCTCCCAACTACTCGACACGTACTTCCTCGACCAACCGGCCTCGACGTCCACGTGGGCGACCCCTAGTCATCAAACGGTTCAGGTTCAGTCCAGCCAGTCACTACAAGGGTTACAGGTGAGACAGATACACCACAGGCGTCGTTGCAGCTAAGTAAAACTTCTGAGTTTCAAGGTTGGGCAGCTCACGCCGCAGATTTCCTACCAAGGAGGTACGCTTGTAACGACCTCCAATGTGAAGTCCCTGAACATGAACGTGAAGCCCTCGCCGATCTCTCCCGACAAAGCCGAAAAGGAACGACTGAAGAAAGCTCGCCAAGCAGAAGCCGCTCGAATGAGGTTACTGCAGTCCCATGTGGGACTTACGCCTTCTTTTTGCACAAGTAATCCACTTATGTTATAGGTATCACCGCCTGACTCCAGCTGAAAAACGAGAACTAAACCTAAAGAGGACGCTGGCACAGAAGAGAAAACGGCAGCGAGAAAAAGAACTCGAAGAGTTGGAATCGATTCTTAGGGAGACCAATGATATTCAGGTGAGGAAGGGTTCTTCCGGGATTTGGACCACTATGAATCAAGAGAGAAGGGAATTTTTCCAATCCTAGGAAGACCCTGACATTACGGAGCAGTTGCGTGAAAAGAGGATGAGAGCGAAATGGGCCGAAGCTGCGCGGCAAAGGTAGCGGTTCCTGTGTTTCTCAATGGACAAACTTCCAAATGAACGAGATTATGCTTGCAGATACGCCCGAATGACTCCAGAAGAACGTCGAGCCCACAATAACCGTCGACGAATGCGTCAGATGCAAAATGCCCTGGCAGCAGTGAAGGTGATTGCTTGTGGTCTTATTTTTGGGATAGACTGACCGGCTGGCTGGCTAGCTATCGTAAGGAGTTCTTTTACCAAGAAACAATCTCAGGTATATGCTTGAACGGTGGAAATGAAACTGCAGCAAGAATCGCAACCCTTCAACTAATAGAAGAAAACCTATTCATTTTTGCAAAGTCCTTGAACCTAAAGACTTAGATGATCTTATAAGTTTGCTATGAAATCGCATGATCTCACAAGACAACACCTTCCGCAAAATTTTTAAAAAATTAAAAAAATACCGCAAGGCGGAACTGAACACCGAGATTGGTCGTGCGCTCACGAAACAGCATTTTTGCTACCATATAGAGGTATTGACGGGCGTGTGTAGCACAGTCGGCGGATGTTCCGGCTGTCGCATGCACCCGATACTAGGTTGCTCGGATTTCCCGCCCAGGCCAACCATCCCTTCTATCCCTTCGGGGTCGGTGATTTACTACCAGACTTGTCTGGGAAGGATAAAGCACTGACTTGTTGATCGGCTTGTCACTGAAAGTCATTGTATGGTCGGACACACATTTAAATTGTCTCCGCGACATCCTGGAGAAGTAGAATGCGTGGGGCGCATCCCAAAAGGGACTGAGTAATGTCGTTCCTTATCCTTTTTGTCCTTCATGGAGATGAGATCAAGATGAAAGAGCTTGGAGTGTTTGCGTTTTTAATGCGTGTTCAATATTTGGAAGGCATTGCCTTTTTAGACTAAACGATTCCATAGTAACCAACTAAGAAGGTTCAAGGTCTTTGGAAATGTTGAAATGCCTTTTTAATATTTGAGGAGTGAAGATTCTTGGAGTGCTATTCGTATTGGCCGTTCCACCACTGTCGCCTTGTTGGTGCATGCCCTCCTAAGTGGGCCTTTTGCTTCTAGTTACCTAAGCTGCAGATCATTGCGAGCTATCTTCTAACTGCGATAAAACGGTTTCCTACGTCGCATATGGTTTATCAGCCTGCATAGAAACACTACGGCTTCTTGCTATTTTCCTAACCACAGGTCCGCAGGAAATTTGGAAACCACTACGCTTCCTAGAGACCCTACAACCCTCAATGGGTCTCCTTAAGTAGCTCTACGGTCACGTCGTTGACCTTGCTCGTTAGTTGAATGAAGATCAGACTACATTGCAAAGAGTCTTAAGCAATAAGTGACGCCTATCTATCATACGAGTTCGCAAACGAGCCAGTCAGTCAGTCAGTCATCCCACTTGAACATGTGAATGTTTGAGTCTCGCAATTTATTCGAATAACCTCGACGATATATCTTCATCTATATCCAATTTAGAATAATCCATCCTATCTGCAGGCAGCCGGTGGTACCGGGGACCCTATCAAGGATGAAGAGGCAGTTAGGGCACATATCAAAGCACAGAATGCCAAAAAAGCTGAGGCTGCTAGGCAAAGGTAGTCGAATACGAGGCTTTCTCTTCCGCTTTAGAAGTTACTATAGGGCGAGCTATGAAGCTCACCTTCGTTTAGATATCACCGCATGACGGAAGAAGAGAAGCGAATTTACAATCAGCGCCGAACGGAGGCGTTCCGACGACGACGGATGGAGGAGGAGATGCTGCTTGCAATGCCCATTGGAAGAATTAACGGAGAGGCTTTAGACAGGTGAGTTTCTCGCGATTGGGTGAGGTTTAGGTGGTTGACAATGGGCGGTTTTAGAGCACAGCAGATTGTCGTGCGCAATGCGAAACGAGCAGAAGCTGCCAGATTACGGTACCAACGAATGACGCCCGATCAGAGAAAGGTAAGCCCACACTACAGATGTGCTTTCGAAATTTTTTCGCGTATTCGGGTGGTTTCGAGTGCTCACAAATTTTGAATATATTCGAGAACAGCGGTTTTTGTGAATGTTTGAATTCGACTACATTCGAAAGACGACGTTTTTCATTTACTAGAAATCGAGTGTTCAAATTCGAATGAAAATCATTCGAAAACCTACTCGAATAGATTATGCGAGCACACTATAGCCCGACAACTTCTCTGAATAATCTGTCGATTTCCAGTCCTACAATCAGAAGAGGTACACTCCGAAACGGAGGCGAATGGATGGCATGGACTCGATGCTGTCGTCCAGCGGCGGATCTATGCCCGGAAGCTGTAAAAAGGTGCTTTTCAAAGCTCGGTTCTCTTGTGAAGTCCATGGAGAATTCACCTTCTAAAGTTCCAGGAAGAGGACGCCTTGTCGGCCATTGAACGGGATGTACTGAAGAAGACGCAGCAGGCGCAGCAGGTGAGAGCTGCAGGAAGTGTTCACTGTCCTGTACGTGCTGTACGGTTGTTTTAGGCCATTATGCGCCAACAACGGAATCAAGTGCTCTCCCAACCGGTGCCGTCGACTCCTACCCCTCAAGGAGTCCAAGGCGGCACCTACATCATCCAACAGGGCAACTCAACGCCAGTCACTCATCTCAATCAGGGCCAGGTCCAGCAGGTGCGTCTACTTGACTGTTTCTTCTTTACTTATCTTAGTCCCTTAATCTAGAGAGAAGCTTTCTCATTCTTTTGTGCGATTTCAAAACATTTCGTTGTGAATGACGACTCCACCGTTCGGTCCAAACTTTCCTTATTTTAAAGGCTTCAAAGGAGGAGAGGTATAGCAAAACGTCATGTGATAGCTGCATATCTCTTAGCCAAAAACAGGAAAGCTAGTGGTGCAAGACACCCCATTCTGGGCAAAAGTAACTGGGGCTACTTGATCAGAGACCTAAAGTACTCTTTGTAAGACACAGAAGTTTTTACTATCTTAACATTGTCTTTACCCCATGCAAACCTCGCCTGTTTTCTCGCGATTATGCTAACAGGCGCATGGGAAACACTTCGAGGAGCCTAATCCTTCCCTGATTCAGTGTTTCTCTCCTTTCCGACCTATGGGATGGTTCTATAGCCCGCTTGAAAGGTTCAGTAGGTTAGCGACATGAAATGAATTATCGAAGGTGGCTATGTCGCTGATTGAGGCTCGTAATGTCATTGGGTTGAAGCGAATATGCCCTAATAGTACATACCTACTGACTGGGAGCTGTAGAGCTGACTCTGATGGTTCAAAAATGATCGTAGACTTTGGTTTATGGACCTCGACGAAATCTTCTCTCTCCCATTCCAACTCACAATGTTCGTGACAGTGCTAGAAGTCCGCTCAGGAACACGTTAAAGGATAAGGACGATGTTAGTCAGTCCCTTTGAGGGCTACGCGACACATTGTACTTCTCGAGATGTCGTAGAGGCAATTTGAGTGCGTATTTGGCCTTACAATGACTAGCGTTGGCTAGCAGATGAGCATGTCTGTGTCCTATCCTTCCCGGACATGTATGTCCTTTTCGTATTTACCGGGTATTTACCGACCCGGAGCGCTGGAAAGCATGGCTGATTTGGGCGACACCTAAACCAAGAATATGAAATCGGGTGAGCGTGACGCCCGGTCTCTCTGGCGCCCATATGAGGCTCACAAGGAGTACCTTATGAGAACTTGATTCCGATATATTCAAAATGAAGGATTTCTTTGTCATCTCAGTAGTGGCCAATTTTCCCGGTCGATGTTAGCAATGTATCCACGCGGAATGGTGCGTCAAGATGGTACACTTCGTTTGACTCTGTGGCGTATATTAAATACCTGATTAGTAAAGGTGTAACTCAACTGAATTCCGATGGATGAGTCAACAGAGAGAAACGGTTACGCTGTCTTCAGGAAATGAAACCTGTTCTGGGGGATTGGAATGAGAGTTAGCGTTGTTGCTAACATTTTTAAAGTCTTTTTAATTCTTTTAGGGCCCATTTATACTTCGACTCCGAGCGACGCAGCGCCACGTGTTGTGGACACATTGATCGGGCGACGCGATCGATGAATTTAGCCACTATGCATGCCGTTGCGTCGCTCAGCATCGGAAGTATCAACAAGGCCTTAAAGTCTCAGTTGAGAACGTATGGCATCGGTAAATAAGCCAACTCTACGAGATCACAAGACACAGCCTCTTGTCACCAAAAGCAACGCTGCTCGGAAGATGCTGTCTAGATCCTCCCGAATTTTTCCCCGCTGGTGAAAGCACTGGGCGGTGCTGACGTTGATGTAGAAAGCCCAGAACATTTTTATGGGTCAAGTTGGGTGGGGTGATGCTCTATTTTTAGGGGGTATTTGGGGCACTGCGAAGAGGACTTGTACACGATGTAGCGCAATAAGATGAGGCGTCAGCTGTCGCAGGCATACCTTATCAGTGTTTTTGGTCCGGGTCCTACCCTGGCCAACCAAGCCTTCCATCCCCTCTGTTGGTGAGTTGGTGCCGGATTTGTCTTTGAAGGATAAAACACTGGCTTGTTCATCAGCTAGTCATAGGAGTCATTGTGTAGACCTGATGCGCATTCAAATGGCGCCTATCTTATGCCGTAGAAGTGGATGCGTGGCGAATTCCAAACAGGGGTTCGCTAACCTTGTCCTTTCTTTTATCCTTTATATTCTATTAAGAACGGCGCTATGAGGCGTTGAACGTTGTGGTGAGCGTTAACATTTCAGAGTATTCGTCTTGTTCATATTCAAGGAACATCGAGTTCGGATGCTAGGATGTTAACAGTCCAAACTGACGGCGTTATAAGTGCAGCTGTCACGTTTCATAACGGCCAAATTGATTTCATTCGTTTTATGACGGCACCAGAGCAAATTATTAGGATGCCACCGAGCATTTGAAACTAAAAACGATGAGCGAGGAGCGATTGGGACGCAGGCGCAACTGTTCGAGTGTGTGAACGAAAAAACTGCGATCGGTCCAGTTCCTTGCCCTGAAAAAATGGCAGTCTTTCCACGTAGTGATGGGAAAATCATTTTCAGAGCAGGATTCAGCGCTCTTGACAGGGACGCAGGACGTGCACAATTCCAATAGCTTCTGTTTAGATTCAACTCTCGTCTTCTAACGGCGTCACGCATCAACAAGTGGTGCACACTGTCCATCAAGTGCCGGTGCAGAACATACAAGGACAGCAAGGGGCACATGTCACTGTCGGTCAACAGCAGGTGATTGAGAGATCACATTCCTCCTTGGTTCGGTTTGCTTTCGCTTTTATGCATTATATTTTCATCATTATTGATTCTGATTCTTTTGGTTCATTGTCGCAGTTTGTTTCGGGGAGGCGGGGGTGGGGTGGGGGGGGGGGGGGGGCGAACGCTTCCGTAGTATAAGCTGATGGAGAGCACCATGTTTAACCTAAGCTTTGTTGACTGGTTCAAACTCGACAAAGTCGAATACCCTTTTCAAGGCGATGAACGTAAGGCACAGCGGCAGCTTGTATTATCGTGACACTTCGATGAGCTTCGTAATGGTGTGTATGTGGTCGATCGTGCTGAATCCTCTCCGAAATCCTGCTTGTTCGCATGGCTGTTTTTCGTCCAGCGTTCTGCTAATCCTATTCAGGATCACTCGAGTGAACAGCTTGTAGACTACGGACAGCAGGCAGATTGGGCGATAGTTGCCAATGTCGCGCTCGTCTCCCTTCTTGTACAGCAAGACGGTCCTGCTGGGGTCAGATTCATCAACCGCTTATCGGTTATCGTATCTGCATCTCTGCACGTCTGTGTCTCTCTGTACCACTTACTATGTAGGCCGATATGGTGAATCCGCGGTAAGACGATACCGGCGGTATCGTTGATGAGTCTGGTCCCTGGTCTTCCACTGAGTTAAACCTTGCACTCCGACAGGCAGCGTGTGAAGGGCCGCGCCAGGGTATTGATGAGCGCTGGCGAGAGGTTCCTCAGGTGTTCGGATCTGATCCTGTCAGGACCGGGTGCTGTTGGATTGCTCGCCGACGAGTTGGCATTTTAGATCTTCTAAGGGAGGACAGCGAACGACGAATTCGTCATTGCGTGGGCAGGTGGACGTGACTATAGAAGAAGGCAAAGATGGCCTCAGCTGTTCTTCTGAATAAGAACCATCGGTGCTGAAGCGCGATTGTTTTGGTCGTCTAGTTGGTAAGAGTAGCCTAGTGCTTCAAGGGCTCCATATTGGCTTGACTAGAGTGAACGTCCCTCTTCTAAGCGTCATTGGCTCTCCTTTCCATCACTGACCGAGACACTGCTCTTTTTCGACTCTCATGGCCAAAACTAAGATGGCTGCTAGACAAAGAAGTGTTTTATCTCATTGTGAGTTTCGTGTTCCGACTGATCATTGAATTTCTTGTCGCGAAGATGACACTTCATGCGCGTTGTTGCAGTAAGAAGAAGCCGTCGGGAGAATAAGGAGCGTGGATAGGATTCCCCTCCAAGTTCGGCAGTTCTTCGGAGGGTCAACTCCTAGATGTGCGTTGTCGTAAAGTAAAGAGACTTTCTTGCGCTTCGGAGGCTTCATGTGAATAGCGTCGCCAACCTCTGAAGTCGAACAACGGACATTTTGTCTGACAGTGCAGCGCCAGCAAAGAAAGAACCAGCGCGGAGAACTTTCCTGGAATCACACCAGGAATAGGGTGGGGTCTTCTTGTACTGCTCACTTTTGGTCTTTTTGGAGGTAGTTTGTCAACCACTGGAGGCGCGTACGGTTGAAGGTCCTTATGAACTCATCTCTCATGATCAGTGACCATCTCTTCGAGAAAGTTCCTCCTTGGCGGGGCAGAGAAGCGCCGATTCACTCCCTTTTACCGCACATCGGTATAAATTTGTCTTGACATGGCGTCGAAGAACTTGCAGAGGAAGAATAAAGGATAGCGGACTTTTTTTTTACTCAACCCAATAGAATACGAGGCGTTTCAGTCTGCAGTTGGCCATCACCGACCTTTGTCCTACAGCGTTACGTAGTGAGATCGAGGTAATCTTTACTAACTCGACAGCTCGGCGTCAAGAAGGTTAGGGCGAAACTCCATGAAGTATTTCACATTTGCTCGTTTTACGCCCGGCAAAGGTAATGGTGGACCGTATTCTTCCCCGGCAGAAGGTTGTGAAGGCGTCAGGGACGAAGTGAAGCTTTTTAGAAATCTTATTCAAGTTGTAGATTTGCAAAGCCCGTGGTTTCGTGTTTCAATGCTGCAATTATCTCGCTTCTGTTTCAGATGCCGTCCTCGTCGGGTCACCTAGTTGTGCAGCAACACCAAGTGCCGACGACGTCCGGCGGTCAGCAGCTGCTGCATCAACAAGGAGCGCCACAACAGATCACTTACACAACCGGTGGAATGATGGTGAACGGGCAACACATTCAACAGCAGATCATCAACCCCTACGGAGCGCCACCGTCTCGGGCTTGAGAGAGACGTAGAGACAGCTACAGCTACATATAGATAGATAGAAAGCTCGCTAATTGAGCACATATGGAGGCTTTGCATCATATCGGTTCCGTGGTGAAGCCGGCTGCCTCGGGGGTTTCTAGCTCCTTCGACGGTCGACTTTCAGCGGCAGGTGCGACAACGGTTTCTCTTCTCGTTTTGCGTGTTTCTCACTAGCCCGCGCTCGCTCGCTCGCACTCCCTCACACCTCACAAAGCCAGTTCGACGACGTCTTTATTTTCAAACATACACGCGCGCGCCACATGCGGAGGGTAGGAAGGGATTGTTTTTCGTGTTTTCGTTGTTGTTTCCATTCTCGTTCGTCCGTCATCATCACTTTTACTACTTGTGTGTCTCCAAGGTTTTATATTGATTATGTGTGCCTGTTTGCTTTGATTGTGTTAAATGTCGTTTTATGTTCCAAGTCCTTTACCCGATTGCTTACATTAGGCATTAGAAGGTGATTTTTCGTACAATTTCGCTGATTTTCGTCGTTTTTTGTGTAAAATAGTGTCGCCCCGTCATACGTTTTTTATAATTCGTCAAGAGGCACGCAAATGTAATAAACTTGATTGCCATTGTTCAGCTAGCGTGATCGTCTGCGAGGTTTCGCGCTGAAATATCTATTGCCATTATTGTGCTTGATTATATCACTGATTACATAGGAATCTATTGTGAATGTACAGATCTCAGATGAATCAGCACCCGATCTACATCACGGCGGGGTCTCCAAGAGACAGCTCCTCCCCGCACAATCGAATCCTGGAGACGTTGAATCCAGCCGAGGTGTCATCATTCTCTCAGTCCGGCCTTGCGTTTCATCCGCAGGTGTGTGATTTCTTCGATTTTTTCTTAATGTGCCTTGCCTAAGCCCTAGTTTATACTTGCGCGGCCAGGTGGCGCGACACCACGATCGCCATAGATATCGATTTTCGCCCTTCCCGCTCGATATCTGCGGCGTGCCGCGCCGAGCAGCTGCTCAAGTTTTAACTAGGGCTATGCCGGTAACTCCCGTTTTCCGAACTGAAAGATGGGAATCTGAGCACGACACTTCCGTTTTTTTCTTTGGACCTTTCGCGCCCCACCAGAGAAGAAAAAACTAGTCTCGCTCGTTTCATAGGATGAGATAGGGTGATGTCCTCAGACGGTTGGCGGCTGGCGGTTTGTCCATGCTCCATATCGTTCATGCAAGGTGCAGATACTGTCTACGTCGTTTGTAGAGTGGTCAAGAATAGGTCACTAAGAAGAAGTAACCTCTTATTTCAGACCACCACTTACTATACACCTGCTCCAACAACGTTTCAAGCCAACTCCAACAATCCCTTTGAGAGCGAGCGAAAAAACGAATATGTGAGTTGAAAAGTTTGTTGCTGTTTCCACCGAGGGTGGTCAAACCAGTGATTTGTCCTGTAGAAAGAACAAAGCGTTCGATAGTATGCTCCGCCATTTTTGTGGGGAGCGATGTAGGGAATTAATTATGTGATCTTTCAGCTATTAGTGTCGGGTAATATCATGCCGTCTTCGGCATCAGCAGATCTATCGGAACACGACTCGCTGCAAAGTCGTCTGCCGGAGTTGTCATCGTCCATACCCACTTCGGAGAATGGACTGGTTAGTTTTTTAATGGATTCTGTAGCAATCTTTCGTGTTATGAAATACGTTGCTCCGCTATGAGGTGTTTGTATGATTTTCTGGAAGTCCCAACGCTAGTAGGTGCGGCGTCCACGCGGCTGCCCCAGTGGGACATCAGGGTTCATTTGTGGGTCGCTGCGGGGAGAAGAGTTATGTATATCCCAAAAGCCAACAAACCGTGGGTTTTGTGCAGGCAAGGAACTCGTCTCCCTGGCCTTCAATACGTCATCAAGGCGTCTACACATCACCTTCCTTTAGTCCTGACGGCGAACTTGAGACATGATAAACGAGCAGAGGACGTTCTAATGGTACAGTGGGTAGTCTCTCTGCACAGAAAGCTAAGGATTTGGGTTTGAGGGCCGCCTGAGGCGAAATTTTGTTTATGCACCTTTTGAAATGTGTAGGATGAAGGTCAGCGTCACAGTGTGGCGCGCCTCGCATTCTACTTTTATGGCATATTGCAGAAGCAATTTGGAAGCGTATTTGGCATACACATTGACTTGTGTTCGATAGCCGATAAAAAGGTCAGTGTTCTTACAGGATGCTCTGTTGTGATCAATACTCTTACGTAAGGCAGGACTCGAACTCGCATTTTCTTCCTTCCGGGCAGCGATGCTACGCCTTACGCCACGAGTGCTGTTTGACCACGCGTAACATCCGCGATATCCTCCACGTGATTCGGGATTGTGTTAAAACATTGCTACTAGTAAGGCCTTCAGCTTGACCGGTTCCATGCTGATATCAGCGGCCGGCCCTATCCCCTCTCGTGGGTGGGTGCTGACAGGCCTTGAGGAGATCGTGGATGCTACATGCGGTCAAACAGCGCAGGCTCGAGTCCTGCCGGTGCAAGAGTTTCGATCGCAAGAAAACATACTGTAACAACAAATAGCCTCTCTATCAGCCGGCCCAGGCTTAAACAGATGTGTTAAAACAGATCAGTGTTTTTTGTTCCCAACCAGGACTGCTGCCAGTTTACTGATCCAGGTGGCGTAGAAAGCTTAGTCGAATCTGGACCGGGCAAAGCTCTAATCCTGATTCAAGATGCATGTCAGGGTTGGCCATTCTAACTGCACTATCGACCTTACGAGTGCTTAAAAGCAATGGTTATGAAAGGCTGAATCGCGGTCTGGTTGTGGAGTACCTTATCTAGATATTCTGTAGAAGCATTCTAGTCCCGAAGTTAACTTACCAGGTTTTATGCCTCAAAGATCGTCGAAGACATTAAAAGTCCGCTTAAGTTGGCTTATTGCTGCGATTTTTGCCTGAGATTCAGTAGCCAAGTTGATTGTGGGTTCGCAGAACAGTTCGCCAACAACTTCTTCGTCAAACATTTTCTCGTGCAGAACTGACATGACCGTATTTGATCCAGGCCCGGCGCTGGGAACACCAGGGAGACTTTTTCTGCAAGCGCTGCGCCTTCCCGAAGCGGTTCGAGGGCTGTTTCAGTCAGAGTGATCTTGTAAGTCACTCTGAAATGGGCAGAGGTGGGCTGAGAGGGGCGAGCCAGTGTGGGCAGCGAAGAGTTTTATAATATCGAGACGACGAGCGTCTTCTCTCTTCAGCTATCCACTACAGTTACGCTTTCAAAGGAGCATCCAGCTGTTGCGCAAGCTGATCAGATGAACGCGTTCATCGACACCTACTTTGTGGAACACGAGGCGAGCACATCGTCGCAGAATATGGACAACGCCGATCGGGAACAAGACGAGTGCGTTTTGAATCATCCCATTTATAGTTATAGGCAGATATTAAAAACATAAGACACTACGGCGCTTTCTTCCAATTGAAAGGAGTTAACTGCGGCTGTGGGCACCTACTTTATACATCTTGTAAGGTGTCCATCAGCTTGAGAACTACTATTACTTACTGATTAGACTGCGGAAAGAATCGATATCGATGGTTAAAATCAACTTAAATGTCCATTTTAAGGGCACAATTTCAATAGGACGTCTCTCACTCCACCATAAGGCTTGAATGATAATAGGAAATTGAGAATAAACATATATGGGACGGAAAGTGCCGAATAACAATTTCTCAGCTGATGAAGGCCACTCTGTCAACCTCCAATAAGCATTTACAGTCCACTTCAAGTAAAACGGGACGTTCAGAGCTCCATCGCGGTGCGACGCGACGTAATGATAAACTGTCATATCGATTGGGCGAAGGATGAGTCGATACGGGAGTTTCTCAGACGGTCGGGTCGCATAGGGATAGAGCTCTGAACGTTTCCTAACGCTCTCTGATAAGGAACAACTCCCAAGGTCGCACTAGATATAACGCCACTTCGGCTATATCGTGAGTCGTTACGGTCAAATTGACATTCGGTATAACGCGACCGCAGCTAAATTCCGGTTCCACAAAAATCTGAGAGGAAGAATGAGTAGACTGTGTGTCTCAATCAGTACTACTATTCTATGGTTTCGATCATAGTCTCGAGTAACTCGAACGACAATGAGTAAGTTGCATTTCGACGTTCTTCATTCGCACCGCCTACATAAATGCTCACACTCACGTTGAGCCTTTCCTAAATATACAGAAAATATTTCCTGACTTGAACTGTACCTGTACTTCAGTGGGTTGTTTATGTTCGAGCCTATTTTTGTTTAGAAAAGGCTCTATCATTTTTCTAAAAGTTTGGTGGAAAAGCTGGTCAGAGAAATAAGGTCCTTAGCAGCAGCAACGAAAGCTAAGAAAGCACTCGATGAGGACCGTTCCCAGTTCGCTTTATCATTGGATCCGAATAATTTTTTTGGATATCCTATTCGAATATTCCTATCCGAATCATCCAAAAATCCGGGGTGCGCGAAATGTGCGTTATTTGAATCGTTCAAAAATCCGAGGCCGAAGAATCGCCCGTATCCGATTCCAATTATCCGAAGGTTTTCGATTAGATCCAATGTATACTATGAACCGAACCACTTTTGCGCTGCGAATTAGTCAGAAGTTGGGTGCAGTTCGATTTTGGTGGACAGAATGACAATCAAATATGACGTAATCAAACAAGATATAGTCAGACATAGGGCCCATAGGGCGACGAAGGTCTGCACATGCGGCTAAGCTGTTCGTTATCAGAGCTGCGCAGATCTATGGAGCATTTCCAGCTCATTTGAACTGCAATGGAATTAAATTCGAAGCTATAAATTCTTAGCAGATCAGTCTAAAGCTTTTCGTTCTAGATTCGACCATATGCAAACGTCTCTGGACGGGGATTTAATCGACCAGAAGAAGCGAAGGGAGATAGAGCGCAGAGATCGCGGCCGCAAAGACCTGGACGTTATGTTACAGGATCCTTCTGAAGAGGTATAGTAGTGATTCTGACTCGTTGCTGCTGAGAATTAAACCATCGCCTTCAGGTTGATCTGCAGAAGTACCGAGAACAGAGGTCGAAGATGAGACGTGCGGAAGCGGCTCGGTCTCGTTATCAGCGAATGAGTGAAGCGGAGAGGAAGTGAGTGCTCTTTAGCATTTGCTTCTGACTTCAGAAAATGGATGATATTGATCGATATCGATTGGTTGACCGTTATTGCTTTCTTCGCGAGAAGGCGTTCTGATGTGCTCCACACTCATGCGATTCTCACCTTAAGCGAGAAACTCGGGACAAATATTGATGACATCAATGGCTGATCGTTGTCGTTGGTATTGTTTATGCTGTGAGGCTTCTCAAGCGGCCATTAATTGTGCGCGGATAGACTAATCTGCTAACTGGCAGATTAATTGTTTTGTATATGCAGTAGAGGCACGTGTAGCGCAATCGGAGGAGGCGCCGACCGTCGCGTACACTCGATATTAGGTTCCTGGTTCGGATTTCCCGGCCAGGCCAACCGGGTTTTCTATCCCTCCGTGGTCGGTGAATTGGTATCAGACTTTTCTGGGGAAGTATAAAGCGCTGACTTGTTCATCTGCTGGCTACCAAGTGGCCAAATACGCATTCAAGTCGCCTCCAGACATCCTGTAGAAGTAGAATGTGTGGCGCATCCCAAAAGGGATTGAGTAGCGCCGTCGTTTATCCTTATCCATATACATATACAATATACAATGGGATGAAGGATTTCGCTTGCAGAATCTACAACCAACGACGGCGCTTAAGAGCTCTGGGACTTGACCCGGATACGCCAAAAGGCCAGTTCATGGATAACGAAGCCATTCGGGAGCATATTAAGATGGCTAATGCGAAAAAGGCCGAAGCGGCGAGGCTGAGGTGAGTGGAGGCATGCATTATATAGTCACCAACCTGGGCCATGTTCAACTGAGTGTTTCTGTTCCTTAGATACCACCGAATGAGCGCCGAGGAGAAGCGCGAGTACAATCAGCGACGAACGGAGTCATTCCGGAAACGGCGAGTTGAAGAGGAGATTCTACTGTCAACGCCGGCTGGACGAATCTCGGCTGAGGCCTTGCAGAAGGTTTGTGGGGCTACTGAAGCAGTTAGAGAGTCAGCAGATCCTTCGTTTTGTTTTCCTAGGTCCATGCTGTTGCTTTCAGGCACAGCAGATTATGATCAGAAACGCCCGGAAAGCTGAAGCCGCCAGAGCACGGTACCAGAAAATGTCGCCTGAGCAGCGGAAGGTATACACTTTATCGCCGTCATTGAGTATAAACGACAATATGTGTCTTTGCTTGAAACGCTGACCAAGATTTATCCACTTTTTTCTATGCACTCACCATACTCGGATCCTGGGAAGGTTGGAAATATTAACAATATTACCAGCCCAAATCCATTTCACATTGGAAAGCACTAATCTCATGGAAAATAGAGGGAAAACTTGATACTGTAGTTGAAACCGAACGGCTAATCTTTGGGATGATTCCAAAAGAACATCAAACACTTGCGGATGGAGGTAAGTGTGAGTGAAGGAGGCGAACCGGCGAGACCACTGGACTTGAAGGCCTTGTAGATCAGATTATTTAAATCGAAGCCCAAATAGCTCTACGAGAGGTGAGGGCTGCCTTGGGCTATCGTTAAATACTCCTCGTCTCAGCTGTTGTGACTGATAGCTGCGTTCCAAATTCTACGCGCCTGCATCTCATCAGTCCTTGCTCTCCTTCAGAGAGTTAGGATATTAGAGAGAGAGAGCAACATATTGGAACAAACGGCATTGAAAGCGCTTTGGATCGCAGCTGAGAGTTTCCAGGTCGACCGGAAAGCCGAAAGGAAGAGTGTATAGCTGGAACCCAAGAACTGTAACCCCTCGTAGAGCTGAATGGGTATGGATCTGCTTTGATTCACAAGGTCTTTAAGACGGGTGGTGTTGCGGGCTGAATCTCCTTCACCTGCATCTACACCCATCTGCGATTGTGTGATGCTTCTATTTAGCACCACCTCGAAAGTTAGTCGTATATTTGCAACTGCGGTGTCTATTTTTATCCTGGTGTTTTTTGGCCTGGTAGTATTGTAGATGTTTCAGACTTTTACAGGCTCTAAAGGAGGCAAATTCATTGCATAAAATTGGGTAGCGAAATTGGTCCGCAGTTCAGACAGACAAGTGCACAACAGTTTAATGACATTGTACCACTACATCGAAATTCAAGCACAGAGCAATTCAAAGCATCTCTCCAGGAGTACAATATGCGACGCGCTCAAGCGAAGAAGATGCGAGCGCTGGGCCGCGAGCGAGGAATGAGCGTGATGAGCTCGACGGACTGCTCCATTGGTGAGCGTAGGAGATCTCCCAAGTGCAGGTTATTCATGCTAAAAGTGTGTTTTCCAGATGGGAGTATGACTTCGGACATGTCCGGGATGAACTCTAGCTTTGACACCAGTCATGCTGTTAATCTGCTCGAGTCTGGAGATCTCTCTGCTAGTCAAGAGCAACTGAACTCGACGACTAGTCAGGTTCGATCATTGCTTAGTGGGCTGAATGATGAGCCTCCTATATCCTAGTGTTGCAGGTATCCCAGTCGACCGATGATATTTTCGAGCAAATGGAACGGGATGTGATCAAGAGGACGAAACAGGTGATTGTTTCTTCACTTTCAGCTCCAGAATAGGCAGTGCCTTTGGAGTAGACATCTCTAGCTGTGGCAGCATTGGACGGTCTTTCTACTTCAGTCTCCATGCGGCGCCCTTGATACTTTCTGTGTTGCAAAATCAGTTTGAACTGCTTCCATTCTGCCATGCTGCACGGCAACCCCTTTGTAAAGGATAAAGGGCGGTGTTACTTAATCCCGTTTGGGATGTGCCATGAATTCTATTTCTAAGCGATGTCGTGTAGGCAATTTTGAATGCGTATTTGGCCATACAATGATTTGCGGTGGCCACTGGCCAGCCGATGAACAAGTCAGCGCTTTTCCCTTCCCGGACAAGCCCGGTACCAATTCATCGACGCCGGAGGGGTTAGGTCTTATTTTGCCGGGCGGGAAATCCGAACCAAGAACCTGGTATCGGCTGAATGCCAAAGCCGGCACCTCCTCCGACTGCGCTACATGGGTACTCTAGTACGCCAGACTTTATTCCCCTTAGTTTTATAAAGAACATCGTTCACTATATAGCTTATCCTTTAGAACAAATATTTAATATGAGCTATATCAGAGGGGAAGTACCTGCCAGGTGGAAACATGCGTTTGTTACACCAATTTCCAAGAAAGCTCCCCGCAACGATCCAAGGAACTATCAGCCGATTAGCATTACCTCAATTTTTGCAAGGACCTTTGAGAAGAACCTCAGGAAACATATCTTATCTCATCTTGAATGTAATGATATAATCTCAAAAAATCAGTTCGGCTTCCTTAGGGGAAGATCTGTCGAAACTGCAATCCTAACTTCTCTAAATGACTGGTCGAAGGCTTTTGAGGACAAAAGATGCACGGATATAGTGTATTTCGATTTTTCAGAAGCATTTGACAAGGTCCCTATAGAGAAGTTGGTATTCAAGATGGAGGTACTAGGAATACATCCTATGATTATAAGATGGATTCGGCAATTCCTATCTAGTAGAACATATCAGGTTGCCATTAACGGCGAATACTCCAAAGTTTTCCCCGTAACAAGCGGTGTTCCTCAAGGCGGAGTGTTATCGCCAATTTTATTCCTGCTTTATACCTACGAACTTCCAGACTGTATCGCCAGCTTGGGCGTCTCGTGTAAAGTTTACGCTGATGATGTAAAGATCTATAAAAGAATCGATGATATACAAGATTCAGTTGCTCTCCAGTCAGCTATTGATTTCATTAGTACCTGGGCAGGAAAATGGGAACTACCCTTAGCAGTGAACAAAACACACTATCTGATGGTTGGACCTAGATATAGTGCTCGAACACAAGAATACAGAATCAGTGGTCAAATGCTAAATAAGGTTGATGAGGTTAGAGATTTAGGTTTTATTATATCCAGCAACTTGTGCTTTTCTAAGCACTGCAGATTTTTGGCAAAAAAAAAAAGCCAACTATCGCATCTACAATCTCTTCAGCGCGTTAAGTCTAACATCCCTGATGTCTACGTACGCGCGTACAAGACTTATGTACGACCTATTGTGGAAGCGGGGACATCGGTGTTTAATCCAACAATGAAAAAGGACATAGACCTTATGGAAAGCATTCAAAATAGCTTCACTAGGAAGCTCATGATGAGATGTTTTTCCATGGATTACAATAATATTCCAAGAGGTCCGCAGCGAGCAGAGCTATTTCGGCTCCCTTCGCTGAAGAACAGAAAAAACATTGTTGATATTATAGTGATGTACAAGATCCTCGCCGGAAGGCTGTCTATAAATCCAACGGATTTCTTCGATGGGATATTGACAAGCTCTGTAAGAGGAAAGCTGAAGCTAAGGGTATCGGTTGCTAAATCACGTGTCAGGTCCGACTTTCTAACCTATAGAGCACTCAAGGAATTCAACCTCTTGCTTGGTAAGCACGATGACCTGAGGGAACTCTCTGTTCAAACCTGCAGAAGGTTTTTCTCAAGGTGAAAATTGTGGGTGCCCAATATGACATACGCCGTGTTGATGATGATGTCCTGTTTTATTCGGCTGATGCTTTGTGTTATGTTTGTTATTGTAATTCTAGTGTTTGTGTTGTTGTATTGTTTTGTTTCTTAACTTGCTTACGCTAGACCCTGGTCTATGCCTTGAATAAATAAATAAATAAATAAAATTATAATTATAAACAACCCAAGTATAATCGCCATTTTAAAGGTTTTCAAATAGCTGGAGACTTGAAAAAAGGACTTTTAATGGCGTGTTCATACCTTTCTGGAGAGAACTGTGCATATTTATTTGTATCAAGTCATTTGTTCGATTCTCATGGGTAGTGTTGTCGCTGGCGAGCTATGAACGGGAATTCAATCGCCGTTTGTTAGTGTCACTCCACGTCACGGCGTGTAGATGTGAAGTGGGCCTCAATGGGCTTTCGAGAAATGCTGCGCGGAAGAATCACAATTTACTACTGAATTAATTCCTCTGTACTTCTATCGGTGCGTGCGAGTGTGAGCCAACAATATGGAGCTTTGCTATCTGTAACGGAAAGTTGGAGATAGGAATTTTGTGAGTATGTTGTACACCGAGCTCAATTTACAAGAGCAAATAATATAAGGCAGCTAATCAATACTGGTCAGCACTAAGTTCTGAGCGTTTCTTAGTCGGGAGGGGAAGGTGCAGTCCAAGCGAAGGGACCACGTGATGGCGAAGCTCAAGACCGTGCCTGGGAACATCAAGGAACGCAGTGCGTTGGTTGTTTCTCCGATTACTTTACGTTATTTATTGGGACGCGAACAGAAAATGTAAAACGTTCACGTATGAAATAACGCAAAAGAAATCTACTAATAGGGGTGGGGGTGGGGGGCAAAAGTAATGAGACTCTCCATGCCGTGCCCATATATGTCGTGGCGGAGTCCGGTTTCGTGCTTCTCGTATTTGTATGTTTGTTTGCACTTGCTGAAGGCTGCCTGAGAAGTGATCACTTTCGCCCTTTCCAGAAGCATGCCAAAACCCCATTCTGTCTCATGCCGAAACCCCAGTCTGACGAGTCGACCTGTGTCGCGCAAATCTCGCCCAATTCCCACCCAAACAGCCTGGACTCAATAGTCACGCAAGATGAGAAGTACGTCTTCTACCTTAACCCTGCCAAGCAGTGAGTCAGGGTGAGGCCTGGTGACCCGTTACCGACCTTCCCTCGGCGGGATGTTCACGGTGAGAAGCACCTTCTGAGCTCTTGAGTCTGCGCCCATGGACCGGTATACTGGAAGCTGTTTTTCAAAAGCACGATGATGGACTCCAAGGCCATGCTGAACGAAACAGAAGAGATGGACCGGCGACTCGCACTTATTCGGTCTCAGCGCTTCAAGAAGGTCCTACTCTTCGACAACGCCGCATCCCATCAGGGAAAAGTGACCACGGATAAGCTTGCTCAGCTGGGCTACGTTCACATGCCTCACCCACGTGTTCGCCGGACATCTCTCTATGCGACTACCACTACTTCTTGAGCCTATAGGACTTCATGGTCGAAAGGGACACGCGGGCCCAAGCAGTGCTTGACAACCATATCGAGCAGTGGATCAGCACCAGGCCTAAGCAGTTCTGGAAGGATGGGATCAGGGAATTGGCTGATCGATGGCAGCGATGTCCTTGACCTTAATGGCAAATACATTCCTCAGCACTGTTGAGTTGTAATTGAGTTATAAAGAGATAAAGAAATTTGCTGAATTTGTCTCGTTACTTTTGACCCACCCTAATAATTGGAAGCAAGCACACAGGTAAAGGTAATTGGGCAGTAGGGGCATATTTTAGAAAGAAAAAAACAAGAACTTTAAATAGAAAGAAAAATAGAACAGCGGTCAGGAGACGACCAATAAAAAGAAATCAGAATGAGATGAGGTTATAAATCGAGGCTGAAAATTGAGATTTATGAAAGTTGTAGTCGACGGTCAAGATGCTTTCTAAAAACGACTTATGGGCATCTGTAGCGCTTCCTCCCTCATGAACGGAAGGAACAACTCTTCTATGGTAGGTTCTATGGTAAAAAAGCTCGCTCTGATCTGGTCTTTGAGATTCTTAAAAGGATAAAGGGCGGCGTTACTCAATCCCTTTGGGATGCGCCAGCGCATTCTACTTCTACGGAATGTCGAGTGGAAACGACATGAATGCGTATTTGGCCACGCAATGACTTGCGGTGGCCAGCCGATGAACAAGTCAGCGCTTTATCCTTCCCAGACACGTCTGGTACCAATTCACCGACCCCGGAGGGATGGAAGGCTTGGTTAGCCTGAACGGGAAATCCGAACCAGGAACCTGGTATGGGGTGCACGCGACAGTCGGCGCCTCCTCCGACTACGCTACACGCGCTCTTTGAGATTGATAGGGATAAAATAAAAACCGTTTCCTCCCCCCGGCCTTCACTAAGTGTGTAGCAGCTCAACTGTAAAATTCACACCTGTTAAGGCCCATATGGCGCTGGCCCGCCAGCAGCAACAGTCGCAGGCGAGCCGCTACACACCGGTCGACCATCAACTCATGGAAGGAGATCAGGTGATGATTACTAATGATGGCCAGGTCGTAGACGACAAGGTCTACATACAGGTGAGCAATACCAGTTCACAGCCAGGAGCATGTGCGTAAGTCTAGATCGCTCTCTTCAAGCCATCGCAACTGATCGACGAGAAGGCGTTGCACGAGATGCTGATCACCGGTCTCGATGCTAACGGCCAGCCGGTCGAGCTGAGAACTGTCGACGGCACTCTGATTAGTGGCGAGGAGCAGCTGAGAGCGATCACAAACGGACAACCGTTCCTGATCCATCCGCAGCCGATGCCTATGCAGAGCGCCGAGGACCAAGGGAAGTCGCTCACGTTTTCGAACCAGCAGGATCAGGTAAGGCTGATCTGATTCTCCATTACCGACGCTAATCATAAGATACCGATGAGCGTACTCATTTTCAGATCGAACTGGTGCCTTCGTCTTCGTCGATGGTGCTGGAGTCGTCCCACTCGCTCTACACTTCCCACGAGATTGTCA
The DNA here is from genome assembly GCA_947359475.1 of Heligmosomoides polygyrus bakeri. Classification (NCBI taxonomy): domain Eukaryota; kingdom Metazoa; phylum Nematoda; class Chromadorea; order Rhabditida; family Heligmosomidae; genus Heligmosomoides; species Heligmosomoides polygyrus. The sequence goes on along the minus strand of OX375867.1, from coordinate 92,787,541 downwards.
TTGATGACATAGTAGGTTTTCTGGCTAGCGATTGGGAGTACAATGTTCACAGGTTCGCCTTTGACAACTGAATCGCTTCAGCCGGAATCGTCTCAGACCAACATGCGGTTCCAACCGCAGCCGCAACCTGAATCACTACGTCGCGCGTCATCTGCAGGGCTAAGTGGCAGCGGCAGCACATCTGGATTAACAGTGGCGGAGCGCAACGAGATCAGCAAAGCGAAACGGGCGGAGCGGGCACGAATACGGTAAGAAGACGCCACTTCTAACCGTAGTTTTCGCGTTCCTTTTGAAACGAGTCCACCTGCAGATATCATAGCATGCGACCGGAGATACGACAGCAGCAGAACGCCAAGCGAGCCGAGCTGCTGCGGAAGGTCAGTGGGCTTTTGCTGAAGTTTTCATGAGACCCATGCGTATCGTTCAGGAATTTTATAGTCTTAAAGCAATGCGAACTCAATTATGGACAGAATTGGGTATTGCTCAACCAACTACACAGCCTCTATCGTTACCTAAAGTATGTGCTAATGATCCGGCAGCTTCTTGATTCCCTTGGGGAGTCGAAAATGATGGAGGACCTCAGTTTAAAGTTCCGAACGTTCGCTGGATTTCTTGTCGCGAAGATAATGGTTGGAGGCGAAAAGTAAGCGAGCAAAAGGAGTTAGGTAGGGGAAACAGGGAGGGCAGGAATTCCCATACAACGATGTGTTCGGCTACCCCTGTCTGGTGCCTCATTCTCGTGATGTGGACACGGGTATTGTTGTGATGTAGACAGACTTTGTCGCGCTCAGCCTTCGCATGTCACGTCGCCTACTTGAACCGTCAGTGTAGTGCCAGCAGAAGCATACTCAAAGTAAAACATGTTTCTGGAATCGCACACAACATCGTAAGTTCCTTTTCTCGTGTTGATCCGCGTGGAGGTGGTCGTTGCTGGGCGCTCAGTGGCAGTGTCGCGTTCGGTAGCACAATGGATCTAACTTCCGTCTCCAGTAGCCTTCGAAGTCCTATGTGGACGGAGAAGCAGCGGTTAACAGATATTGATTCTCGACGCTTCGTTCAATCACAATGTTCGTTGTGGAACCCATTTTACGGGAGCCAATGCCATCTAGGCGGTTGACTTATAGCACAGTAGTATTCAATCGCAGCACCTCATTGCGCGTCTATTCCGAGACGCTGCTCCAAATCTCGTTGTCTAAGGTGGCGTCTAGAACGTAATTGGTTTGCGAAAGACAGAAAGCGCTAGTGCGAGGGCCGAACCATTGGATTCGGCATGACTACAGTAAAGATCGCTCTAGGCACAGTTGTAGTTTACGGTTCATTCGTCGTGCTGCAGTTCAACCTGAGAAGGATAGATTGTTTTCGAAGTGTTACACCGCGCTTCTGCCTTGGCATAGCTTTGCTTTATACTTTAGTATCCATAGCGTGCAGTATGGGAACCGCCGATATCAGTCGCGGGGAGGGTGGTTATCGCTGGCCTTTGCACTTAGGTAGTGCCTGTCAGCTGAAGCATAAAATCCGCTTGACGAGATTAAGGCACAACGAAGACCTTCAGATTTGAGCATTCAACTTTCAGGCTCGGCAACGAGATGAAGAACTCTGCCATCTGGCCGAAACGTGTGACCTCGACAGCCTCGACGCGGAAACCCGAAGGGCAATTGCTGAAGCGCAAATGAGACGTGCCAGGAGAGCCGAGCAAGCGAGAGCAAAGTACCATCGGATGAATAGGTCAGTTCTCCGAAGTTATTCGCCTGATTGTGGGTTCGACCAGATGTGACGACGAACGATGGATGAAAATTCCTTCTCCATACTCTGTTGACATTTTTTCCTATTGGAGGACCTTATTGTCCCGATTTTTCATTTCCTCTATGGTTACAAGACTGTCACACATCAAGTTTTACTTCTACCACTTATTTAATATCCTCAATAAGCTCAAACTTCTATATTCGTAGAACCTTGGTCTTCTTCTGTGCGACGTATACTTCTGTGCCGAAGATTTTAGATGTAACAGTTCATCTAGCAGGCTGATGTATCATCCGTTCATCGGTCTTCTGAGGCCTAAAGGTGGCTTAAGTATTCACATTTTGCTTGCTAACCGATCAAGCATCTCCTTCACCTCGCTTTCTTGGCCATCCTCCTAGGTGGAAAGCAGAGAAACCCGATGCGTAAAGGAAAGGCTCACTGATTCGCCGTTGATGGATTCAGGACCATTGAACCCGTTTACGTCTCCGACGACAACGAACTGGTCGCAGTGTTAAGTAACCAAATAAACTGAGCCACCTTAAATATTCGGTTCAGAAACATACATCATAGTCCGTAGTTTTTTCTTTCCTTGGTAACGGTGCACTACAGTGTGCTCATTGAGGTAGGTCTAATCCTGGTGTAAGAAAGAAAAGAAGAAGTGGGATGTTAGCCAGAAAACGTGTCAAATGAGGACAAAAAGTTCACTAAAGGCTTACGATTAGAATACTTCAAGTCTGATAGCCTAAAGGCCCCAACATACTTCTGCGGCAACGCCGCGGCCTACCCTTAAGGTCCCTACACATTTTTGCGGCGTTGCCGCTGCCCTATCCTTAACCATAGAGCAGGAACGCAGAGCTCGCCGCCACGGCGTCCTTGCTCTATCCTTAACTAGCGGCGAGCGGCGAGCGGCTTTGCCGCAGAAGTGTGTGGGGGCCTTTAACAATAGGGCAGGGACTCAGAGCTTGCCGCCTGGAGCGGCAGCAGCAGTAATGATCGACATCACTATTGCCTCCGCCGCTGATTTTTCTGGCAGAGACTGTCAGCGCTCTATCCTCTCGCGGCCAGAGCACGGACCGAAGGCAAGGAGGCAAAGAGGCGAATAGCAGCAGTAGGTCCCGACTAGAAATACGGTACCTCGCTGCTCCATGCCGTGCATGACTGGGGAGCGGCGTGACTTGTCGTTTTGCAGCCGCCGCTCGCCGCAAAAGTGTGTGGGGCCTTTAGTCTTACAGTGCACCAAAGATAACAGAAAACCAAGCAAATTACTCAACATTTCAATGGAAAGCATCCACATTTTGAAAAGAGCTGATCTCCGGTTGGCCGAACTACGCGATAACTTTCATCTTGACAATTGCACCAGCAGTTTCTTTGCGGTAGCCATGGGTAACCAACATTTCCAGGGTAAGTATTGATGAACAGGCTTTCTACCCTTTTCCACCAATCCCACCTTGGTGTAGTTACCCTCCGATGTGCGTTCCGTTTGGCGGGGTGAATTGGTACCAGACGTGTCTGGGAAGGATGAAGCGCTGTCTTGTTCATCGGCTGGCCACTGCAAGTCACTGTATGGCGAAATACGCATTCATGTCGCCTCCACGACATCCCGTAGATGTAAAAATGGCGCATCCCAAATGGGACTGAGTAACTCCGTTCTTTATCGTTGTCCTTATGCGTTCCGTATCCTTAGCACTAATAAATCTGGCCCTTGAATTCCCTCTTCTGCAGCAGAGGTTCTGGCCAAAGCGTCCCTTGTACGCACGCCCATTCTAAAGGAGGATAACACTACATGAGGATCTTAATGATATGCTTTCAGTGAGGAACGCCGGCAATACAACGCGATGCGAGACGCTCAAAGACGTCAGCGGAAGCGTGCGCAAGAAGAGGCTCGCCAGAGGGCTCAGATGAACGGTTCGGCAATTTCGGGGTATTATCTGAGATTTCCCTGTAAATCGTTCAGTTTCAGAGGTCCTCTCGACAGAAACCGGCCTCAGCCCGAACTCGCTGTCACCGGTGAACGACTCGATCTCGCCGAACGACCATGGTCTGTCGCCTGGTGGCGCCGAACCTGGCCAGATCATCTATTCCACGTACGAAATGTATCAGGAGCCAATGACGCGGTGGGAGCAATAAGTTCTCAGCCGTAAGCCCTATTTTATAGTTGTGCCGCTGCGCGGTGCGACACCATAGTCGGAATAGATATCGATCGGGCGGCGCGAAAGTCGATATCTGTAGTGATCGTGGTGCCGCGCCGCGTGGTCGCGCAAGTATAAACTAAGGCCAATGTGTTACGAATCTTGATGCCCCTATAAGAAATCCCTCAGCTAGTCCGTAAGTCTGTCCGTGCGTCAGTCAGCGCAAAGTTGACTGCGCCTCCAGGGGGTTCCACAACTACCCGATCGATACTGTCGATTTCTTCTCAGGGCAAACCGGACAGGTTTCACAGCATGTAAGCAGTATCGATCGGCCAACCAATACCGATCGAGATTGTGGCGTTTTTCTCTATCCGTGGTCAGGCCAGCCACTAGATTGGCAGTATGCAGATGGTCTATGCTTCTACCGCTGTGCGACGCGGCGGTATCGACTAGGCTGCGTGCATGGTCATATGGGCGAGACTTTCGTGTCAGAGCGTCGTGCCGCGGTAGAAGCATGAACTTCGCCTGCTCTCATACTCATCATCTACTCATTGTTATGTTTGACAGATCTACAGCAGTAGTTTGAACGTCCCGCTTGACTCTTGACTTCTACTATACGTGTTCCGCGCGTAGTGCGCGCGGCGATGATTCAGTGGGTGTGTTTTAATTCGTTTTGCGTTTGTGCTTGCTTATTAAGCCATGCTTCTTCTATCTCATCAGTCTCAGACGATTTCGCCAAATGTTTATTGTCGTTGGCCTCCCAATCACCCATCTATTGCATAAGGCTCAGATTCCGGTCCCAATTCTCGAGGGATAGGAATGTGAGTCTGTTCGTGGAGGTGTTTTATCTCTGTTCTTGTCCTATTACAAGGAGCTCTGCGAAGCGAAGCTAGCGCGTTCTCAGCGTTACGTTGAACGATCAGTCTTATTTGTTTTCGTGTTTTATTCTACGGAATTACGGGTTTTCTGAGTATATCCCGTGAATGCACTTTTATCACTGCTTGTTACTGCATAGGGTGGTGTATATACGTTTTTTGCCCCAATCAAGTTATCGTATTTTTTAGAATGTGTATGAAAATTAGCTGTTTGTTGTGTGTTCGTCGATTGTGGAGGAAGGTATTGTCCCCGGTTGGAGTAGGCACGTCCTAGACGAGTGAAAACTGTAGACGCCACTTGGCTTCTGCTGTTTGCGTTCGATTTCATCAGTCTCCCCTGTTTCATCGCGTCAAGACTGGAACAGGACAACCTACGCCGCTCTGGTTTTCGGCACAGTCGACACATACGCCATTACGATCATCGAAGTATTACGTGAGTGCAAGCTGCCACTGTCCCTTACGTTCGTCGACCTGAAGAAGGCATTCGACTCTCAAGACTGAAAGGGTCACCAAAGCGCTGGTCACACAGTTCGTTCCTACTCACGAGGGAGATCACTGAACTCGGTCTAGAGATTCTGAACGAGACCTACATGGTTCTGACAGCCTTAGAGCAACTCCTGACTAGGGCGGCAAGAAATTTCTGATAAAACTCACCAAACGCTCAGTCTGCAAGCTGTCTCCCCCCCCCCCCCCTCGATTGAAAGGTTCGATTCTGTATGCATTGTTCACGGCGCACACCAAAGTTTCGCTGGGACAGAATGGAGCTAATCCTGAGTGGGGTGGCGGGGAATTTCTGATAACATTCTCCAAACGGCTCGAAATAGTCTTGAAAACGTCGCAGTTCCCAGTGAGAGAAGATAGAAGCGCAGGGGACATGCGCTCGCCTACTCGATTGATAGGTTAGGTTCTGTGTGCATTGCACGGCGCACTCTCGGGGCATTCCTGGCATGACAGAGCACTGGCGACGTACGCCATCTTTGAGATACTCCGAAAGCACGCATATCCTGGGAAATAAGCTGCTCTAATCGCCCGTCCAGTGAATTTTGGACCACCCACGGCGAAAATACGGGTGTTCCGGTAAAGTTTTACACATATTTGTGTAGATCTCGAAGAGGCGAATCGAATGGTGCCAACCTTTATTCAAGAAACCTAAAACTGAAGGAGTTATGAGCGTGCGACGCTTTGCGACGCTATGTTGGCGTTTTTCGCCCACTTTTGACCGTGCGGCGCGAGCGGTATTGTATTTACGGAGCTGAGTGCTGGCCCGTTACCAAAGAAATTGAAAGGCCCCTCAGCGTAATGGAAACGAAGATGCTGCGGTGGACGGCCGGAGTTACGCGTTTGGATCGAGTACGCAACGAATCCACACGGCAGAGGTTCGGGGTCACCCCGATATTTGAGGAGATGCGCGAAGATCGTCTGCGATGGTACGGCCACGTCCTTCGCGGAAACGGTGACACTGTCCGAAAGACTGGTCTTAACCTTGATGTGCCCGGTAGGCGGCCACGAGGGCGACCAAAACAGCGGTGGCTTGATACGCTGCATCAGGACCAGGGTCAAGCTTGAGGTTCGGGAATCGAAGGGGGGGGGGGGTCGTGCTGTGGCCTCGTCCGGAGGGGGGGGGTCGTGCTCTTCCGGTTTTGGCAGAGGATTCTCTCTTATTCTTCAGGTTTTTTAGTGATTTTTTTAATTCGTAATAAGTTGTTTTTTCCAGGAATGCTTACGAAGGTGTGGAGTCTCTCCTTCGTCCCGCAAAGTTGTAAAAATTAATATACCAAGTTTCAAATAATGATTGTATTACTCGTTAGAAATAAAGATTTTCCGCCGGCAGATTTGGAGTCAATGAGAACTTTCCATTTTTCAGTTTTTTTCAGGAAGTCATGGACGCGACAGTTTTCTGCCTAAACGAGCGACATCTACGTCCTAAATTGCAGTCTATAAAATTTGAAGTGTCAATTGCTAAGGAAAATTAGGTGCTTTTCCTACAAGATTTTTGGAAGCACTCTTCGAAGCGATGACCGAATGGCAACCCAGGATGGACTTGTCACGGAACTAATTTTCTCTCTTCTGCTGGAAACAACATCAGAAAGTGAAGTTGTACCCAATAAAGTTTTAATCCACCGGTTGACACAAGGGAATAGAAGGTGTTTTTGTGAGACAATCTTCTGTATAAACAGACGCTCCGATTTGTACCATTTGCCGAAAAAATTCGACACCGTTAATCACATGGAAGCCGCTATTTTTACAAGCTGCTTTTTAAAGCGTAGAACCCACACCTCTTACAGTTTCAAAAGCTCTGTGAATTTTTCAGAGATGTCGCACAAACTCCGAAATATGGTAGGTTACGTGGAGCCATTGCGTTTTCCGATATCACCGATCGCCACTGAAGGACGGACTTCTTGCGGCAAAAAAATTTCTACATTCTGGAGGAAGAGCATCAGAGAGTGAAAACTGTGCCATCTTAGAGTTCAAGATGTGATTAATATACAATCATAAACTAAGCTTCTCCGCAGCGATCTGCGATATGATTAGGGCTGATCGCATTTAAATTTTTCGCTTTTCAAGAAAAATTAGTTAATTTTTACCTGAAGCAGATCACCCACACAGTTGAAATCTTGCCACAAAAAGTTTCAATTCTTGTTTAATGCACACTGTAAAAATCATGGTATTCTGAAACGAACAGACTGGATCGACCACTGGTCGATATCGCACCGACGTCATGGGAGCGACGAAATTCGACGTTCATAAAAATGACTATAACTCGGTAAGTTTTCCACAGTTTTAAAAAGCCAATGGCTTTTTAAAAACTACAAGAAAAGGGTATTTCATACGGTGTGAAAATCTGTTTTCAAAAACTAGATCTTTATACGGAGCGGAGGCCTTCGATTTTTGAGCGAAAAATTGAAGTGATTTTGTATAGATAATTATATCCCGGTAGGTTTTCCGAATTTTGAAAGATTTAATAGCCTTTTAAAAACTAGAGAAAAAGCGCTTTCAAACCATATAGAAATTTCTTTTCATCAGGGAGGTCTTCATAGGGGGCGGTAGGGATTCGATTTCTGGTCCATTGTTGCAGAAATACGTGCCAAAAAACGAACCCCCCTCGCCCCGTATGAAGACCCCTTTTTTAAAGAATGCTTTCTATATGGGTAGAAAGCATCTTTTTTCTATTTTTCAAAAAGCAATAGGGATTTTTGAATTTCGAAAAGGGAACCGAGTTATGATCAGATTTGTGAAGAACTGGTGGTAGACTCTGCACCGTCGACACTGGAGTGATTTCATAAAAATGATCATAACTCCGTTCGTTTTTCGAAATTCAAAAATCCCAATTGCTTTTTGAAAAATAGAGGAAATATGCTAACTGACCATGCATGAATCGTCTTTCAAAAAGGAGGTCTTCATAGGGGGCGAGGGGGGTTCGATTTTTGGTCGATTTTTGGCAAAAATCGACCAGAAATCGAACCCCCCACCGCCCACTATGAAGACCTCCCTGTTGAAAACAAATTTCTACATGGTTCGAAAGCGCTTTTTCTCTAGTTTTCAAATAGCTATTGGCTTTTGTAAAACTCGAAAAACTTACCGAGTTACGATTACTTATTCAATATCACTTCAATTTTTTTCGCACAAAAATCGAAGTCCTCCGCCCCCTATGAAGATATAGTTTTTGAAAACCGATTTTCACACCGTATGAAATACCTTTTTTTCTAGTTTTTAAAAAGCCATTGGATTTTTAAAATTGTGGAAAACTTACCGAGTTATAGTCATTTTTGCGAATGTCGAATTTCGTCGCTCCTATGACGACGGTGCCATATCGATCAGAGGTCGATACAATCTATTCGTTTCAGGAAACCATGATTTTTACACTGTGCATTGAACAAGACTTGAAACGTTTTGTGGCAAGATTTCAACTGTGTCGGTGATCTGCATCAGGTAAAAATTAATTAATTTTTCTTGAAGAGCGAAAAATTTAAATGCGATCAGCCCTAATCATATCGGAGATCGCTGCGAAGAAACTCAGATTTTTACTGTGTAATACTCATGACTGAAAAATCAATGAAGCACAATTTCACTCTGTTCTTTCTTTGAGAAGATTGAAAAATTTTCCGCGAGAAGACCACCCTCAGTCTCCATCGATGATATCGGCGAACGCAATGGCTCCACGTAAAATGCCATATTTCGGAGTTTGTTCAACGTCTCTGAAAAATTTACAGAGTTTTTATAACAATAAGAAGTGTGGATTCTACGCTTTAAAAAGCAGGATCCATGCTTACATGTGATTAACGGTGTCGAAAATTTTCGGCAAATGACACAAATCGGAGCGTCTGTTTATACAGAAGATTGTCTCACAAAAACACCTTCTATTCCCTTGTGTCAAACGGGGGCTTAAAATTTTACTGGGTACAAGTTCACTTTCTGATGCTGTTTCCAGCAGAAGAGAGAAAATTAGTTCCGTGACAAGTCCATCCTCCGGTTGCCATTCCGTCATCGCTTCCGAGAGTGTCTAAAAAATGTTGTGGATAAAGCACTTAAGTCAGCTTTAGCAATTAACACTCTGCATTGTATAGAGTACAATTTCGAATGCAGATGTTGCTCCTTCACGTACAAAAATGTTCCGTGTTCACGAGATGCTCAGAAAGCCTGAAAAGTTGAACTCGTTGTGATTAATTCGACAACTGCTCTCAAAAGTGCTTTATTTTCAACTGTAAACAAACAAAATATTATTATCAGAAGATTACATAAACAAAACCTTTATCAGCGTTTTTTCTAACAAATTACTAAATCAAACAGTTGCCCTCTTTCTTGAGCTAATCTGATACAGTCGACGCTGCACCTGGAAAAAAGGACCTATTAAAGGGTACAAAAATTGCATAGAAAATTTTAAAAAATCAACGCGGATAGGAAATAAAACGGTGGTCTACACAAGGGGGGAGGGTCGTACCAGATCCGCTCTGAGAGGGGGGGGGGGTCGTAAATTTTCGGCAAAAATCGAACCCCACGCTTGACCCTGATCAGGACTTGATGATGGCTGGGTTGCACCCTGATCAGGCATTTGATCGGGAGAAATGGCGCCAACATTCCAGGAAAGCGGACCCCGCAACTGAGCGGGACAAATGCTGAAGAAGAAGAAGAAGGTAGTTCTATTGGCTTTACTGGATACATCATCACAATGAGAATTAAACAGAGCTTAGGGTCAATAAGAAAACTTAGATCCCGAACGAAGCTGGATAGCGATGAGTAAGGGTGACGAAGTTACGACCACCGATTTTGCCCTGAATTCGTATATGGGAATTATTTAAGCCGCTGGCCACGAATCTGTCATCTTTTTCTAAATTTTCACTCTCATTGCACTACTTTGCATCTCAATGTCGAAGGCTGGAAAGAGAGAGAAAGACCCCATTGGAAGAAGACGATTCGGCACTATTGTACTTTTACAACTCCAAGGGTCGAGGAGAGGTCGAAAATGTTGTTTTTTCGCCCAAACTTCGTCTACGGGGGTTATTTGGGGTGCTGATCACGAATCTGGCATCCGCTTTTCGTTTTACGCTGGAGTACGGTAGGTTACGGTAGCTAAGGGTGATTAATCGATGACCATGACCTTGGCAGCCTTAGTCACCCGCACCTACCGTGCTCTGACGTAAAACGAAAAACGGATTTCATATTCGTGATCAGCACCCCAAATACCTCCCCCCTAGCCAAAGTTTGGGCAAAATCAGTGACCACGACCTTGGCAGCCTTGTGACCTACCGTAACCTACCGTAATCGGCCATCATTTTGAAAACGGATCTGAGATTCGTGATCAGCACCCCAAATAACCCCCTAGCCGAAGTTTGGGCGAAATGTTTTTTTTACCTCTCCTCGACCCTTGGAGTTGTGAAAGTACAATAGTGCAGACGATTCCATTAACTTAGCTTTAGTCATCCATATCTACCGTAACTCACCGTAATCGACCGTGTAATGGCAGCCGACCACTCAAACGGACTCAGTACTCCCCGATATACGGAAGATACCGATTCGCACACACGCATGAGGGCACCAAAGGAATTTATGACGGCACAAAAACAATCTTACAAAATGACAATAGATGAAAATGACGAAAAAAACGGGGTTACAACACGAACAATAGCCGGGGACGACGGCGGGGTCTTCAGAGCGGGCGGCTATACTCCGACTGATTCGAAAAATCACGTCTCGGGCGCTCGTCCAGTGAATCGCGAATCTATAAGAATCTGCGTGGGACCCTCCTGGTCTCTCTCTATGCTAGTGTATTTCGCTTAACGGGTCCCGCGCGCCATTTAAATGTGGGTCGAGGACCCTTAGCTGACAACCAAAATTTTAAAAATAGATATCACATCCGCACCACAAATAACCCCTGGGCGATGTTTGAGCGAAATTGATTCTTTCGGCCTCTCCTCGACCTTTGGAGTCGTGAAATGCAGCAGTGCCGGTTTTTCTGCGTGCGCTCCTTTACTTACACATACCCATCGCAACCTTCTGCAATCTATCGTTTCACCGAAAATGGTTGCCAGGTTGGTGATCTGCCTCCCAAGTAACACTAAAAATGAATTCTGGACAATTTTTTTCGACTTCTAGAGTAGAGGGAGTGAGTGCAAGTGCTCCTATCTGCAATGCCCCCGACCCATCTACCGTAAGTGTCTAAAAGAATGGTGAGGAAGAAACATACAGCAAGGCTACCAATCACACGAGGTGGATAAAATATGCTGTACTTGGTAACAGTTAGCTGAGATAGTGAAAATTGCGAGAACAATAAAAAGCAGTCTGTAAAGAAATCCGAAAAATGATGAGCATGTCTTGATGATGGGTCAAACCAATACCTGTCGATGGTCTTCGTAAATGAAGTGACAGCGAGAAACACTTCCAAAACTGATTGAGGGCATTTCAAATAGGTCATTTGTGTACAGCATCGAACGAGACCTTCCTCAGCGAGACAAGCGTGGTCTAGTGGACGCGCAACATTACTCCACACAACAAAACCAGCTTCTTCCACATCTGACAACAGGTTGAAATAAGATTTAGGAAGCAAATACGGTACCCTACCGAACCCAATATGTACTGTTCCTTCGTAGAAATGGGAATAGACCACTTAGCAAATCTCGTAACCTTCTCCGGAATCGAACTATCGTCCTCTCTCCCGTAAGTGCGCTTCGCTATCCACTCGGCCATCCATTCACCGCCAACGCCGTTGCGAATAAATCACTTGAATGCACACTGCAGCTTCGTCTAGGAAGCGTAGGAAATTATCATTATTACTATAATCTAACTTTAATTTGAGTTTCGAAGCTTTTGTAGGTCAAGCTCTGAGCACGACAGAGCCATTTCAGGTGTCACTTTTGCCTTATCAGCTCGCCCTGAAGCGTTACCAATTTTTGCCATTCTTTGGACCACCCAGGGGCATTTATCAAAAACAAAACGTAGTTCAGAGATCCTCATCTGATGCCCTAAAAGACCTTATAGGTCTCGTTCAGAATCTCCGGACCGAGTTCAGTGACCTCCCTCGTCAGTATGTCAGAGTCCCTCGAGAGCTGTACAGTGGATTCACCACCAAGATTTCACCATTCTACAACGACCTCGTCGTCAACGTGAAGAGAGGGGTTAAGCAAGGGGTACCATGTCCCGAAGTCCTTCAGTGCCATCCTTGAAGACGTCATGCGCGATCTGGAATGGAAGGACATGCGAAATGAAGATCATCGGCTGGCAGCTGTACCATCACCGTTTCGGTGAGGCATCGTGCTCATAACACCGAGCATCAAGCAGGCGAAACGAATGTCGGCCGAATTCGATCGGGTATGTGGGAACGTTGCACTACAGCTGACGATGTTCACGAGGAATGGACGAGTTTCTGATGCCCCATCCTCGCTCAACGGAACGAATATGCTCCAGCTACGTGTATCTGGGTCGCGAAGTCAATATGGCTAACGACCTAGCGCCGGAGCTGGACAGGAGGAAATGAGCGGCTTGGAGAGCTTTGAAGAGCGACTAAGGAGTAAAGAAAACGAAGAACGTCCTTCCTCGTGCCCATTTATTCGACAGCACTGTTCTTCCTGCGCTAATGTGTGTCTCGGAAACCTGGGTGCTGCGGAGGCAGGATGAGTCCGTCAGCCTCACGCAGCGAGGAATCTAGGTAATCGAAGTGGCACGATTCACGCAAATGAGAGGCCTCTGGAATCACCAGTTTGTCGACGTTCGAAGATCAGATATGCTGTCGTAAGAGCCATTTTGTCGATATTTAGGTGGATCAGCCACGTAATGCGTTTCGCTGACACTCGCTGAACGACAGCCGTCACCGACTGCATTCCACGGGATGTCAGTAGAACACTAGGATGCCCACAAACGCTTTGGCCGGACTTCTTCTCGACAGCCTGAACAAACGATATGACGCCTTTCGAGTTCCTCGAACGAGGAGGATTCATTAAAGCACTCTGGCACGCGACAGGGACGAATGGAGTCGTTGCCAGCAGCCGCTCGAGGTACTTGACCATCAACGGGACGAAGAATGATACAGGCGATGGGTGTTATAGGCTGACATGACTCATGCCAATGACAGAAATCCTCTGGAAATTGCGAGTTTGCTGGACATTCGAGATCAGTAAACGCTTCCACTGGTTAAGTCACCTTCCAAATACGAAACCATGCTCCACTTTTAGACCTCCAAAGATGACGGAAAGGCAAAACGTCAGGCCACTAATATAGATCCAGTAAATCCTAACGAATATTAGGTGACCCATATTGTGTTCCGGCGCTCATGCCCTTCCTTCGCGGGAGATAGGCTAACAATACATGTGCTCATAATTGGTCAGAGAGGGACAATATTCGGTTTAACTTCAGGCTTACTATTAGGTTGCCCGGAAAGTTTTAGACTAATGCCAGGGAACAATGTGTAGTTAATAACTTTATTTTATTTATTTGCACATAAATGCGCACACAATTCTAGAATACAAGAAATCCATGGACACAATGTGATTAGTAACACAACATGGTAAAAAAACGAGAAACCTCAACAAACCAAAGCTGAACAGCGTTGCGTGCTAATTGGAGGAAAGGGAAAGAACTGCTGGGAAGAAAAAAACAAAAAAAATAAGGAGAAGCGAAATATTTGGTCACAAGACAAAAGAAAAAATTGGGGAGTGAGGGGTTGATTTGTGGAGCTATTGATGGAGAAAAGCAGTGGCCCGCCAAACACTGCAAGTCGTAATCGAAGACGGCTCCGGATACCAACTTAGTAGGTCCGTCAACTCCATCGCTCCATCAGCACCCGCGTAAGGCATCGTGCATACTTCCCGTCGCCGCGATTGAATCGCGGCGGTGAGTTTTGCAGAGCGACGCGAAAGAATTTGAATTTCTCTGTGCTCGTCGTATCGCCCATCGCTCTGCAAGGGAGCGCGACGGCGATCCGTCCAGGACCAACGCTAAACACCGCGCGCGGCGCGAAAAAGTATGCCATGCCCGCGAAGGGCACGGGAAGCTATCGCGCATGCCGACCGCCACTGTTGCGGCGGCCGCGGCGAAGTTTTCTTTGTCTGCTCTTCCGCGTGCGGCGGAATGGCCATGAACTAAGCGCCGCGATGGCATCGCGGCGATGGAAGTATGCCCCCGGCCTAACGTGTGGTGTAGAAAGAGGGAAGAAAGCGAGATTTCCTAGAGTTAGATAGGAGAGCAAACAGAAACTGCCATTGAAGAAAAATATAAAAGCAGCAAAGGTGGGCAGGAAAGAAGAAGAAAAAGGGAAAAAGTTGAGTACAAAAATAGAAGCAAATAGGAACATGAATTAGAAACAAATAACGTGAGAAAACAAATACACCATAGCAACATGTTTACTTGTGTGAAGCCAAGGCATGACAGAGCTATGAATTAGAGGCTAAGGAGAGGGAAGGACTCCAATTTGCCCTTAGGTGATATCAGTGAAGTGTAATGTTGAAATCAGGTCTATTTCCCTCAACCTTTTTCGAAAAACAAAAGTATTTGGTAACTCTAAAAGGCCTGGAGGTAACATTTGTAACCAACGAACACCTCGGTAGAAAAGAGAATTAAACACTTTTTCACGATTTTTTCCTTTAATAGTAAAGTCGAGACTCTCCTTTAAGGACCTTGAAGCAAAAAACTAAATCGTTGAATATGCGTCTGTAAAGAAGACTTCTAAGGTTAAAAAGTTTAAGTCTCTCTCGATAATTTGGGATTGCCCTCATATCACCCGAACGTGATACACATCTGCAAAATAGAATCCTAGTGAAAGACTTCTGAACCTTCTCAATTTTGGTCTGGAGCATTTTTAAGGAAGGACTCCAAACCTGCGAACAGTATTCCAATATAGGGATTACATAAGTCTTATATAAACTAATCAGTACGGAGCTGTCATTGCATTTTATGTTTCTACAAATCAAATGCATAATAGAGAATGCTTTTTGCACTATATTATTGACATGCTTCTCAAACTTCAATTCGTGATCAGTGAAAATGCCAAGATCGCGGACACCACACACAGAAAGCAGCTCGTAGTCGTTGACTTTATAACCCAATGAAGGGGCATTGCCAATGTGGAAAACTGTTGTTTTAGACAGATTGACCGGAATTTGCCAAGCATCAACCCATTCCAGCATATTGCCAATGGACTGAGTTAATGCTTGGTGCACAGATGTTTTGTTATCATCGCTGTATGCCCCATAAATCTTTATGTCATCAGCATACATCTTCACCTTAACATGAGAGCTTGTGGCTAGCCTCAAGGGCAGGTCAGAGGTGTAAGCAAGAAAAAGGGTAGGCGACAGTACACCTCCCTGTGGTACTCCACTTTTGCAATCATAGCATTTTGAAAATGAGCTACCAACTTTAACGCGCATATGCCTCCCACTTAATTAAGAACGTATCCACTTTAAAAGGAACAAATGAACTTCATTTTGGTACAGTTTGCTCAGAAGTTTTTTGATGATTGACCTTGTCAAAAGCTTTGGATAAATTGAAATAAATTACATCAACGGAATCTCTATTGTTCAGTGCAAGGTTCCGATCAAATAAGTAGTCAGAAAGCTGAGTGGCGGTGGAAGCGCCTGACATGAAGCCATGCTGTACGTACGGAATCGAATTACTTCTAGACAGACAGGCCAGCAACTTATCTCTGACAATGCTTTCCATCACTTTTATTGGGGTCGGAATAATACTTATCGGCCGAAAGGAAGAAAGCGACTCAGGCCTAGGAGTTTTTGCAATAGCAGTAATGATTGACTCTTTCCAAATTTCAGGAACTTCACTGTAAATCAAGGAAACATTGAAAATTATGGCTAAAGGCTTACAAAGAGACTGAGCACATTTTTTGTAAACTATTTGTGGGATTCCGTCAAAAGGTACTGACGTAGAAGCCTTCAGTCGCTTCATTATTTTTAGTACTTCCGTGGCATGTATCACAAATTCACCGGTATGATATTCTGGCCAATCGGAAGTATTTCTTTGAAGGAATACCTCGTTAAGCTCAGTACTATCAGGGCTCTCCACCTCAGTAAAACCTGACGCAAAAACCCTGCTAGTGTTTCAGCTTTTTGACTATCATTAATATAAACGGTACCGTCGTCATCCTTTAGAACAGGTAGATCCGCATAAGCTTTGAGCTTAGATCGCATTATAGAGAACAATGCTTTCTTATTACGTGTTTTCGATGTCAGCTTTTCCTTGTAAGATAAAAACCTCTTCAAGTGGTGGTCCAACTCTTCACATACTTTTTTATACTGTGGGTGGAAGAGTGGAACTTTATTAACAACCACTATCATTCAACAAAATATTCACCATAATGATCTATCACATATTGATTGATTGATTTATTACATGTGATGCCACATGTGAAAAAAACAACAACAACAAACGTAAAAAAACAATCAGCGTAAAGCCATAAAACATAATAAGGCGAAGTTTGAAAGCGCATAAATCAACATAGTGTTTAAGAGACGAACAGAAACGGTCGGCAACAACTAGATGTCGTTATTTCAGGTGCAGGGATATAAGTTTTTTGAATTTTGTTAAAGTACTAGGAATTTGCACCTTTTTGCTCAGTCTGGAGTACTCCGATTCTGCTCTGAAAGCGAAAAAATGACATCTAAGTGCTGTTTTTGATTGCTTAAAGACCAATTTTTGCTCTGGTCTTCGCGTACGTGAACATGTAAATTTGAAGAATTTGTGAAGATTCACCTCTACTAACGTTTGCGTTATTTTATACATCATGATGAGATCATTCTTTTTCCTTCTAAGTTGAAGACTATCAAGATTTAACATTTTGTTTCTAATAATTCCGCGAGGAATGCTGCTGTATGTGAACCCAAGGGCGCGAATGAACAGCTTCCTGGTGAAACTATCCTGGACTTTCTCTAGCCTGTCGATTTGGGACTTCTTCCGCGGACAGAATACACATGTGCCGTATTCGAGAATTGAGCTACATAAATTTTATATGCCTTAATGAGAAGAGACGGATCTCGAGAACTGAGGGACTTGAATAGGAGGGACAACCTTTGTCCGGCTTTGCTAGAAATCTTCTTACAGTGTTCCTCGAAGCTAAGCTTTGAGTCAAGAAGAAAGCCAAGGTCGCTAACACTATCAACATTTACCAGAGCAGTTCTGTTGATATCATAGTGTGTCTGGGATTGGAGGGTCCCATGTGGAGCACTTTCGTTTTATCAACAGATAAGGGTAACTTCCACAATTTTGACCATTGAGCAACCTCGTCAATGGCTGCTTGAACAGGAATCGAGTCCTCATTCTGCAAGCAACTGAAGATCTTATCATCGTCCGCAAACATCTTACAAGCAACTCTGAGGCGTTCAATTTGCTGTGGTAATTCATTTACGTAGATAATAAACAGCAAAGGTTAGAACACTGCACCCTGAGGAACACCACTAGGTGCTGCCCTTACACTAGATAAACTACCGTGTACTCGAACTTAAAAAGTACGATGTTGGAGAAAGCTTTTGATCCAAGCAATTATCAGGGAATGGATCCCAACCTGATTTAACTTCAATAGAAGGAGTTTATGAGAGACTCTATCAAATGCTTTTTCAAAGTCAAAGTAGATCACATCTACATAACCTTTGCCATCGATACCCGAGGCCCAATCATCAAGAGATTCTAATAACTGTGTTTCTGTCGATTTTCCTTTCCTGAACCCACGTTGACAGTGAGAAAAAATACGATTTGATTCCAAATGATTAGCGATGTACATCTTAAGAATTTTTTCAAAAAGCCTACAGAAAATTGAGGTAAAAGTTACTGGCCTATAATTACTTGGATTACTATACGGAGGCTTCTTTAAACACTCTTAAAGAAATCTGCGAAGAGCTCCGCTTTATCCATATCCGAAACGACGGGCGACCCATCGTCCTTATTCAAAGTGGAGACCGCGTTCTGGTTGTTTATCCTGGAGTTTATAAATTTGTAAAACGCCGATTTGCTTCCAGATTCTAAGAACTTTTTCTCCACCGATCTGTTGAATTTCGTTAGCTTCTTGTCAAATAGATCACTTGCATCTTTGTAACATTTCCATTCGTCCACATTATTATCGACAATGGCCCTCTTGAAAGCTTCAGCTTTAGCTTTGCACAACCTACCAAGGTATCCAGGTAGCTTAGTTTTAGAAATAGGGACTTTTTGTAAAGGCACAAAAATAGATATAGTGTGCCTAAGAATGAAAAGAAAAGTTTCATACATGTCATCAACATGCTTCAAACAAAGAAAAGAACCTTTCCAATCAACAGAATCTAGGTAAGCGCCAATCACTAGAAAATCTGCCTTTTTGAAATTATATCGGTAAATAAATTCCTCACATGTAACTGAAAGGTGAAAAAGTATAGTGGCATGATCACTAGTCCCCAAGGGTGAAGTTATATCAACATCATTTACGATTCCTAACTCGTTACTAAACAATAGGTCTAAAATCTTGTTCCCTCTTGTGCTCGATGTAATATGAGGCGCATGATTGTGCGTAGAGAGCAATGCTAGAAAAGGGTGTGACGTAGGCAAACTCGACGAAAGATCTGGTCCTCACAGTATATCGGGAAAATTGAAATCACCCATTAGGAGACAAGGAATGTTGCAAGCTGAAAGATCACTAATATGTTTATAAAGTTGCTCATGAAGTGTAGAAGCACATCTAGGCGGCCTGTAAGCAACTATAAAGCGATACTTCCCTTCATTGAAGTGTAGATCACAAACAAGCCATTTGGTACGCTTTCACTGAAAACCAAGTCTGGGAAAAGTTTGCTTTTAACTATAAGAGCGACGCCTCCTCCTTTTTTCTTGTTCCTATCACAACGAAGAGTCGTATAAGATGAACATAGCTCCGTAAGGAAAGACTCACTCTTCACTCTTGAATTCAACCACGTTTCGGTTACGGCAGCAACACTAATGGAACAGATGTTGGAGAAATAGACATAGAATCATCATTTGCAACCAACGAGATAGCAGGGTTTTCTGAAGTGGAAGGTGGAGGAATCGCAGAGGTAGAACTATTGACAGCACACTGAGAAGCATTGCTTACAACCGAAGCACCAGAGCTCCTATGTTGTCGTTCAGCACGCAAGCGATCACGTTCCTACTTCGGAAGTGATGGGCGTATGTATATTCCCGAAATAGGAAAGTGTTTCATTTTGTGTGCTTTCCTGAACATATAATTCCCGAAGAACGTTGATGGAAGAACAACCTTTAGAAGTCTTGGATAAGCTGGATTAGGCTTACCCATTCGAAAAGCATTATCAGGATAACAATCAATGGATAGGAATTCAAAAATCTTAACACAGTCAAAATCATACGCAACACGAGCTGTAGAGGATGGGCCTTTGTATTCAGCTATGCCAGAGATCACTACCGATCGTAACATCTCCTTTCTGTCGCTACAATCGCAATGAAAATTAGGGGCTGGACTATGAGAAGGATTTAGAGAATCGCGATGAGGTGAAACTTCGTTGCCTGAAGACGAAAGCGCACTTTTCAGTGACTCAATCTCTTCCTTAAGGCGAGAATTCTCAGCTATCTCTTGTTCTAAACGTTCCTCTAACTGAAGGTTTCTCTGAATTAGCTCATCTGTGCGAGAGACTAGTATACTCCCGATGATCTTCTTCAGGTGACCGGGCATGCCGTTGTCATTGTTGAACTGAGCAACCGTGTCAGCAAGCGATGAGTCATCCTCGATCGGAGACGAAATCGGGACCTTTCTCTTTGTAGGGCGCTCCTGAACAGGATGGCGGAGAGGGGTATTCATCATCATCATCATCATCATCATCATCATCATTTTCAATAGCCTTTGTCCTGCTTGGTGGCAGGGTCCGCTCTTCCGGTATGGTGACGCCACTTCTCCCGATCAAACGGTTGGTCGGGATGGACACCAGCTAACTTCAAGTCCATATGCAATCTATCTAGCCAACGTTGTTTCGGGCGTCCTCTTGGCCGTTTTCCAGGGACTTCAAGATTCAGGCCAATCTTACACACAGTGTCGTCGTTAGCGCGAAGGACGTGGTCATACCACCGTAGACCTGCTTCGCACAACTTGTCAGCTATCGAGGTGACACCAACCTTTGTCGCATGGTTTCATTGCGAACGCGGTCCAATCGCGTTACTCCAGCCGTCCACCTTAGCATTTTCGTCTCCATTACACTGAGGTGGCTTTCAATTTCCTTCGTCACGGGTCAGCACTCAGCACCGTACGTCGCTACTGGGCGGACTACTGCTCTATACTATACTTATGCTCGAATGACCTATTCGAATAGGTATTCGAATGATTTTCATTCGAATTTGAACATTCGAATTCGAATATTCGAAAAATCGCGTTTTTCGAATGTATTCGAATTCAAATGTTCAAAAAATCGCGTTTTTCGAATGTATTCGAATTCGAATATTCAGAAAAATCGCGTCTTTCGAATATATTCGATTTCGAATGCTCGAAAATGTTCGGTATTCGAAAACGTTCGAATATTCAAAATTTCCCAGAAAGCCAAAATTATTCGAGTATTCGAAAAGTGCCATTCGAATGCCCAACGAGAATTTGTGTAAAGGCGTATTTTGAAGAGGCTTGTTAGGTTGTTCGGGTAATTAGGATCTCCAAAGCGGTTCTGCTTTTGAATCAAAGCTACGATAGTGGCTCGATGTCAGGATTCTGAACGCCTCTTCTGGTCACTTTCCGAAAAGTCTTCTTGTCAAAGGGAGAACTTCCACAACTTCTTACAATGTTGAACGGCATACATTTTTTCCACGCAGAATCGCTGCTGTGGTGAATGACCGGACGCCTAATCGTCATCAACAACAAAAAAACTATCAAACGATTGCCTGATCGATCTCCAACGTCTTCTGACTTACATCTCAGGGTTTCTGAATCCAGACGCGCGTTGGACAACATCTATTGCACGATTTCTGAATCACAACGCGCACAGGATACGCTCAAAACATCGATAATATCGATCAGCAGTGATTGTGTGATCGAAAATTTCCCCAGCTGTGAAGCCTTTCCGTCGGCCGTCATATTCACGCGACTCTCACCCCGATCGGCTAACTCTGAGAGAAAACCGAAAGATCGGCAATATCGGTCGATATTGATTCTCTGATCGATCTGTGACACTGTCTTCTAGATTTCCAGCGCTCGCTGAAGACGTCTGGATATTTTCCGGTGTTATGTGTACCTTCTTCTTCTTCAGCGTTTGTCCCGCTTAGCTGCGGGGTCCGCTTTCTTTTCTGGAATGCGGACGCCACCTTTCCCGATCAAATGCCTGATCAGTGTGCAACCTAGCCATCATCAAGTCCTGATGCAGTGTATCAAGCTAGTGCTGATTTGGTCTCCCTCTTGGCCGATTTCCGCGGGTACCTCGTGGTTAAGGCCAGCCTTTCCAACAGAGTCAACTTTTGAGCGAAGAACGTGGTCGTACCACCTCAGACGAGCTTCGCGTAGCTTCTCAATTATCGGGGTGACACGAAAACTTTGTCGAATGGAGTCGTTTCGCACTCCGTCCAAACGCGTAGCTCCGGCCGTCCACCACAGCATCTTCGTTTCCATTACGCTGAGGCGCCTTTCAATTTCTTTAATAACGGGCCAGCACTCAACTCTGTAAATAGCTACAGGTCGGACGACTGCTCTGTAGATCATCGACTCGAGGCGCTCTGGTATCTTCTTGTCGCAAAGCATTCTCGTCAGAGAGCGCCATTTGAACCACGCTGCACTCACGCGTGAGTTGGCCTTAACGAGTAGACCGCAATCGGACGCGATTGTTGATCCAGGTACT
This sequence comes from Heligmosomoides polygyrus bakeri, assembly GCA_947359475.1. Lineage (NCBI taxonomy): Eukaryota > Metazoa > Nematoda > Chromadorea > Rhabditida > Heligmosomidae > Heligmosomoides > Heligmosomoides polygyrus. The sequence goes on along the minus strand of OX375867.1, from coordinate 92,765,542 downwards.
CGAATATCCAAGTACGTGGCAGCTCATGCCGTTTACCTTAATGGAGCTGGACTCATCTTCATCAGTCGTCAAATACTCGGTCTTTTTGACATTAAGTTAGAGTCCAAATCTCTCCATGCGCTCGCACCAAGCTTGTACCTACCGCTGGAGTTCAATCTTGTCTTCGCAAGCGAGCATTACTTCATTAGCGTAAAGCAACGTACAAGGGACTGGCTGGAAGATCACGTGATATGACATCCATAACGACGATGAAGATATCCATAATAATGTTTGAGTCGCACAGTGGGGAGTGCGCAGACCCTTGGTGTTCTCCAACAGAGATGGGAAACTCCATCGACGTACCTGCTGGCGCTTGCACTCTACTCCTCGGATAAGAGTAGAGTAACCGTGCCCGCTCAATATGCTCTTCGGGAACGTTATGCTGTCCTAAAGCATACCATATCACTTCACGCGGAACACGATTGAAGGCCTTCTCAAAGTTGAAGAAGGTAAAATGCAACGGCTTCTGTTTCTCGCTGTGCCTTTTTATAAGTAGACAACGGAGTGTATGGCATCGTTAGTGCCGCACCCAGGTACGAAGCCACACTGGTTTGTAGAAAGCTGGATGATGTCACGAATTCGTTCATCAACAATTCGCTAGAGATCTTCATGCTGTGCGAAAGCAAGCGAATCAGAAGGTAACTGGAGCAGTCTGCAGGACTGCCCTTCTTCCAAATCCGAATCGTCGTACTTATCTGCCAACTATCATTTACTGCCCAAAAATCGGCCGCCAAATCGTCAGGGCCCGTTGCCTTGTCTGGTTTTATCTTCTCTAAAGCCGATTCTGTCTCCTCAACAGTGACTTTCGTAACCGGGCCGTATACGGGAGGAGCGTGGCGTGATGGGCAAACTCAACCGCCGAGATTTCCTCGAGGTATTTAGCTGCGCCATCGATTCAATCCATTTCGCGGCCCACTAGAAGATGACATTCTCATCGTTGATGCCAAAGAACTTTTCAACATCATCGGTCTGGTGATGACGGACCTTGGCGGGTCGATAAAGGAATCGCTCACCATTGCGCGACTCAAGTCTCATATGGACATCATCGTAATGGCTCTTGCAACGGCCACTGCCTTCTTGGCCGATTTTTCCGCATCCTGATACAAGCGCATTTCTCGGCTGTCTTGTCGCTGAGGAATGCATGGTATAGCCTCTTCTTCTTACGGACACTTTCTTTAACTTCGTTAGTCCACAGCCTGCCTATCGACCTTACGCCGTCCCGGTTTCGTAGTGCCAAGTTCGAAGCGTGCAGCATATAGCATGGCTTCGGTAGCACCCCGCCAATACTCATTCGCCAGTCTTTCTCCTTAGCTGTTCACTTGCGGTGCTCTTGCACATTCTGCTATCTATTTTATGGCGAAAAACAGACTAGTAACGAACGGGATTTATCCGAGCAGTAAAACCAACCGTGGATATGTCGGCCGTATGCCAGGCTTCACAAAAGGGAGGCGGTGTAGATCGACCGGCTGTTAATAAGAATAAGAAGTATCGGTTTCTACCTCTTGGGCGAATCACCAGGGATGAATGATACCGGCCCTCATAGCTGGCGCATTCCAAGCTACCTGTAATAAATTTTGTGGCCGCAAAATTGGCGGTGTGATATTTCATCTTTTTAGATGAGCAGGACAGACTTTCTACAGTTTTGCATATTCGTCTCAGTCTATCATTAGCTGCCGTTAGGCGAAAGCATTGTTTCGTGAAAGTTCTTGAACAGCCAGTCAGCCACCAATTCCAAAAATGAAAGTCGTTTGAAGTGACTTAGAAGCTTACAGTGGCTCAAGCAAATTGTGTCCCCTTCACGTGTATTGTAAAGTTTTTGTTTGTTCCTCATGAGCAACAGTTTACAACACACAAGTACTGCTTTGAAAAAAATTCTTCTTCCGACAAACAAGAAATTAGACGCTTCTATAAGCCGTTTGGCCCTATTATGTGTAAGTTCTCCACCTCATTTTTACGATGCACAAGGTTTATAAGAGGCCTGTCTATAGAAACCTCGTGCTTAACTAGGAAGGGATCCGTTATGTCTTGCTCCCACTTTTCTTCTGTGCTGTCGTATATCATGTCTATCATGCAGCATTATTTCTCATTCGAATTCGAACATTCGAATCGAATATTCGAATTCGAATATTCGAAAAATCGCGTTTTTCGAATGTATTCGAATTCGAATGTTCAAAAAATTGCGTTTTTCGAATGTATTCGAATTCGAATATTCAAAAAATCACGTTTTTCGAATGTATTCGAATTCGAATATTCAAAAAATCGCGTTTTTCGAATGTATTCGAATTCGAATATTCAGAAAAATCACGTTTTTCGAATATATTCGATTTCGAATGCTCGAAAATTTTCGGTATTCGAAACCATTCGAATATTCGAAATTTTTGCGAGAGCATAAGTATACTCTATACCCCTTTGACTTGAGGTGCTCAGGTATTGTCTTGTCGCAAAGCACCCCAGTCAACGAACACCATTTGGACCAGGCTGCACTCACACGTGCGTTCACCTCCAACTTTAGACTGCCATCGGACGTGACTGTTGATCCAAGATACTTGAAAGATGTAATTCGTGAAAGCTCAGTACCATCGATCTTAATGGATCCATGCTCATTCACATCCGTCGTCAAGTATTCCGTTTTTTTTTTACGTTTAGCTTGAGTCCGAACAATGCAAGCGATCGCACCACGCCTGTGCCTGTCGCTCGAGCTCTGCTTTGTCTTCGCACGCAAGCATGACGTCATCGGCATACAGCAGCGTCCAAGGAGCTGCCCTTTGGAGATCGCATGTAATTGCATCCATGACGATCACGAAGAGCAGTGGAGAGAGCGCAGGTACCTGGTGCACTCCAACAGAGATTGGAAACTCCATCGAGGTGCCCGCTGGTGCTCGCACTCGGCTTATTGGGCACGAGTAGAGGATGCGCACCCACTCAATAAGCTCTTCAGGGATACCATGTCGTCGCAACGCGTACCATATCACTTCCCGCGGAACGCGGTCGAAGGCCTTCTCCAAGTCCACGAAGGCGAAATGCACCGGTTTCTGTTTCTCGCGGTGCTTCTCTAGCAGAAGATGAACGGCGTGTATGGCATCAACCATCCCATAGCTGGCAACGAAACCACACCGATTATTGGAAAGCTGAACGACATCCCGAATACGTCCATCGACAATTCGCTCAAAGGTTTTCATGGTGTGCGAAAGAAGGCGAATTGGACGGTAACTAGCACAGTCTGCAGGACTGCCCTTCTTCTTCCAAATCGGGATAGTCGTGCTTTGCTGCCAACCCTCAGGCACTTTCTTCTCAGCAACAACCTGATTGAAAAACTCAGTCAGCCAGTCAGCAGGGCACCAGCCCTTCAACTTCCACAGGTCAGCTGGCAGGTCATCGGGACCAGTGGCTTTGCCTGACTTCATCTTCCTCAGGGCTGCTTCAGTTTCGCTCACTGTGATCTTCTGAACGGGACCGTGTGCAGGTGAAGCAAAAGGAACGGCAGGATGTTCAAATTCTACATTCGAGATTTCCTCGAAGTAGTCGCGCCATCGCTTCACAGCTTTCTTACGATCCATCAGACTCCGTTTACCATATCAACTACATACTTATATGACATCCCATGGCCACGCAGGTGTTGCGCTATGGTGGTGTGACTGCGCTCGAGTTCCTCTGCCAGCTCACGGGTGCAATGCCGGGATCATCCTGAACCAGCTCCAGAAGGCGCTGATTATTCACCGCTACTGGCCTTCCAGACAGCGTTTGGTTCTCCATGCAAAAGCCTCCTTTTTTGAACTTCCGAAACCATACTTTATATGCGTCGTAAAAGACAGTGATAGGAGCCATCGTTCTACATGGGAGGGGGGGGGGCGTTCGTTCTGGTTGTAGGCGCCGCGGCCGGGTGCCCAGGTGGCCATACCTGCGGTGTCATTCCCCTGCTCGCCGTCTCCGCTCACGCTCTGACAATCGTCGCGCGCGCGGCGGACAACCGCCCGACGGAGGCCGTCGTCGGCTGCCCCATGACGGCGGCCCGGCGGACGAGCGAAACACGCAGGTCGACCAGATTTGCTGGGCCTGCAATCAATAGGATGTTCAGAGGATTTACAAAACCAGTGTAAAGATACATGTTGGTGTGAAACAAACATAGCTCTACATCAGAATTTCGAGCTCTGTCTAATGAGCTCTACCTCAAGCTTATCAATGCTACCGTTGATGAAATATACTTCAAGTTTAAAACTGAAAAATAATTCTTGCAAACCTGCGACGAAGTTGTGAAGGTATATTTCCAGGCTAAAATTTCACAGAGAATTCAACTACGTCGTCTAAATACCTTCTAGAGAAGCTCTTTTTTGAAGAAAAAATTGTGTGTATCACACCGTTGGGGACATGTCTCCAAGCCAACATTCTACGCAGAATTCAATTACGATATGTTGTTACAGGATGTCTTGTTGCGATCAAAACTCTTGCGCCAGACGGGACTCGAACCCGCATCTTCTGCTTTCCGGGCAGCGATGTTCGCCTTACACCACCGGCGCTGTTTGACCGCACGTAACATCCGCGGTATCCTCGAGGCCTGTCAGCACCCACCGGTGATACGGGATGGGCCGGTCAATTACGATAGTTATGATCGCAAATACAGTGTCTCAAAAATGTATACACTGTTTGAAAGGTGATAACTTTGCCTTTCTCACAGTGAAGATACTGAAGAACTTCATGGCTCATATGAAAGCTTAAGAAACTAGAAATTTTCTGACAAATGGGTGGCATGGATTGCGCCATGCACTCGTCTGAAACCTTGCATTTATACTCGATTGATTGCTTTCGCTTGAATGCTTCTTATAATTTCTCCACAAAGTGGAAGTTTCGATTGATGTGAGCTTCTTTAAAGATTCGAAGGTTAGAAACACACTGCGGCTTGCGAGGAATGCAGGGCATCCTAAGAAATTCATATACTATTACAGTGGTTCTAACATTAGTACTGATGAAGCTTGTGAAGATGTTTGACACCCACATGAAAGTGCAGGGTAACGAAATTTCTGTGGCATGCAAATAGTCTAGACTGCGACGTGCACTCGACTGAACCCTTGCGTTTCAAACTTGATCGGGCTGGGCTGAGCGCTTGTTGAAATTCTGTTACTACTTGGTACTAACCTGTGCTGTGCCTCTTTTACCGTTTAGAAGTTGACAACTACGCGAAAGCGACAGCGACAGCGACGCGACATGTGAGATTATCGACTGCACAATTTATCGATTTCGCTAGCGCTCTAATAACCATCTCGACATATCTACGCCCTTAACAAAAGTCAAGCCCAGCTCTAGGCTTTTCTTCGAAAAGAAGGAGTTTATCCTGAAGTCCCATTGGAAGTTCGAAAACACCGTCGAATTGCATAGGCGATTCAGCTGCATCACTATATAGTCCACTCACAGAAGTGATGAACGGCGGTAAGCAAGGATTGATTAATAAACATGTCCTACCCCTGGAGGCACTGCTTCCAGGGCTTGGTAGCAGCGAGCAAGGAGGGATTAATAGTCATGACTTCAACCCCTGGATGTATTGCCTCAGGGCTCGCTAACAGCAAGCAAGGACCGATTAACAGTTAACCTCGACCCCCTGGACCCACTGCCTCCAGGAGGTCGAGGTCTTATGGAAGGGCAATGAAAGACTATATGTGTTCAGAGACCTCGATTACTCCGAAGGCTTAAGCTTCACACCGCTTGGTTGACATCCAATCGATAATTCGATCAATATCGGTTGATGGCGATCGAAACTTCAAAAACGAACTTCAAATTCGTATTCAAAGACCTCGATTACCCCCAGCGCTGAAGATTCGGATCTCTGAATGACATCTATAAAGAATCGATAATTTGGTCAATATCGGTTGGTGGCGATCGAAGCTTCAAAAACGAACTTCAGATTCGTGTTCAGCGGTCTCGATTACCCCCACGGCTAAAGTTTCAGGCCACTTGAATGACACACACAAAAATACATACAACTCTTTCATATGTAAAAAGATAGGATATCAACTTTGTGATTGAATTCTGCGTAGAATGCTGGCTTGGAGACATGTCCCCAACGGTGTGATACTTATAATTTTTCTTCAAAAAGAGCTGCTCTAGAAGGTATTTAGACGACGTAGTTGAATTCTGTGTGAAATTTTAGCCTGGAAATATACCCTTCACAGCTTCGTCGCAGGTTTGCAAGAATTATTTTTCAGTTTTAAGCTTGAAGTATATTTCATCAACGGTAGCATTGATAAGCTTGAGGTAGAGCTCATTAGACAGAGCTCGAAATTCTGATGTAGATCTATGTTTGTTTCACACCAACATGTATCTTTACACTGGTTTTGTGAATCCTCTGAACATCCTATTGATTGCAGTCCCAGCAAATCTGGTCGACCTCTGTGCTCCGCTCGCCCTTCGGGATGCCGTCGTGGGGCCGCCGGCCTCCGCCGGGCCGTTGTCCGCCGCGCGCGCGACGGGTGTCACAGCGTGAGCGGAGACGGCGAGCAGGGGAATGACGCCGCAGGTATGGCCACCTGGGCGCTCTGCCGCGGCGCCTACAACCAGCCGATACGAATGCTACGCACCCGTTCTACATATGTTATTCAACGCAACTCTTACTGCTTTGCTTCTTGAACTTGTAAAGCAGAAGCAATTAAACTTGCCTGCAGTCGCAAACGATTTTCTCTGCAGTCGTAACGGAATCTTAGCGGCGGAATCTGCTCTGTTGGTGCAGTGGCGCCACTTCTCGCGATCAAACGCTTGATCGGGGTGGATTCCAGCTTCCTTTAAGTCCAAATGCAACGTATCAGGCCAGTGTTGCCTAGACCGTCCTTTAGGCTGTTTTCCGGGCACATCTGTGTTGATTCCAATCTTCCGAACGGTGTCGCTATTCGCACGAAGAACATGGCCATACCACCGGGGCGAGCTTCACGTGGCTTATTATCGACAATTGGAGTGACGCCAAACCTTTGACGTATGGAGACATTGCGAACATGGTCCAAACGCGTGACACCAGCCGTCAAGCGCAGCATTTTCCTCTCCATTATGCTGAGGCGGCCCTCAACCTCCTTCTTTACAGGCCAGCACTCAGCACCGCACATCGCTGCTGGTTGGACGACGATTCTGTAGATCTTTGATTTAAGACGCTCTGGTGGCGATGTCCGTTCCTCCACGTGGTGCCACTGGAAACTGCTTGCTTTTGCGAGCCGAGCCAATCACGGACAATCGAATGCAGGCGACAGGCCCTAGTGACAGGCCGGCCTACGAACATTCTGTGTCACATCATATGGTCGATGACGTTTCAGAGTTCTCGAGATAGTGCTACGGCGTCCGCGGGAACCGACGCGCACTCGCAAAGCCCGGCGGGTGTGAGAAGTATGCGAGGGTCCCTGATGCGAGGACGGCATCGGGGGGCAACTGAGCTAGTCCGAAAGTCCCGTAACGTAGGCAAGACCCGCGTAGCAACGTTGAATGTGGGTACGTTGACGGGCCGCTCGTGCGAGTTGGTAGAAGCACTGGAGCGAAGAAAGATAGATTTCTGTGCGGTGCAGGAGACGAGGTGGTCCTGCAGCAAGTCGAGGGACATAGGACGTGGCTTCAAGGCCGTTCTATGTGGAAGTCCCAGGACCACCAGTGGTGTCGGTATGATCGTCTCCGAGCGTTTCCGTGACGCGATTGCAAGCGTAGAACGTTTCGATGACCGCTTGATGAAGATTGTTGTCGCCGTAGAAGAGCGACGGTGTCATTTCTTTTCCGCGTATGCTCCGCAGACAGGTTGCTCCGAGCAAACCAAGGACGAGTTCTGGTCCCTGCTTGATGAGAAGACAGCGGAAGTGCCGTCACAAGACATGATTGTTGTGGCAGGTGACCTTAATGGTCACGTCGGAGCAGCGAAAGATGGTTACAGCTGTCATGGTGGTTTTGGCTATGGGTCACGCAACGCCGATGGTGAGCGTATACTTGAGTATGCAGACTCACACGACCTCACCATCGTGAACACCAAGTTTCGAAAGCGTGACTCCCACCTCATCTCGTTTTATAGCGGGAACGCCAAAACGCAGATTGACTATGTCCTTGTTAGGCGTCGCGACCAAGGTCTTGTCACAGACGCGAAGACCGTGCCGTATGAGACGGTTGCCACGCAACACCGTCCACTTATCTGCTCGCTGAGGATCACACCTCCGAGGTGTAAACGTGTTGAGCGATGCGGGACGGCTAGAATCAAATGGTGGCGACTGAAAGAGAAGGAAGCAGCTGTTATTTCTCGCATTCGGTTGCCGACGGTAACAACTGTCGACGAAACCTGGAAGGATGCTACCGATGCGATAACTCGGGCTGCGCGCCTCGAACTCGGCACAACGAAGCCTGGACGGCTTTGGGTCGACAAGCAGGCTTGGCTGTGGACTGACGATGTCAGAGAGAAGGTCAGGGAAAAGAAACGGCTATATCACGTATTTATCGGTGATAAAACAGTCGATAATTGGCGGAATTATCGAGAAGCGAAGAAAGCGGCAAAGAAGGCAGTGGCCGGTGCTAAAGCCGCACACTACGCTGATGTGAGTGAAAAACTGGAGACGCGCGATGGCGAGCGTTATCTTTACCGCCTCGCCAAAGCTCGCTGTCGCCAAGCAGAAGACATCGAGAAGTTCTTTGGCATTAACGACGAGAACGGCCATCTTCTGATGGATCGTAAGAGGGCTGTGAAGAGATGGCGCGAATACTTCGAGGAAATCTCGAATGTAGAATTTGAACATCCTGCCGTTCCTTTTGCATCACCTGTATACGGTCCCGTTCAGAAGATCACAGTGAGCGAAACTGAAGCAGCCCTGAGGAAGATGAAGTCAGGCAAAGCCACTGGTCCCGATGACCTGCCAGCTGACCTGTGGAAGTCGAAGGGCTGGTGCCCTGCTGACTGGCTGACTGAGTTTTTCAATCAGGTTGTTGCTGAGAAGAAAGTGCCTGAGGGTTGGCAGCAAAGCACGACTATTCCGATTTGGAAGAAGAAGGGCAGTCCTGCAGACTGTGCTAGTTACCGACCAATTCGCCTTCTTTCGCACACCATGAAAATCTTTGAGCGAATTGTCGATGGACGTATTCGGGATGTCGTCCAGCTTTCCACGAATCAGTGTGGTTTCGTCTCTGGCTGTGGCACTGTTGATGCCATTCACGCTGTTCGTCTTTTGCTAGAGAAACACCGCGAGAAACAGAAACCGGTGCATTTTGCCTTCCTGGACTTAGAGAAGGCCTTCGACCGCGTTCCGCGGGAAGTGATATGGTACGCGTTGCGACGACATGGTATCCCTGAAGAGCTTATTGAGTGGGTGCGCATCCTCTACTCGTGCCCAATAAGCCGAGTGCGAGCACCAGCGGGCACCTCGATGGAGTTTCCAATCTCTGTCGGAGTGCACCAGGGATCTGCGCTCTCCCCACTGCTCTTCGTGATCGTCATGGATGCAATTACACGCGATCTCCAAAGGGCAGCTCCTTGGACGCTGCTGTATGCCGATGACGTCATGCTTGCATGCGAAGACAAAGCAGAGCTCGAGCGACAGGCACAGGCGTGGTGCGATCGCTTAGCATTGTTCGGACTCAAGCTAAACGTCAAAAAGACGGAATACTTGACGACGGATGTGAATGAGCATGGATCCATTAAGATCAATGGTACTGAGCTCTCACGAGTTACATCTTTCAAGTATCTCGGATCAACAGTCACGTCCGATGGCAGTCTAAAGTTGGAGGTGAACGCACGTGTGAGTGCAGCCTGGTCCAAATGGCGTTCGTTGACTGGGGTGCTTTGCGACAAGACAATACCTGAGTACCTCAAGTCAAAGGTGTATAGAGCAGTCGTCCGCCCAGTAGCGACGTACGGTGCTGAGTGCTGGCCCGTGACGAAGGAAATTGAAAGCCGCCTCAGTGTAATGGAGACGAAAATGCTAAGGTGGACGGCTGGAGTAACGCGATTGGACCGCGTTCGCAATGAAACCATGCGACAAAGGTTCGGTGTCGCCTCGATAGCTGACAAGTTGCGCGAAGCACGTCTACGATGGTATGGTCACGTCCTTCGCGCTAACGACGACACCGTGTGTAAGATTGGCCTGAATCTTGAAGTCCCTGGAAAACGGCCCAGAGGACGCCCGAAACAACGTTGGCTAGATACGTTGCATATGGACTTGAAGTTAGCTGGTGTCCATCCCGACCAAGCGTTTGATCGGGAGAAGTGGCGTCACCAGACCAGAAGAGCGGACCCCGCCACCAAGCGGGACAAACGCTATTGAAAATGATGATGATTTGATTTAAGACGCTCTGGTATCTTTAAGTCGCACAAAACGCCTGTCGTTGAGCGCCATTTGCACCCCGCTGCTCTCACGCGTGAGTTCACTTCGAATGCCAGACTATCAGACGCAATTGCAGATCCATGGTACTTGAAATGTGTCGCTCGTATGAGCGCAGTGCCATTGATCACAATGGACCCAGTCTCGTTTACGTCCGTCGTCAAGTACTCGAATTTTTTGACGTTTAGCGTGAGCCCGAACGCCGCCAAGCGGTCAGGCCAATCAAGCACTTGTCGCCCAAGTTCGGCCTTGTCTTCACTGGCAAGCATTACATCATCTGCATATAGCAGCGCCTATGGAGTAGGCTTCTGAAAGTCCCGCGAAATGGCATCCATTACGACAATGAAAAGTAGTGGAGAAAGCACGGAACCTTGGTGAACTCAGACGGAGACTGGAAACTCTGCCGATGTGCCGGCCGGCGCTCGCACTTGACTCTTAGGACAAGAGTAAAGAATGCGCACCCACTCAATAAGTTCTTGGGGAACACCGTGCCGTCGTAAGGAGTACTATATGACCTCACGCGGTATACGAGAGAGTGCTTTCTCAACGTCGAGAAAAGCAAGACGCAGCGGTTTTTGTTTTTCGCGATGTTCTTCTACAAGAACACGAACAGCATAAATGGCGTCGATGGTGCCACTTTGGGCTACGAAGCCACACTGGTTGGTGAAAAGCCGGACGATCTCGCGAATCTGTCCATCCACAATTCGCTCGAATATTTTCATAGTGTGCGAGAGCAATCTGATCGAAAGCTTTCTCCACGTCGAGAAATGCAAGATGCAGCGGTTTTTGTTTTTCGCGATATCTTTCTGCTGGAAGACGAACAGCGTGAATGGCGAGAGTAATCGGATTGGACGGTAACTCGTGCAGTCCGCGAGAGTGCCCTTCTTCTTTCAGATCGGGATCGTCGTGCTTTGCTGTCAACTACCAGGAATCTTCTTTTCCACAGCAACCTGGTTGAAAAACTTCGTTGGCCACTCAGTAGGATTCCAGCACCCCAACTTTCATAGATTGGCCGCTATGTCGTCAGGGCCCTTGCTTTTCCTGGCTTCATCTTCTTCAAAGCCGCTTCCGTCTCTTCCACAGTGATTTTCTGCTCAGGACCGTGCGTTGGAGGGACGCAAGGGATAGGCGGATGAGCAAACTTTACTGTTGAAATTTTCTCGAAGTAGTCATGCCACTGCCCTTTTACGGTTCATCAGCAGACGGCTACTCTCATCGCATACCGAAGAACTTTTCGATATCCTCTCCTTGACGGCGTGCTTTGGCAAGGCGATTGTCGTTCACCATCGAGACTCGAGTTTCTCGTTGACCTCATCATAATAGGAAGCTTTTGCAATGGCAACAGCCTTCTTAGCCGCCATCTTAGCTTCTTAGTATATACCGCATTTGTCGGCTGTCTTGTTGCTGAGAAAAGCGTGATGTAGTCTTTTCTTCTCTTTGACTTTTTCCTTAACGCTTTTTCCTTGACGTCGTCAGTCCACAGCCAAGTCTGGTTGTTGATCTTACGCTGTCCAGGCTTCGTCATGCCCAGTTCGGAACGTGCAGCTTGTAGTCTCGAATTGGTTGCACGTTTCCATGTCTCCTCAACAGTGGTAACCGTCGGCAACCGAATACGAGCAACAACAGCTGCGTCCTTCTCTTTCATCCGCCACCACTTGATCCTTGCTAGACCGCATCGCTCGACCTGCCTCAGCCTCGGAGAGGCGAACTTCAGTGTGCAGATCAGCGGAGGGTGCTGCGTGGCGACTGTCTCGTATGGCACAACTTTGGCATCTATGACCAGCCTTTGATCGCGATTCTTGACAAGGATAAAGTCGATCTGTGTCTTGGTATTCCAGCTATAGAAAGACATGAGATGGGAGTCACGCTTTCGAAACATTGTGTTCGCGATGGTGAGATGATGGTTTCGGTTATGTGGCTGATGGTGAACGAATTTTTGAGTATGCGGACTCGCGTACTCAATAATTCGCTCACCATCAGCGTTACGTGCCCCATAACCGAAACCAGCATGACAGCTGTGACCATCTTCGCAGTCCCAACGTGGCCGTTGAGATTACCTGCGACAGCGACAGCGTCTTCTGGCGGCACCTCTGCTGTCTTCTCATCAAGCAGGGTCCAAAACTCGTCCTTGGCTCACTCGGAGCAGCCTGTTTGCGGAACGTTCGCAGAGAAGAAATGATACATTCGCTGTTCAGCAGCGACCATCACCTTCACCAAGCGGTCACTGAAACGTTCCACGCTTGCAATCGCATCTCGGAAACGTTTGGAGACGATCACACCAACATCGCTGGTGGTCCTGGGACTGCCGCACAGAATGGCCTTAAAGCCTCGGCCCACGTCCCTCAACTTGCAACAGGATCACCTCGTCTCCTGTACCGCACATAAGTCGATTCGTCTTCACTCCAGTGCTTCTACCAACTCGCACGAGCGGCCCGTTAACGTACCCACATTCAGCGTAGCAACGCGGATCCTGTTTACGTTACGGGACTTTTGGGCTAGCTCAGTTGCCCCCCCCCCCACGATGCCGTTCTCGCATCTGGGACCCCTACTTCTCACACTCGCCGGGCTCTGCAAGTACGCGTCGGCCTCCGCGGACGCCCTAGCACTATCTCGAAAAACTTGCACTGTCAAGCACCATGTGATGTGACACAGAATGTTCGTAGGCCTGCCTGTCACAAGGGCCTGTCGCCTGCATTCGATTGTCCGTGTGTGGCTCGGCTATATATGCGTTATTGGGAAAAGGTTTGACGCTACCGGCAATCTTTGCATTCCCTAGTTCTTCAAGACGACAGTGATATAAATTTTTAAAGAATCTTACACGTCCATTATCTTCAGATTGTGGAAAATTTTCGAATTTGGAGCTCTAATTTTATGACAGCAAGTTCGGGGCAAATTTCACCGTTTGACAACGGTAAAAAACTGGAAGCAAGCTGGATTTTAAAGACAGCTCCATGAACTGGCCTACGTAAAGATCTTTCTTTGCAATTTCCTAGCCTGGAGAGGCGAGGCTGTTTCCATTTGTTTCGCGATGTCAAAGCGACACTAATGTGGAAACGCCGAAAACTGACAAAAATTAACGGCAATGGCCTGATTCGACATGATTGTAGGGCCAATATCGATCAATATTATCGGTCGTTCTGTCGGTGCCACCGGTTTTCACCGAGATTTGACCGATAGGGGTGAGGGTTACGTGAGTATGCTGGCCGATGGATTGATTCATTTCGGGTGGAAGTATTTGGTCAGGCGACAAATATCGATCGATATTATCGATCTTCGTACCTGCGTTACAGGATTTCATCCCAATACTGATCAACATTGTCGATTTTTCGACGGATTTTTCCACATAATATATACGAGGACTAGCGTCTCTTCCTCTGTACCTGTCCTTCCATTCATCCGACCGACTAGATTCGGACCTCGATCGATATTACTGATCTGCAACGCTTGAATATTTGCCCGGCGGGCAGACTTTTCAATCCTATGGTAAACGGGGAACGCGTCTGTGTCCTTGTGTTCGTTTCTCTGCCGTCATACAGAGGAAGGAGTATTGAAGTGGAGAGGGGTAGTAAGAATTTCTGACACGAGGATCACCTGTAAGTTCAACAGTCTCGATCGTTCGACAAGCGTCGATCGATTTTATCGATTTTTCTGCAGATTAGATGTTCCGGAGTCAAATGCGTGGAGAAGCTACGTGCCAAGTGTTTGAGGGCATTGCCCTATCCAATTCTGGTAATAAGCGAAATCGGATTTTTCTTCTTTAATAGGGATTAGAAGGCCTATGGAAGAAACCGAAAACTCCAATTCCAAGGCATTCTATTTATTTTCGGGTTTTGGGAGGCGAAACGCTACCTCAGTCAGACGTTTGGCGGCCGCTAGGTCGCTGAGCGTCTGGTAAAAAAAACCGCTGATGAATTTTCACGCGGTGTTGCGAACACGCATTTCGATCCACGTCATGCATTGTAAGGAGTGATGGCGACCTTGATGGACTCCCCAGTACGAGGAAGTTGAAGAAGGTGGTCGAAGTTCTTCTCCACCGTAGTTTTCAATCGAGAGTGGTATATGGGACATCTCAGCTGCCTCCCGGGTCCCTGATATACGCTAGTCCGCGACGCTGGTGCATGTCAGGTAACTCTAGCCGCAGGGGTTGCCACTTTCGCCAAGCTTGACCTGCGACGACAACTCGTCCGAAATCGGGAAGCGACATTGCGCCAATGCCTCCAGAACTACATCATGTCATTGTCGTGTTTGATGTCTAACATGGTGGTGTCTTTATAAGGACTCACCTGTACACGATGCAATAACAGACGAAGACATGGACCGTTTTAAGCGAGTGGAATCCTTCCTAGCTGGGACACTGTAAGATGGTTTTTCGGCCCTGAATTACAGTAAAAGCTCGCTCTTTTAACGGCAAAGCTGTTGCAGAATTCCTACGGCATGGACCACTATGCTTATTGGGAGTATGTGAGCAATAATAAGATTTCTAAGAAGTTATACGGGACACAGCGCTGGAAACTATAAGAGATTGTCGCCAACGCGATCCCCTATTCCCGGAATACGTCCTCGTTCAAGCATCTTTGCGAAAAACAGAGATTATTGCTGAGCCGGCAAAGGGTAAATCCGTCTTAGAGGGATTCTTGTAGATGATCACGCGGCGCTATATTCATCATGTAGAGAGAATGTTGTGTAAATAAGATCCGCGGAGATCTCATGTGTGTGTTGACTCCAAAATCCATCAAGACTCATCACTGGTGAGAAAATTTGCATAACAGTAACTAAGGCGCGGCTAACTCACTCACGAGCTGATTTATCGTTAGTGCTGTTCACCGGCAGTTGGAATGGAAACCAAGAAAAAGATCTTGTGCGTTGATTTCCTCGCAAATCGCCTTCGGTACAAATATAAACAGAGAGTCCATCCAGAAACTTTTCCGCTTTTGGCGGCTTTAGCCAGGCAAGTCAGTTTTAAAATTCACCCTGCAGTTATAATGTGAATGGGACCGTTCTCATTTTTTCATTCTAAAGGATTGTCGACAATTTTTCCGGTTTTTATGGAAGGAAGAAAGATGGGCCACTTATCTAGACTTGGACCCATCACTATTTCTTTCGCCATATCCGTGCTTGGGGCGCGTGTAGCGCAGTCAGAGGAGGTGCCGGCTGTCGTGTGCACCCAATACCATGTTCCTGGTTCAAGTTTACCGCCTGGGCGAACCAAGGCCTCCATTCCCCGGGGTCCGTGAATTGGTACCAGACAGGTCTGGGAAGCATAAAGCGCCGAGTTGTTCATCGGCTGGCCACCGCAAGTCATTGTATGGCCAAATACGCATTCATATCGCCTCCATGACATCGCCTAGAAGAGAGTGCACTGACGCATCCCAAAAGGGATTGTGTAACGCTGTCCTTTATCCTTTATCCTTTATCCATGCTTTGATTTTATTCTGAAGGATAAAGGATAAAGGACGGCGTTACTCAATCCCTTTGGGATGCACCAGCGCATTCTACTTCTACGGCCCCATCAGGGTCAAGCTTGAGGTTCGGGAATCGAAGGGGGTCGTACAGTGGTCTCGTCTGGAGGGGGGGGGGGTCGTGCTCTTCCGGTTTTGGCAGAGGATTCTCTCTTATTCTTCAGGTTTCATGGTGATTTTTTAAATTCTTAATAAGTTGTTTTTTCCAGGAATGCTTACGAAGGTGTGGAGTCTCTCCTTCGTCCCGCGAAGTTGTAAAAATTAATATAACAAGTTTCAAATAATGATTGTATTACTCGTTAGAAATAAAGATTTTCCGCCGGCAGATTTGGAGTCAATGAGAACTTTTCCATTTTTCAGTTTTTTTCAGGAAGTCATGGACGCGACAGTTTTCTGCCTGAACGAGCGACATCTACGTCCTAAATTGCAGTCTATAAAATTTGAAGTGTCAATTGCTAAGGAAAATTAGGTGCTTTTCCTACAAGATTTTTGGAAGCACTCTTCGAAGCGATGACCGAATGGCAACCCAGGATGGACTTGTCACGGAACTAATTTTCTCTCTTCTGCTGGAAACAATATCAGAAAGTGAAGTTGTACCCAATAAAGTTTTAATCCACCGGTTGACACAAGGGAATAGAAGGTGTTTTTGTGAGACAATCTTCTGTATAAACAGACGCTCCGATTTGTACCATTTGCCGAAAAAATTCGACACCGTTAATCACATGGAAGCCGCTATTTTTACAAGCTGCTTTTTAAAGCGTAGAACCCACACCTCTTACAGTTTCAAAAGCTCTGTGAATTTTTCAGAGATGTCGCACAAACTCCGAAATATGGTAGGTTACGTGGAGCCATTGCGTTCTCCGATATCACCGATCGCCACTGAAGGACGGACTTCTTGCGGCAAAAAAATTTCTACATTCTGGAGGAAGAGCATCAGAGAGTGAAAACTGTGCCATCTTAGAGTTCAAGATGTGATTAATATACAATCATAAACTAAGCTTCTCCGCAGCGATCTGCGATATGATTAGGGCTGATCGCATTTAAATTTTTCGCTTTTCAAGAAAAATTAGTTAATTTTTACCTGAAGCAGATCACCCACACAGTTGAAATCTTGCCACAAAAAGTTTCAATTCTTGTTTAATGCACACTGTAAAAATCATGGTTTTCTGAAACGAACAGACTGGATCGACCACTGGTCGATCCAGTCTGTTCGTTTCAGAAAACCATGATTTTTACAGTGTGCATTAAACAAGAATTGAAACTTTTTGTGGCAAGATTTCAACTGTGTGGGTGATCTGCTTCAGGTAAAAATTAACTAATTTTTCTTGAAAAGCGAAAAATTTAAATGCGATCAGCCCTAATCATATCGCAGATCGCTGCGAAGAAGCTTAGTTTATGATTGTATATTAATCACATCTTGAACTCTAAGATGGTACAGTTTTCACTCTCTAATGCTCTTCCTCCAGAATGTAGAAATTTTTTTGCCGCAAGAAGTCCGTCCTTCAGTGGCGATCGGTGATATCGGAGAGCGCAATGGCTCCACGTAGCCTACCATATTTCGGAGTTTGTGCGACATCTCTGAAAAATTCACAAAACTTTTAAAACTGTAAGAGGTGTGGGTTCTACGCTTTAAAAAGCAGCTTGTAAGAATAGCGGCTTCCATGTGATTGACGGTGTCGAATTTTTTCGGCAAATGATAAAAATCGGAGCGTCTGTTTATACAGAACAGAATGTTTATGTCTCACAAAAACACGTTTTATTCCCTTGTGTCAACCGGTGAATTAAAACCTTTATTGGGTACAACCTTTATTGGTTACAACTTCACTTTCTGATGCTGTTTCCAGCAGAAGAGAGAAAATTAGCTCCGTGACAAGTCCATCCTCGGTTGCCATTCGGTCATCGCTTCGAAGAGTGCTTCCAAAAATCTTGTAGGAAAAGCACTTAATTTTCCTTAGCAATTGACACTTCAAATTTTATAGACGGCAATTTAGGACGTAGATGTCGCTCGTTCAGGTAGAAAACTGTCGCGTCCGTGACTTCCTGAAAAAAAACTGAAAAATGGAAACTTCTCATTGACTCTAAATCTGGGTGCAGAAAATCTTTATTTTTAACAAGTAATACAATCTTTATTTGGAACATTTTTATATTAATTTTTACAACTTTGCGAAACGAATGAGAAACTCCACGCCTTCGTAGGCATTCCTGGAAAATCCATCCTACGGTTGCCGTTCCGTCATCGCTTCCGAGTGACTAAAAAAATTTGTTGACAAAGCACTTAAGTCAGCTTTAGAAATTAACACTCGGCATTTTACAGAGTACAATTTCGAATGCAGATGTTGCTTCTTCACGTACAAAAATGTGCCGTGTCTACGAGATGCTCGGAAAGCCTGAAAAGTTGAACTTGTTGTGATTAATTTGACAACTGCTCTCAAAAGTGCTTTACTTTCAACTGTAAACAAACAAAATATTATTATCAAAAGATTACATACACAAAACCTTTGTCAGCGTTTTTTCTAACAAATTACTAAATTAAACAGTTACTTAGTAACACTCTTTCTTGAACTAATCTGACACAGTCGATGCTGCACCTGGAAAGAAGGACCTATTAAACGGTACAAAAACCGCATAAAAATTTAAAAAATTCGATGCGGATAGGAAATAAAACGGTGGTTTACACAAGGGGGGTCGTACCAGACCCACTCTGGGAGGGGGTGGGGGTCGTAAATTTTCGGCAAAAATCGAACCCCACGCTTGACCCTGGGCCCCATGTGAATGTGAATGTCTGTCACATTCTGAAGACTGAAAAATTCTCCGAATTCTATGGAGGGAAGTGACAGTAGATTCTAACAACAAGTGAGGGTACACTCCCCTTCCTATGTAGAGCACAGAGAAGGTGGATCCTTTTGTAGAGGAAATTAAGGGTGAACTACCCGGTGCAAGTCTTAAGAGGGAGTTCCGCAATGTATTTCTTTCGAACATTGTAGCTTTCATTTGTTTCATCTGTCGTCCAGTTGATCATTGATTAGCTCGAGCAGGCATCAGCAGGGTCTCCAATCGTCCCTGTCGCATGCCAAAGTGCTCCAATGGATCCTTGCAGCAGAAACACGAGAGCGTGATATTGTTTGTTCAGGGCTTTTACAATGAGCCGAACAGCCCATTGGTGGCTGCCTTAGTGTTCCGTTGAAATCCTGTGGAATCCAGGCTCTCGTCCAGTGGGTGTCTGCGAGGCGCATTAGGTGGTCGACCCACCTAATTTTCAACGATTTGGCCCATGCGACGACGTCTCTGATCTTCGATCTTCGAACGTCGACGAAGTTCGGAACTCCGGAGGCCTTCTCTTACCTGCGTGAGTCACGTAACTTCGAGCATCGTCCTCTCGAAGACTCTCTGCGCGACGCTGGTCGCGTGTTCATCCTTGTTTGGTATGGCACAGCTGAGCACAGGAAGAGCAGTGGACTCGAATAGGTGGGCACGGAGCAAGACGTCCTTCGTTTTATTCACGGCTTCTTCGACGCTCTTCAAAGCTCCCAAAACCGATCGTTTCTCCCTCCAAACATTGGCTCTAGGTCGCTGGTCATGTTGACTTCGCGACTTAGATACACGTACATAGCTGGAGCATTCGGAGATGTTTGTTTCGCTGAGCGAGAATGGGGCATCAGAAATTCGTCCATTTCTCATGAGCATCGTCATCAAACACCACATGCTGGTCTAGATTCCTCACTGCAGTTATAGTGAGTGGCTAGTGCTACTCATACGAGCTTAACGCTTTCATTCACAGACATTTTGATAAATTCCTCGGTCTTTGTGGAGGAAAATCAGGGTGGAATCCACTTTCCTGCTTGCACAAGCCTCCATTTGTAAATAAATTGCACCCGCCGCCATTTTCCACCTTTCCCACCTCTCTAGGGAAAAGTAAGGGTGGACCCTCCTTTAGAAATGCGCTCACCACCCTCCTTTCTAGACTTACACATGTCAATTTCTTCCTCAGTATCCGTGCTCACCCTCATTCTAAAAGATTCTTGGAGAAATTCTACGCCGAAATTTTACTTTGCTTCGAATTTTAGCACGCTCCGCGGCCATGCCTTGTTGATTTCGCCTTTCACCAGTAGTGTTTTCCTGTAGTGGACGGGTCCACACCTTCCATGGACCAGAGGTCAAGCTGGGCGTCAATCGGATCCTTTGCGGATCCATGCATTTCTTTCCTTCAGCTTGATATCGTGCAGGCAGTTCAGATGTGAATTTGACCCTCTGCCAGTTCAGTTTGTTGGTTTATTTATTGAATGCACTTTAGGTACGCTAAAACGTCGCCCATCGCTATAAAAAACTATAAAAACAACGAGAGAAACTTCAATCCAGAAAGGAAATATATGTAGGAACGTTAACGAAATACAAATTGCGGTAAAGCCGAGCGCGTAGCACATCAAAAATGGGTCGGACTGGTTTTAACAGATTTGATCTCCATTTTCGGTGGAGTGATTGAGTTTATCGTATTCACCCTATCTACTGTTTGTTTTGTGTGTTTTCTCATTTGTTACTAACATGCCGTTCTTCGTTTTTATAGTATGCTTGACCTCTGCTGTTCGATTTCAGGTCGCCGCCCACCCGGATTCCCTGGAGACAAGCCGGATTCCGGCAACAAGGTGAGTGTCTCTCACAGTTTTGATGATTTCTCGTGTTTCAGGTGTGACATGGCACCAGCCTTGATTATAGACTTTTCGGACGTGCCCAACCCCGTCCTGCCTAGTTTACCCCAATGGGAAACATGGGGATTGCATGACTTCTGGGGTGTTTAATCTCGTGTCGTGCAATGAGTGTGGGAGCACTATATAGGAGAAACGGGCAGACCTCTTTATGTCAGGATCAGGGAGTGGACGGCCTTGGAAAAGCCAATGTCCGCTTTACTTGGGGAGAACACAGGGTCCTGCGTCATGGGATCACCATCATTCAGGTGTTCATCTCGATCCTGGCGCGCGAAAGTGACATTTCGGCACGCAGAACGCCAGAGGCACTTTGGATTGCGATGAAGAATCCGCAGGTCAATCGCAAGAAAGACTGCACCGCGATTACCCAAGAACTGACACCCTTTGTGGAGCTATGTGGGTTTTGACCAGCTCAATCTGACCCCCGGGGTACTTAGGTCGGGTGGTCCCTAGGACCACACCACGATTCCTTCCAGCTACGGGGTGTGGTCCCTCGGACCACAGCTCATTCATCCACGATTCCTTCCAGCTACGGGTGTCTGGTGGTCCATCGTCATCCACCTCGAAGGTTAGTTGTATCTCGGATATCGGATCCTGCCTCTATTTTCCTCAGGAAGAGTACTCTGTGGTAAGAAATGGTGTTTGGAGGAACAGTTCCACAAGAGACTCCGACTTTTCCAGGCTCTGAGGAAGGCGACGACGCCGAAACGTCAGCTGAACAATCTCATCTATAGATTGATTACGTTATGCCAGCTTTTATTGAAAGCCGAATTGGATAGTATTTTTGGTTCTAGACTGTCGATCGGTCTATACTTCAGGAGCCGGTGTAGCAGGTAGGACTTGGAAATGTGAGCACAATTGCGTGTGTGCAAGTACGCAATGGTGCGTGATCGCGTACCGCGTTGCCAGCTGTTCGGAGTGCTCATCGTCGTCCAAAACAGTGCGACGCGATGGGACCAGGGGTTTGCGCCGAGTTGCGGCCGGTAAATTTTTTACCGCAAATTTTTTTGCGAAAAAAAATTCGCCGGTAAATTCCGGTAAATTCGGTAAATTCGTTAAATTTTTCAAAATTTAATATTAAACAAAATAGCAACTAGTTTTAAGCGGTGGAAAGTAAAAAAAAAGCGAAAAACTTTTCACCAAAACATCGTCACGTTCAGAAAAACCATGTTATCTTCATTGTATCATGCATATGTCATTTTAAAACAAACAGCACCATAAAAGCATACTGCTACATACAAAATCCAACAACAAACTCTCACAATAAAAACTTCCAAGAACAACATAGGAAGCGGAGGTCACCTTAATGATCAGAATAAGCGAAGCTTTAGAAACAACAAAACATTTTCAAATGCACATATCACCTAGCGGTCAAAGCCGATCAGCGGAATGTTAACTTTGAGAAAAAGAAGACCTGCAAAATTTTCAGGTGGGCGGAGAAGACTCTTTCGGTTTCCCCCGTTCCCGGAGGAGCACAAAAGTACCTTGGAATTATTTGAGCCAAGTGAGGAAATACAGAATTGGAGACCGGATCCGTCCAGTACTTCAGCGGGTTAGCGCCTGTGTCCAATGGCTTCTACTCTGATGCTCTTATACTGCTGATGCTTACTGAATGACGACAAACGCGACGGCAGATGTGAAAGTTCGAGAAGAAAAGGCTTGACAGGAAGCTGGATAACTTGAATCTCAGCGGGTACTATCGCAGTGGAGCGCGTTTTTAACACCAGAGCGCAGCATCTCCGCCTCATAATGTGGTTGTGGATGTTTTAATGGGGTTGAGGACCACGAACGGTAATAGCACGTTATCAGAGAAGATAGAAGCAATCGCTTCTAAACTGAGGTATAGGTAGTAGTATGTTTCCTATTCCATTCGATTGATAGGGACATGATTTTGCATGAAAAAAACTCGTTAAATTTTCCGGTAAATTTTGGAATTTACCGAAAATTTTCGGTAAGAGAATTTTTCGCGAAAATGCCGGTGAATCCGGTAAACCGGTAAATCGGTAAACCGGTCAACGCACACCCCTGGATGGGACGCATCGCTCCGTTCAAATCGCGTCACGCAGCGATGGAAGTATAAACAGGGCCTAAAGCAGCTGATAATAACGCATCATTGAAAGGAAAAAGGATGAAACTCATTGAGAAAGAAATCTAAACCGTCCAACATCTGTCAAACCGGGAAAAATGCCTTGTGAAGAACAAAGGATAAAGGGCGACGGTCGGCGTTAGTCAATACCTTTGCAGTATGCGCCACGCACTCTACTTCTATGAGACGTCGCGGAGGTAATATGTATGCTTATTTGGCCAGTACTTTGAATTGCCAGCCGATGAGTGTTTTATGCTTCCCAGACAAGTCTGTAAAAGGATGGAAGGGTCGGTTGGCCTCCGAGGCAAATCCTAAGCAGGAACCTCGAGTCGGGCGTACGCTGCGGCCAACGCCTCCTCCGAATGTGCTACACTCGCCCTGTGAACAAAATGTTTCTGGAAAGCTTAAACAGAAGAGGAAATCCTCATTTTCACTAAGTAATTTGTTCAACTACCATAGGGAGTATAAGGTTCACATAGTGTTTTTGCCTAACCGAGTTGGGTTACATGAAAGCGAAAGCGGATGTTAATACTGGAGAACATGTAACATGTGATGTGAATTAGCTGTTGGTGCAGTCGGTGCTTCGGTAGGTTAGCTTTGCCACGTCCCTTCATTGCTACTGAGCAACAACGCGATTTGTTCTATACGCTTCCTAAGCCTTAAGGACTTACTGTGTAGGCTTGGCGTCGAGGTGTGGTCTCTAAGGAGATTAAATCCGCCACTCCTTCATTTCAGACTAGACTTCGTGCCAGGCGCACGACGGGAAGTTCTGACCGATTATCTCCTCCGCAATTGATAAAATATGGGCTGTAGGCCAGATATGTAGATCTAGAAATAGCAGCGCCTGTGCGCCTGTTCCGCATAACGTGTCCTAAATCTGTAGCGGGAATTATCGATCGGACAGAAATATTTTAGTAAAACGGCGACTCTGACCGCTGGATGAGACTTCGCCCAAGAGTGTATACTAACAGTTGCACATGGTTGACTTATTATGGATCGAATTCATCCGTCACATATCATCTACAAGCGATTCTGTCTTAGAATGGACAACTTTGGAGAAGAGTCGATAAAATCGGTCGGCAGTAGTCGGCCGATCAATATTGTTTGTCTGTTATGAAACCTGTTCGTGGACCATCATACTCGCAGGTTCCTCGCTTCAAAAGATGAAGTACCGGCAAAAATCGATGAAATCGACCCGAAAAAAAGCCAGCCGATCGATACTATCCACCTGTTGTGAGGCTATTCATAAGCGTACACAGTCGCGAGATCCTCACTCAAACAATTAATCCTTAACAGAATTCCAAAATACCAATCGAGACGTGGACTCGGTCGAGCGAACGGCCATTAATTTCGCTCGGACGCACGGATGAAGGGCTAGACGAACAGACGGACGGATTAGCTGTGTTGCATACGGTGTTTTGTATACATATGTGTAAAGGTGCGATTATATCACTCTAAGTATTCCAAGTGAGTCGAAACGCGTTTCTTCGTCGAGGATTCGAACCTTAGTTTAGGGTTTACTAACTCGAGCAGCTTCCACTGCGCCACTTGATCATCTGGGGCAACGCACAACGCTGTCCACTTTTTGCTGCAAACAACTACTATCTGTGAACTACGTAATGAAGCCAGCAGCATTCAAGCAAAGTTCAAGGTAGTGCAGCATAAATGATGTGTTGTTTCGCAGTAATTACCTGGCTTTCTAATCCATGGCGGTCCACCGAAGAAGGCTCAGAAACGCATAGAAAACAGTCAAAACACATTGCACCTACGTCATGAGCTAGATCCGCTGGCATGTGCATGCATTATCCAATTATGCAGAAGCTCGAGAGTGACACAAATCTGGGGAAGGAGAGCAGCTTTGGAGTTAGCGCTTCATACCGTATTCAACCATTTGTGACTCATCTTTGAGTCATAAGCGCTTCATACCGTATTCAACCATCTGTGACTCATCTGTGAGTCATATCTCTACGGGAGAGTGCTCATAGGTCGTCGCTAGAAAGGACGATATCGTGGTTGTTCTATTCGATCAAGCAGCGGCGGTGGTGTAAGGCGTACCTTGCTGATCGAAAAGCAGTAGATGCTAGTTCGAATCCTGCCTGGCACAAGAGTTTTGATCGCAACTCAGCATGATTCTAACAACTTCGATCCCCTATAACAGCCGCACCAAGCTCAAGCAAAAATTAGAAACATCATAACTCTACATCTTTGATGTGAGACCTGTCTTAGCCTGGAGATCACTGGAAGATCTCATCCCTTAGAAAGCTGTTGAAGTTTCGCGGGATCGCAACAAACGATCGCGATAAGCTGCCACAACGTTGGCTTACCAGAGAACTGAGGGTTTTGCTCAGAAGTAGCGGGAATAAGCTTACCAGAGATCTGCCTCAGGCGTATGTCTGAATGGCGAAAATGAATACCACCACGAGAATCTCCATCCGTGAAATATTAGTAGGAAGTTTATTTATTTATTTATTTATTTATTTATCCATTCAATACACCGAAAGTATGCCCAAACATTAGTATTAAAAGAATCAATCGCAAGTACAAGAATTGGCGCAGTTTGGCCAGAAAATCAAACGAAAACAAAAAATTACAAACGCAAAGAACACACAAACATTAACACACTAAGTACATCAGCACACCACTGATGTGCTTAGTGTATTACACACCAAGTTAGCCCTCATTTTTGCAAAGTCCTTAAAACCAAGGAGCTTGGGGCTCCTGAAAGTCCAGTAGAGAGTTGCACTGTCAGCACGCATCTAACACGTTTCGCACCCTACGTGGAGATAAGGGAGGTGGTGAAAGGAACCGGTGCAAGCAGCTCGGTGGATCAGCGGGGAGTGGCGGTGGATCAGAGGTGCACGGTTACGTGTTCAATTCCAGCCTTTGTCGGACTTTTGCATTTTTGTTGTTCATCCTTGTTTGGTATTTGCCACCTTCCCAACTTTTCCTATGCATATGTTCGACAATACGCTGCCAAGTACGTGTTTAGTCACAGATTTTCATCAGCACTGTGTATTTTCTGCAGATCTTTGATAAGACCCTTGGCTACATGAGAAAAATGAACCTTCCAAGCTAGACATAAATAAAGCAATTACAAGGGCATATGATGACAGTCCACAAGTCGGGAATGGGTGTTCAGTTGATCTCACCTAGCATGTGTCCCATACGGTCAAAGAAGGATAGCCGATCGTTGCACAAGTCCAGTTGTACCCTACGGCAGTACGTCACCCGCCCGTCGTCATCAGTGTATCTAGTCGTGCACGTCGAAGGTGTGCAACTATATACACTGATGACGACGGGCAGATAGCTACTGCAGTCCCAGCAGGTCAGCGAATATAGGTCACCGCTATATTCAAATCAGTTTCTTTAACTCTCAAGTGGCTAGTATCGAGGTTATAAGCTCTCATAACGATGTTTTGTTGCGAACAAAACTTCTAGCGGGGGTTCGAATAGCACCTCGATCTAGAAAGGCACCAGAGCAGCTTTGAGGGTCTCTTTTCGAAAATTCCTTGACCACGAGCTTGTGTACAGTCATGCAAGGACAACAACACCAACGTTCTAGAGGATCTTCCTGCGCTTCGAAATTCGAAAGACACTGCAGGTCAACGAATTTGACTCAACATACGACACAAGAACAGCATTGTTTTAAGCCGCTATAGCACTGTTTTGCTACGATCAAAGCTGTAGTGCCAGACGGGACTTGAACCCGCATCCGCATCATTGCCTATCGAGCAGGACACTCCAAGATATTACCAGTCCACTGGTGGTATCTTGGATATTCCAAGATACCACCAGTGTTGCTTGATCGAACATAACAGCTTTAACTTTACTATCAAACATTAGCAACAGACGAAGCAATATTGTTGCAGGATATTTAGGTGTGGATAAAGTTTTACAAGGGAAGTCCATGAACTTGCCTTGTAGATTCCCAACGAGACCTTTATGATGCTGTACTCAGAAAATTTTGAACAAGTTACTTGCGCCTTATGAGCTTCAAAACAAGTTACTTGCGCCTTTAGACTTCGACAACAAGTTACTTGCGATTTATCCCTCGCGGTTAACTAACTTGCAAGGTTGCATCCAGGAATTTTAAACTTGCACGCAACTAGCTGCAGTGCAAACTTCCAAGGAACTTTCGTGTCAATGTTTCGCGCCTAATTGGTTTGAAACATTACGCACGCGTTTTCACACGCGGCGTGTGAGGAACTCCGCCGACGCTGCTCTGGCGAGCCAGCCACTGGCCTGCCCTTGCTTCTGTCACCTTCCTTATTTCTTCTGTGTGTATGTGTGTTCGTTTCCGTTCGTCCCTCCATCCGTCACAACTGGGGTGGGGAACGCACTGCGTACTGGCCATACTCAACGGTTGATGGTGCTCAACAGCGTCCCGAAACTTCAGCCCAGGGGTAATCAAGGCCAGTGAACGCGAATCTGAGGTTCGTTTTTGAAATATCGATCGTCATCAATCGATGTTGATCAAATTATTGATTTTCTGCGGATATCATTCAAGCGGGCCGAAACTTCAGTCCTGGGGTAATCGAGGTCGCTCGACACGAATCTGAAGTTCGCTTTCAAAGTATCGATATTGTGCAGCTACAATTAGTGGTGAGAAGCTATTACCACGACAAAGCCGTTTAGAAGTTGTCAGTGCGGTCGAGAGGCCGCTCTGACGGCTGGTACGAAATAAATAACTAGCAATGAAAGTAAGCATTCTATGGGTTTGCCAGTTTCTAATTTTGCCATCGAGACCTTCTCTCAGTGTTGTAGTCATTCCAATGCGAATGAAGGGTTTAAGCAAGCCTAGAGAGGGTTGCATACTTACGTTCTTTCATTACATCCAGGGAACCCAAAACATGCTGACCTTCGCCTACCCTATTTATGCACTTGTGTTTCTTAAAAAAAAATATATATATAAACCAATGACGACATAGCTATAGCTACGTATTATTAGGTTAAGTACGATTTCGAATAGAAAGGAAATATTTCTGAGAAAGGAGAAGAGGGTGGTAGTTTGGAAAGGTAGCTAGTGCCATGTTTATTCCCACGGTTTGGAGTGGAACGTACAAGGTGAACGGCTGTCTGAGTTCATCAATTCGACCAAAACCATCAATGGAAACTCACAGTTCCAGAAGCCTCCCTCCCTAGGATAGACCTGGGAATCCCCCGGTGGCTAGTTCCACAACGAGATCGACCACATCATCTTCAACCGAAAGTGTTGCCTGACCGACGTTCACTTGTCCCCAAGTTCTAGGGATCGGACCACCGCCTCCTTCGCGCGAGGTTCCTTTCGCGTCAAGGAGAGATGGTCGCGAAATTCAAGAAGAGGAGTCAAGAACGACCATCAACTGGGACATGTGCACCTCTTTTGCCGGCCTTTGGGAAGGTACCGTCATGGACAACATCATCGAGGAATACGGCCGCTTCGTACACCATTTCCGTGATAGTGTAAAGGGAGCCGAGAGCTTGAAGACCACCAAGAGACGTCCGCCTACGGAAAATCTCGAGCTGATACGCCAGCGTGGAGCAGCACGAGCGTCAGGCAACTACCAACTGACGTCCGAGCTTGCGAGGCTATGCAGAGAGGCGATAAAGGAGGATCTTAAGGATAGAAGGGCGGAAGTGTTGGCTGAAGCAGCAGAGACAGGTTTGAGCACCCGCAATGCCCGGCGGAACTTCGCCAACTTTAAGGCCGGCAGCAGAGTCTTGCGGGTGCCGCGGACCCGCCATGACAGCGGCGGGTGGTGCGGCCCGCGAGGGTCACTGTACGCAATACTGCGTACTTTTGCCGTAGTTGCGGCTTCTAAGAATGTCAGACATGTAGTAAGCAAAACGCTTTTTCTTTTGTGAAGAAGCGTTTTCTATGCCAAGTTAGGAGTTCTTGAATGTAAGCCCCGAAATCTAATAGAACACTCCTTATAACTCAACAGTTCTGTATCATTTTGTGTTTGCTCTCACTTTTGTCGTTCTAACTCCACTAAAAGTTCCTCGGTTGAAAAGAAGCTCGGAGATAACGTGGTAGCCCTTGTGATGACAGCATTCCCTCCTATGCCTTGTTGAGTCCGGGCGGTCTGTCCGATTCAGTTATAGCTGATACTTAAAAAACGGTCTGCTTTATTGTTGCATTTCTGTGTAAGGGTTTTCCCTAAACCTCACACGGCTCACTTGTGGCTGGAAGGCAACGAAGGTTTTCCGTGCAATTGTGCAATTAAGGTTACCTAATATCGTGCTAAGGCTTTTTTTGCGTTACGTTTTGAGTGCAGGATTCCATACGCCTCCATTTGGCGAGACACTAGCGGTGATTATATTGTTGGTTGTTAAGCCCTTTTATGGACAGAAATTACGCACCAACCTATTACATTCCTAGCATGTAAATTCGTTTAAAAAATGTTTCCAAGTAAATAAACCACTACCGACACCCATCTATCACGTCCCCGGCGGGTCTCACCCGCAGCTCCTGGCGCTGCGGATGAGAGCCGCCGTGAACTGCGGTAGCCCTCGGGGACCTTTGCGTGCGGCTGCTCCGCGACAACTCGTCCGCGCCACGGCTTCCACCACAGTGGCAGCGTGGGTCCCACTGCGGCGGGAGCGATATGGACGAGTTCTCGTGGTGGTGCCGCGAGACTCTGTAGAGGCCCTAAGACTAAGATGACCGCTCTCCGACATCCTGACGGAACCGTCACCTCTTCGAGAAGGACCATTGAGAAGGTCATCCACGACTTCTACTCCGATCTCTTCGATAGCCACGTTCACCTGCCTCCATGCCATCTTCCACAGGATGGATGCGACGTTCCCTCTGCTCTCCCTTACGAGAACCTACACGCTATCTCGTCGGTGAAGAAATGTACAGCATCCGGTCCCGACAGGATCAGACCCGAACACCTGAAGAACCTCCCGCCAACGCACATCAACACTCTGGCGTGGCTCTTCACACGCTACCTGTCGGAGTGCAAGGTTCCAATGGAAGACCAGCAGGACCGTCTTGCTGTACAAGAAGGGAGACGTGCACGGCATTGGCAACTATCGCCCGGTCTGCTTGCTTTCCGTAGTTCACAAGCTGTTCACTCGAGTCATCCTGAATAAGATCAGCCGAACGCTGGACGAAGGGTAGCCATGCGAACAAACAGGATTTCGAAGATGGTTCAGCACAAACGACCACGTACACACCATTACGAAGCTCAACGAATGTCGCGAGAGTATAAGCTGCCGCTGTGCCTTACGTTCATCGACCTGAAGAAGGCATTCGACACCGTCGAAACTGAAGCGGTCATCGACGCCCTGCTCACTCATGGGGTTCCTACTCAGTACATCAGAGTCCTTCGAGAGCTGTACAGTGGATCCACTACCAAGATCTCACCATTCTGCAACGAAGTCGTCATCGACGTGAAGAGAGGAGTGCGGCAGGAGGATACCATATCACCAAAGCCCAAAGCTTTTTACTGCTACCCTCGAAAACGTGTGCGCGAACTAGAATAGGAAGACATGGGAGTGACGGTCGACGACCGGAAACTGCACCATCTCCGCTTTGCTGACGACATCATGCTCATAACACCGAGCATCAGCCAGGCGGTGCGAATGCTGACCAACTTCGATCGTGTATGTGGGAACGTTGGACTGCAGCTGAATCTTACGAAGACGATGTTCATGAGAAACGGACAAGTTTCTGATTCACCATTCTCGCTCAACGGAACAAGCACCTCCGAATCCTCCAGCTACGTGTATCTGAGTCGCAATGTCAACATGGCCAACGACCTAGCGCCAGACGTGGGCATGAGGAAACGAGCGGCCCGGGGAGCTATCAAGAGCGTTGAGGAAGTCGCGAAGAAGACGAAGAACGTCCGACTCCGTGCCCACCTATTCGACTCTACCGTTCTTCCTGCCCTAACATACGCCTCAGAGACCTGGGCTATACGAAAGCAGGATGAGCACGATCAGCGTCGAGCAGCGTGGAATCGAGAGGACGATGCTCGGAGTGACACGACTCACGCAAGTGAGAGAAGGCCTCCGGAGTTCCGAGCTTCACCGACGTTCGAAGATCAGAGACGCTGTGGCGTGGGCCAAGTTGTCGAAAATTAGGTGGGCCGGCCACGTAATGCGCTTCGCAGACACCCGCTGGACGAGAGCCGTTACCGACTGGATTCCGCGGGATGTCATGAGAACACCAGGACGCCCACCAATGCGTTGGTCCGACTTCTTCGTGAAAGCCCTGAATGACCGATATGACGCTCTTCGTGTCCCTCGAGCGAGAAGAATCCATTGGAGCACTCTGACACGCGACAGGAACGAATGGAGATGCTGCTGGCGCCCGCTCGAGCAAGTCGGTGATCAATGGGACGACAGGTCAAACAGGTGACACAGTATCCTACTCTTCCTTCTTTATAACATAATAGGGCTATTTTCATGAGTCCCTTGGATTAGAATGTTGCTATTAAAAACAAACGTTTAAAAATGGAAATGAAGGTTAATGGTAGAGATTAGTGAAAACCTGATGTGTGACAGACTTGTACTGTAAGAAGGAGAAAGGCATTACTATAAGGCAGTGCAAGTCGGAAAAGGTGCCATTTCAGGATAAGGAGAGAATGTTAGCCTAGCCAGATATACCCTCGATTCCACTCTAGGCTTGCACCACGCAGTGTTATTCAGTAGAAAGCAAAGGTGGAGTTTTATTTTTAGCCAAATTTGGCCGTTGGAAATCGTTATGCTATCGCTTATTTTATTATCGTTTATTACATTTTCACAAAAGGTATAGGACCAAGGTCCATGTGAACGAATACATTTACAGTCCGTTAGTTTAGATCTAAACTAGATTTATACTAGCGGAGGTTACCTATGATTTACAGGGGCCTTCGTGCAGCTTACATGCGAAATCTTCTGCTTGCTTGCAGCTGATTAGGAATGACTAGCAGGGGTCTTCGTGTATCTTACATGCGGCACTTGTGCTAGCTTGCAGCAGCTTGCGAATGACAAGCAGGGCTCTTCGTGTAACTTACTTGCGACATTTCTGCTAGCTTGCAGCAACTTACAAATGACTAGTTTGAGGCAATCTATGACCCGCATGCAGCTTGCAAGTAACTTGTTCAAAATTTTCTGAGTAGGGCATGAGGCGAGGAGCACAGAAGTGTTTTTTTTTTTGCTACGGGCCACTGGGGTGTCCAAAAAAGGCAAAAAACGGTCTCGCTTCATTGCGAGCTGAAAAGGCAAAAGTGACGCGTGGGATGGCCTTGGCGTGCTAGGAAATTAACCTATTAGGTTGTAACGAAATAAATGGCACTGAGCCACTGTAAATTTAAACAGTTAATATCTCGGCTTGTAGGCAAGTTTATTAATCGAAATAAAAACCTTCTGATTCAACACGTCTTTGCCAACGCGACACAAGCTTTTTTATCCCAGTAGCATAAAAACCAGAAGTTCTGGAATTCACGAAATCTTCGAAGGCACTTTCGGCATCCTGTTGGCATTTGAATATTTTCCCTACCAAGAAGTCGCCAAGATGTTTGAAGAAATGGTAGCCTGTTTGGGAGAGGTCGGGAAAAAACGGAGGATGTGGTAGAGTTTCAATGCTCAGCCCATTCAATTTCTGCAACGTCATTCGTGCTACATGGGGGCGAGCATTGTCGTGCAGAAGGAGAACCCGCCTTCGGTTTACCAAGGCCGGCCGGATATCCTTCAACTTTTTCATCATTTCTTCAATTTCAATGCAGTACTTCTCTGCCGTGATGGATTCACCGGGAGGGAGGAAGCTGTGGTGAATAATTCCCAGCGAACACCACCATACTGTCACCATTACTTTCTTTTGGTGCAATTCCGGCTTCGCAAAAACCTTAGGGTTCTCATCGCTGTCCACCCACTGTGCCGATCGTCGCCTGTTGTCGTACATTATCCATTTCTCGTCACAGGTTACGATGCGATCAAGGAATGGGTCCGTTTCGTTCCGTAGAAGCAGTGCGGACGAGATCTCATATCGTCGGTTTCTTTGCTCCTCAGACAGCTCGTGAGGCACCCATCTTTCCAGCTTTTTGGTCTTTCCAATTTCCTTCAGATGCCGGGCAGCTGTGTTGTGAATGACACCAAGAACCTTCGCTATCTCCCTGGTACCTTTGTGTGGATCCTCCTCTACCACATCTCTCAGCTTGTCCTCATCAACATCACTACGCCTCCCACGACCTTCATGTTCTTCCAAGCTCTCATCTCCATTCCGGAACTTCTGATACCAACGATACGCCGTCCGAATTGTGAAACATCCTTGACCGAATGCGGTGTTGATCTTCTCGTCCGCTTCCTTAGCTGTACTGCCCAGCTTGAATTCATACAAGTAAATGCCTCAGATTATCTTTTTGTCCATCTGCAAAAAAGTCAATAAAACTCTAAAGTTTTCCCACTTTTACACAGAAAATTTGGTACTCACCGGTAGAGCAGAGTTTGCGCTTCTAAATGATATGCCACATGTTGCGGTTTGTTCTTGATCAAACGCGTAAAGACGCGCCAAAAAATGGCGCGAGCCAGTGCCATTTAATTCGTTACAACCTAATAGAAACGATTCGGAGCTTCGGCTATAATTAGATCATTGCAATTTGATTATTTCTTACGTTTTCTATGCGAAGTCGCAGGGTGCATTCAAGTGATTCATTTGCAGCGAAATTACAAGGTGGTCATGTAGATCACAGCATCTAACGAGGGCTTTCCCAGCGAGGCAAGTCTGGTCTAGTGAGCGCTAGTTATAGTTGAAACTCCAAACCGTTTTAGTTAATCTCTTAGCGCACCAAGCCCACTCCAGGCGTCGCTTTTGCCGCATCAGCCCGCACTGAAGAGATACCGTTTTTTGCCATTTTTTGGACCACCCAGTGGCCCGTAACAAAAACGAAAATCACTTCTGTGCTGCTCGTCTCATGTCCTACAACACCATATAGGTCTC
The DNA here is from genome assembly GCA_947359475.1 of Heligmosomoides polygyrus bakeri. Taxonomy (NCBI): domain Eukaryota; kingdom Metazoa; phylum Nematoda; class Chromadorea; order Rhabditida; family Heligmosomidae; genus Heligmosomoides; species Heligmosomoides polygyrus. The sequence continues at coordinate 92,732,039 of OX375867.1, read as the reverse complement.
ACTGAGAACCTTTGGGAGAAGTTCATAGACTTCCCTTGTTGGATCCAGGTTTACTTTTCAAGACGCCTACTTTGGTTTGAATGGTGTCCACCTTCAGCTGAAAGCGCTATGAGCTCAGCGATCAACGAGGGCGTGGTAGCGCACGGGTCAGTGGAGATTCCGAGTGTCGTGTGTACTACCTCGAGTCGAAGTTGATAATTCGGATCAGGGGTGTGCGTAACTACGATTTACGATTTACGATTTTACGATTTGCGGCAATTTTTTTCCGAATTTTTTACGATTTACGGTTTACGACATTTCGGGTCGTATATCGTAAATTTTCGTAAATGTGATCTCTGGTCAACAACCAACTGGCATCCAAATTTATGTAAACCTGGTTACAAAAATATGCGCACTCTAATGGTCTTCTCTCATAGCCCATTACCACTTCCCTTTAGAGTTGTTTTTGATGTTCTATTGTGTTACTGGGGCAGAAGGCATCCTGTGAGCAGGCTTTTTGAATCCGATTTACCAGTTTCCTAGAGAAAGACAGACGAGTATTCTTGATCCACGTCGTGTTTAGTAATGAGGTCTAGTCAATTTTCTTTATATAATAGATGCACGCTAAACCTAACGAATAGAATGATTGGAGGCGGACTCTAGAAAGTTGCTACACTCAGGTGCAAAGAATAAACCACTGACGTTTCTATCGGTTAGCATTGTACTTCATAAGTCGGAGTCAATTGTTATTCAAAATGCGGTAAAACCGAGCACGTAGCATTTCAAGAAAAGGTCGAACTGGCTTTGAAAGTTTTGATTGCTGCTCCATCTTCGGTAGTGTGATTGTGTTTTTCGTGCTCACCCTATCTGATCCATTTAGAATCCTGCAGACTCCCTGAGAGCAAACGTTCGTTACATAACTGGCGAAGGGTAGCCCGAGCGAGTGTAGATTTATTAAACAACAGTGCAATAATTCAGTTTTGAAATCGGACGAGTGCAGGCAAATTTGCATTAGAAACCGGCACCCTGGATTGGTTTAGGTCATCGCGACAGCTGATATTGTCGATCGATGGTTCAGAACTTGAGAGCACTTTTAATGTTACAAATCTCTTTCGCTGGAATCTCTCCACATTTAAGAGACCTTCTGAAGTCGAATATCGTGCTGTGGTTATTGCCTGATACCTCCTCTATGGATGTGTAAATACCTTCTTGCAACGGTCTATCAATCGCTTTCAGTTGCTGCGTTTAAAATGGACTTCTGCAAACTCAAACTGAATTTGTTTTAATTTAAACTGCGTTCGCTCCAACTCAGAACACAAATGGGATTACTTTTAAATCAATCCAGATGTCTTCTATATCAAAATTGTCTCGTCTATAGAATCAAATTGAAGATGGCTCAAGAAGGTTGCCTCAAGGAATACGGTAACTTCCCATTTTAAAGCGACTACAAAAGATGTCCAAGAAATATGACCATACGGTTTGGGCGGCCAAAACTCTCTTATCCGTCTGCTGTGAGAATGTCTCACGGGTTGTTTCAATGCGCTCACTTAATACGCAGAGCCCAATCCCGTCGTATGACTCAGTATGTTTGTTGGATTACAACATGTGCACTTTCTGTTTTCGCCGCATTGGTCAGCGGTGAAGCTAAAAATTTGGTATTAAGTTAGAATTTCAATGAACATTCAAACGATGCAGGCTTTTTGTTGGAATACCATGCATACGCTAAGGTAAAGTTTTTGAATCTACAGTTGTTTCGACTTTCCTGAAGAGTGTAAAATTTGAATTGAAAGATGTCTTACTAGTAAGAAGACGCGAAAAAAGAAATAGTTTGGTAAGAAAATTGTACAGCTTGAGAGCATTAGCAGAAAAAAACTCTGTGGAAATTTAGATGTACTGCACTGCAGGCCAGGTGACTCTACGATTTACGGTCTACGATTCACGATTTACGACGGTTTTTTCGTGATTACGATTTATGATTTACGAAATTTTAAATTTCATTTACGTACACCTCTGGTTCGGATCCAGCCTTGACTAAACAGACCTTCCATCTCTTTGTTTCTGGGAGGCATAGCATTGGCATGTTTATCGATTGACCACAGCAAGTCGGTGCATGGATCAAGTTGAACTCAAATTGTCACCACGGCTTCCTTTAGAGACACCCCAAACAGGATTCGATTAGCGCCATCCTTTATCCCCTCGGTCTAAATCTTCCTGACATTTGACTGATCCGATTTATACAGTTGAGCTGTATATCGCCAGATGTAGCTCATGACGCACGTGTCTATGTACATCTACCGTTCTGGATGTTTTTGCCTGGGAAATGATTTAGAATGACTTCTTATGACCCTTCCATTCACTGAAAGAAGGAGGAGCTAACAAAAGCCCCCGCTTGACACCACATATCTGACTAGGAAAGGGCTTCGACCTCCCATGGAACTTCAAGTTGAGACTAGGATCATTAGAAAGGGCCAGGGATGCTGAATACGAATATGGGTGTCAAAGTTGCAAAGTCGCAAACTCCTGAGCGAGCTATGACCTGCCGAAGTTGGGTGGCCTGACCACAGGCTGGCGCAAGAATGATGAGTCATAGGGGCTCCGTAAAAGTGGGCAGCCATTTGCAGCGATGGCGCAGAGCTCGCGCTCTGTTCATCACGCGTTACATCGTTGGTTCGATCCCCCATTATCCCCTGTTTTTTGCACACCATGATTTATCTTCGAAATGACCTTTTACCCTAAAATGAGGATGTGCACGGGCACGAACAAATATCAGGATTCATTACGGCTGGCTTCGGATATAGCCGTTTCAAATGGCTATGTGACGTCAACTCCCATCGGAGAGCTCACGCTAACTCTCACGATAGATCCCGTATAAATTCCTAAGGACAACTTTAGACGGCAGTTGGTAGGAAATAGACTCTATGATAAGCAGTGCATTTCGGAAGACTGCGCTATATGCTCAAATGGTGGTTTTGGAGATTGCACAAAGATAGGAGCAATTTATCAGATTGAGTGTCTACCATGTAACGCAAAATATATAGGGGAGACAGGAAGGGCACTAGGAATACGCCTAAGAGAACATCTATCTGGGAAACGACGTGGACTGCTCACCGACTCATTTGGAGAACATAGGATTGATGCGCATAACGGTGATGATTACGAGGTGAAATGCACAATTTTAACCATTGAGGGAGATATTTCCGCGAGAAAAGCGTTAGAGGCATTCTGGATTTTCGCAAGAGATCCAGTGATGAGCAACCGAAATGAATGCCTTTCTGTGACGAGTGGCTTCTTGCCGTTTGTGCCTCATTGTGAACTGTAGACGACCGGTCGTGACAGCGATGCACAGTGTGTCTCATTCGCCTCTACTGGTCAACTTACGTGGGCGAATCGGCCCCCGCGGTGGATCCAATTGGTGGGTTCGTTTCTACCATTTGGACTCTGGTTGTGGTCGTAGGTGTAGGTCGAAAATGTTCGGGCAGTTAAGGCGCTTGGTGGGGTAGAGTGCAATTCTAACCTTTGCACCACGTTCAGGCCTCTGAAGGCGACGTGAAGTCGAAACGCGTCAGCCCTGCGAGATAAAGATCCACCTAAAAGACCTCTTGTGGCACAGTATACGCTAACTGACAACTCACAACAATGCCGAGGTTTCAAGAAGAGAGAAGTTTGTGATTACTTGTATTCTAAATTATTGGCACGTGTCTGATTAAATAGCCGGGAAAACTAGCATACACGTTTGTAAAAATGCTTGAAGGCAAAAAACTGTTACGGTGACATTGGTGACACTTCTAGACGTTTTTTCTTCGGCCCGATGAAAAACGTTATGAAAAGGGTCAGGTGGCGAAATAGAGTGGAGTTCAATATGACCCAGAGAGACAACCTATTGAAGGTTCTATCGCAGGTTCACCGTATGCTTTGTGCCCCTAGGTTTTCAAACTTTTTGAAACACTCGTGGCATAAGGCAGGTTACATTGATGGTCAATCAGGCGTATCTGTCACTACTGGTGAATATTTGTTTGATCTTGCTACAGTTCGACTGTTTTGTAGCTGGTTGTAGAGAGGCTGCATGTATAAGATGTGCGGTGTGTGAACAACATGCCTGCTTCACACATTTTTTGTTTTATTCCATGAATGCCTATGTTGTTAGAAACACCTTCGGCTGTTTAAAGAAGCTGGCAGCAATGGGAATTGAACCAACAACGTCGCATCGGGCGAGCAGGAGCCCTACCCCTGCGCCAGCTGGTGGCACGGCCAGCCTTTGGTGAGGCCACCTGATTTCGGCAGGCCGTAACTCGCTCAGGAGTTTCAGTTTGCAATTTTGACACCCATATTCGTAATCAACTTTCCGAGCTGTTTCTAATGACTTGAAGTTCCGTGGGAAGTCGAAACTTTCCCCTAGTGAGAGAAGAGGCAACGTCGGCGATCCTTTCTGACACTTTCCTTAGAGACGATCGCTCAAACGGACGTAATGAAGTGCTTCCGAGGATCAAGCAGTTGTTCGTAACAGACAGCTGCAGGCTGATTTCAAGCGTGGGATTTCTAAATTTGTCCAGCTTAACGCATGGATCCAATGATTATATAGACCGTCCGATGCGGTTCCTTAACCCGGCTATGAGCCTCTTAAACGCTTCGCTGGATCATGCTCAGGTCAGCCGTTAGCCGATTCTTAGCCGTTCATGCTGAAACTAGGAACTTAGGCAAGTAAAGTAGGATCGCCAAAACGCGAATGTCGATTTCATGGATAGCATGTGAATAATGGACTCCTTGCGGAAATAATTTTCTCCCAGCAGAATGAAGCAGACACCAGAGAACGAAATCGTGCCCTACAAAAATTCAGGACCTGTGAAGACAAAATTATCTCCTGCCTGAAGCAGACCACCTATACGGTTACAATTCTGCCACAAAAATCTCAAGTCTTGATCAATACGCAGTGAAAAAAATCACGACATCCTGAATCGAGCATGTTGGACTGATCGCGCAATTGCGTTGAAGTCGTTGCGTTGAGCGAGAATGGGGTATCAGAAAATCGTCCGTTCCACATGAACATCGTCTTCGTAAGATTCAGCTGCAGTCCAACGATCGCCGTTATTGTTCCGCCCCTACGCCGCGTGCGATCAGTCAGTACACGCGGGCACTAGACATTGGATCCGACACCGGTTTTCCGGATAATCGGCTGATTCGGATAGGCCATTTTTGAATCCCCCGGATTTTCGGATGATTTAAATGAGGACAATTTCGAAGCCCCAGATCTTCGGATGATTCAGATGAGGACAATTTTCGGCCGAGCCGGATTTCGGATAATCCGAAACCGGATAAATCCGGCCGGATATCCGGAAATGCGTGATTCGGATCCCATGTCTAGCGTGCACCTTGCTTGCCTTCACGCGTTTAACGTGTGTCTGAGCAAGTTTTGCAGAGTATATATAGAGTATACTTGTGCCCTTACAAATTTTTTCGAATAATCAAATATGGTCGGTTTCACGAAAAACCGAATATTCGAATAATGAATATATTCGAATTTTAGGCCTCATCGAATATTCGAATAATGAATATTTGAATATTCGAATTTATTCGACAGATGTATTTGAATTGAAAGTCAATTTGAGCCCTAGGCTATACGCCTTTTCTAATTTCTTCTGTAAGACCGTATCTTCAATTTTCAAATCCCTACTCTGTTAATCTTAATGAATTCCGAACGTAACGCGTGTCTGACATCATGCCACAAAATTTATCGATAAGGAATACTTTGGTAGAGATGGTCAACATACTACGGCTTCTCATAGCCGTCAAGCCAAAACAGAAATAAACATAATCTCAAACACTACATGTTATTTGAAGACATTCGCACGAAAACAGAACAATGGAAAAGCAAATGTTGGCCTGCAAAAACACAATTTCCAAAAATAATAGACACTCTGAAAAGCTATAAATCTTACTGTGCAACAAAACTACACCACTTTCATCAGATTTCGCCAGCCGTCAGAGAGACCTCTCGGCCACACTCGGTCTCTCGGAGACACTGACGTCTTCTCAACGGCTTCGCCGTAGTAAAAACTTCTCATCATGCATTGTAGCTGCTATCTATGTCATGGTTTCCTTTTCTTTTCAGAACTCCTTAAGTACGTCGAGAGTGGCAAGTAAGAAAGGGTCCCGAAGAAAGGCTAATATTTTGGAGATATTGATTACTACTCAGAAAAGATTGAGCCGACAACTATAAATCTACACTCTATTGTTCTGCTAATATATCGATGCTAGGCTCAACAAAATCCAGCATTTTTGAATGCAATGAAATATTCAAAATAATTTCATTATAACCGGGCGATACTAAAATGTTTGTAGAGACTATAAATACAAAACATTCATCCACTACCCTTCGGTGAATTCGACTACCCTCAGAGCTCAAGTTTCGTACCGCATGAACGACTCACAAAAACTCGATCATTTGATCAATATCGATTGATGGCGATCGAAGCTTCAAAACGGAGTTCAGACTCGTGTTCGGCGACCTCGATTACCCCTGGGCTGAAGCTTCGGGCCGCTTGAACGACATCCACAAAAAATCGATTATTTGGTCAATATAGATTGATGGCAATCGATGTTTCAAAGCGAACTTCAGATTCGCATTCAGCGACCTCTCCAAGCTGAAGTTTGGGACCACTATCGATCGACATCAATCGCTGAGTATCGCCAATACAGCATGCCTCCACTCCAGTTGTGACGGACGGGCGGTCGGAAACACGCACGCACACACACACGCACTACAGGGTGCGTAAAAAGTATTGACGCACTAAACGTAAACGTTAGAAGTAACAACACATTGTAAAATTTAACAAATTTATATACAAGATGTCAACAATGATCTAACAAACAGAATAGCATCACTTGTATTATATATGGGCTTCCTTGCTGCGAATGCAGGGGCGAAGACGCCGAGGAAAGGCATCGATGGTGCGCCGCAAGTAGTCCACGTCGACTCCGTTCCATGCTTTGACTTTCAGGGACTTGATACTTTTGTGCATTCGACTTGTAAAAGTGTTACATACTCTTCAAGGATCTCCAAAGTGCTAATTCTGGCGGAAGGCTCGCTGCAAGGGAGGCGCATCCGGCCAGTATCATGGTTTGTGCATTCATCACAAGCGTCTCTCGTTTTCGTGGACACAGGAGTGAAGATAAATCAGTAGAGCTATCTGTACTGATGTCCCAAAGAAGCAACCGATTTCTTTGCTCGAATCCCACCTAGAGAGTAAGCCGCATGTCTTCCAGCAGGATTAGACTCCTGCTGGAAGACATGCGGAGTCGAGGATTGTTCAGGACTGGGGCCTCGCCAACTTGAAGGACTTCATTTCGGCGGAGGAATGATCTCTGTATTGACCGGTTTCGAATTCGCTGAATTACTCTATGTGGGAAGTCTTGGAGAACAAGGCTTGCGCTACTTCCCATAAAAGTATGAAGTCAGTGAAGGATGATCTGGTCAAAGGATGGAACGAAATCGACGTGGATTACTTGCGGCGCACCGTCAATGCCTTTCCTCGGCGTCTTCGCCTCTGCATTCGCAGCAAGGAAGCCGATAGATAATACAAGTGATGCTATTCTGTTCGCTAGATCATTGTTGACATTTTGTATATAAACTTGTTAAAAATTATAATGTGTTGTCATTTCTAACGTTTGCGTTTAGTGCGTCAATACTTTTTACGCACCCTGTACTGTGTTGTATATAGTAGGATTATGACGATTCCGTTGAAATGAGTGAGATGTAAATGAAAACTGACCCCCGGTATTTTAACTTCGTAGCGTCGAATATGCTCGAATATATTCGAATTTTAGATCTCGTCGAATAGTCGAATAATTAATATGTTCGGTTTTGGGCCAGGTAGAATAGTCGAATAATGAATGCGTTTGAATTTTGTGTCGAAGGTCAAATGATGAGTATTCGAATATTCGAATTTATTCGCTCGATATTATTCGATTCGGTCCGAAGTATAGTATGGAGCATTCAATGCGTGTAAACTGGTACACTTTAAACGCGTGAAGAAGGAAACGAGATCTCACTCTTTATTTGGGGTGAGTGTTAAAGGAGCGAATCAGGGGGTGTCTCGCCCCCACAACGGGAATAGGCGGCGCTAATCGATCAATCAACAACCGAGGACCAATAGGATAATGATGTTTAGACAAAACACGACGAGATTAAATTGACACTGGGCTGGAGTTCGTAAAAAAGTTAGTCTTTTCTGCTTCGTAAATTGAAAAGAATTCCTCCTAACTTCTTTTAAGGTGACACTAATGTAGGGCTTCTTAGAACATGATTCCGACGTATACTCTCTAAATTTCTCCCGATTTCACGCCGTCACTGATAGGGTGCGATACAGGCACAACACTTAAGTAACGAGTCTGATATTGGTCAAGGAGGGGGAGCTTTTCTTTATATACATTTTATTGTAACCCACCATCGTAAGAATAAAGGTTTCACATATATGGTATCCTCTTGGAGCCACCTTGCGAGCAGCGTCCCTCAAATTTGTGTCGTAGCCTAACCTATCGACTGCCACTGTCCTCGTAGACTGACTGACCGGCCGCCATTTTCAAAGGCTCCCTCATGCAAACAACGCGACGAGCCGCTGAATAGGCCTATGTTATACAATACCGCTCGCGCCGCACGGTCAAAAGTGGGCGAAAAAACGCCAACATAGCGTCGCAAAGCGTCGTACGCTCATAACTCCTTCAGTTTTTGGTTTCTTGAATAAAGGTTGGCACCATTCGATTCGCCTCTTCGAGATCTACACGAACATGTGTAAAACCTTACCGGAACACCCGTATTTTCGTCGTGGGTGGTCCAAAATTGACTGGACGGGCGATTAGAGCAGCTTATTTCCCAGGATATGCGTGCTTTCGGAGTATCTCAAAGATGGCGTACGTCGCCAGTGCTCTGTCATGCCAGGAATGCCCCGAGAGTGCGCCGTGCACAATGCACACAGAACCTAACCTATCAATCGAGTGGGCGAGCGCATGTCCCCTGCGCTTTTATCTTCTCTCACTGGGAAATGCGACGTTTTCAAGACTATTTCGAGCCGTTTAGAGAATGTTATCAGAAATTCCCCGCCACCCCACTCAGGATTAGCTCCATTCTGTCCCAGCGAAACTTTGGTGTGCGCCGTGAACAATGCATACAGAATCGAACCTTTAAATCGAGGGGGGGGGGGGGGGGAGACAGCTTGTACACTGAGCGTTTGGTGAGTTTTATCAGAAATTTCTTGCCGCCCTAGTCAGGAGTTGGTCTAAGACTGTGTAGCTAGAAATTGGAGTGCGCCGTGAACAATGCATAGAGAATAGAACCTTTCAATCGAGGGGGGACAGCTTGTAGACTGAGCGTTTGGAGAGTTTTATCAGAAATTTGCAGCCACCCTGGTCAGAAATTGCTCCAAGGCTGTCCAGCGAGCCTTTGGAGTGCGCCGTGAACAATGCATGGAGAATCGAACCATTCAATCGAGGAGGGGGACAGCTTGTAGACTGGGCGTTTGGGGAGTTTTGTCAGAAATTTTTGCCGCCCTACTCAGGAATTGCTCCAGGGGTTTCCAGCGAGCCTTTGGAGTGCGCCATGAACAATGCATACAGAATCGAACCTTTCAATCGAGGGGGGGGGAACGGCTTGTAGACTGATCGTTTGGGCAGTTTTATCTTGCCGCCCTAGTCAGGAGTTGCTCTAAGGCTGTGTAGCTAGAATTTGGAGTGCGCCGTGAACAATGCATAGAGAATCGAACCTTTCAATCGAGGGGAGGGGACAGCTTGTAGACTGAGCGTTTGGAGAGTTTTATCAGAAATTTGCAGCCACCCTGGTCAGGAGTTGCTCCAAGTCTGTCCATCGAGCCTTTGGAGTGCGCCGTAAATAATGCATACAGAGCCGAACCTTTCAATCGAGGGGGGGGGGGGGGGAGGCAGCAGCTTATAGACTGAGCGTTTGGGGAGTTTCATCAGAAAATTTCTGCCGCCCTACTCAGGAGTTGCTCCAAGGCTGTCCAGGAAGCCTTTGAAGTGCGCCGTGAACAATGCATACGGATTCGAACCTTTCAATCGAGAGGGGCAACCGCTCGCAAATTGCACGCATGGGCGTGTTCGGAGCGCAATAGCTCTGTCGAATAGTAACCTTTCAGGCTGCAGCTTGTAGCTTTTGTAGGCAGTCGAACGTTCTTTTCGTACGCCAAAGTAGAATGGTTTAGCTTAGGAGGGGACAATGTTATAGGGTTGCGAAAATGCAGGTGAGGATTGTGTGAAGCATTTTTTCCGAATTCCGTGGACCACAGCGAGAAGATGCGGCGAGCTGACGGCTTTAAAATACGTAACTGAACAGAGCGCCTAATGTACTTTACGATGATATGCTCATAGCTCCTCAGTCGCCTAAACTGCCTTAACCTCGGCTGGCGTTTTAGAGCGGCAAAAGCTAGCGGTTAGAGTTTCTTGCGCCTCTACTCGCCCTGATTTGAGCCTTCGACGCTCCCAATGGCACCGCTCTTTTCTCCTAAAAAGCGCTATTGAACGGTGTCAATTTCGGCCGATTTTGGAAACATCAATTTTTTGACTGTTTAGCATCGAGGACGACGAGGCCGCGGCGGAAGAACGATGACCTCATCGAAAATCGAT